>BSBK01000520.1:2500-527500 GCA_027943335.1 Chamaecyparis obtusa | reverse complement strand
TCTTGAAACCTCTTTGAAACTATTTTCCCTTTGCCATGCCAAAAAATTGGAACTCAGATTGAAAAGGCCCCACATTGCTAAAATCCTTGAGCTTTTAACTTATTGAAAACCAACATAAGGGAAATACACTTATTTACATTAAAATACAAGATGCACTATGAAATTAGTTGAATAATTTAAGGTGAATCCCATTGAATTAGATCCTAAGAGAATCACTATACATTGTCTCAAGCTTGGAAGAGTTAAATTGCTTGCACCCTGCAATACAAAAATGGACTTCCCAAAGGCTATCCAACTTTGAGTGTATGTTGGGATTGGCTCTATGCTCATTGTATTTCAACACTAGATTTCCTTTCTCAAACACAAAGTTAGAGATTTTTTTTTTTAACCATTTCTTAGCCATGATCTATCTTACATCCATCAGGTGAGATATTTCTCCCACTTCTCTTGTAGTTCCATCAACTTGGCTATCCTAACCTCTATGAGAGAACTTTCTTTGATCTCCATGATCTTGAGTAGTTGTAATGTTGGGATCTCTGCAAAGATGTGGAACATGGTGTCCTTTCCATAGAATATATCTTAAGGCAAGGCCTTGAGGATCTACTTTGGATTAATTTGGTTGGTCCATAGAGTGTTTTGAAGGTGTTTATGCTACTCACACTTATGCTTGACTCCTATCCTTTTTATCAAGAGGATCAAATTTTTTTTGAATCCACGAGGCAATTACCCTTTTGGTAATAATTAGAGGATGTCATCATAAAAATACTATGAAGTGTCTGAATTTCTTTAGCCCTTTGATAATGGTCAACTCTTTCTTCTCCATGAAATTATACTTGATTTGATAGTCCTTAATCATGATCAAGTAGAAACAAATAGGGCAATTTCCCATTCCTTCCTTTTTTTTCTAATCTAGAACCATGGAAATATTAAAATTTCTTGCGTACACATACATAATAAAATCCGGAGACAAGTCCTAGTTTACTAGAATAGGGGTAGATATAAAATCTTCTTTAATCTTTCCAAAAGCCTCTTGTACTTCTAGAGTCTATTTGAATTGGAGGTCCTTCTTCAACATTAGTGTCATTGGCCTCACTAGTCCATAAAATTTAGTTATGAAATTTTTCATGAAATTAATCTTCCCGAGGAAAGACTGTAAGATTTTCTTATTCATGGGAAATGACAGCTATTGGATTGATCAAGTTATTTTTTGATCAATTACTATGTCATCTTTCAAAACCACATTTCTGAGGAGATTCCCTTAAGGAACTCCAAACATATGCTTCTTGGGATTTAGGGAGATACCAAACTCTTGGCATCTTTGGAAAATGACCTTTATGTGGTAAAAAAATTATTGGGAAAAGACATGAAAAACATAGTAAGATCATCTAGATAAATCATGATAATCTTATTGATCAGATCCTTGAACGTAATAAACATAGTGCATTGAAAAGTGACACTGATAATGGATAAAATGAAATGAATCCTTTTTGCAAGAAAATATTCCCCACTTAGTGGTGAAGATTTTTTTATGTTGGTCCTCCTCATTAACTAGCACCTCGTTGTAACCCGAGAAACCATCAAGAAAAGAAAACATCTCAGACCAGATGACTGATTGCAATATAAATTCCATAGATGGAAATGGATTGTGATCCTTCAATAAATCTCTATTCAGGTCACAAAAGTCAACAAAGAGGTGAATGTATCCATTTTTTTTGCAGATTGGGACCAAATTGGACACCCATATTCTATACTTGATTGGAAAGATGATGTGTGAGTCTAGTATTTTGGTTATCTCTTTGGCCAATAATGACTTAATCTTTGGGTTCACTGAACTTTTCTTTTGTCAGACAAGTCTTCCTCCTTTAGTCAGTTTAATGGTGTGCTAGATTACTGATGGTTTATAGTCTTTCATGTCTTTGTAAGACCGAGAAACTATGCCTTCATAAATTTGGTAGAGATGAATCTTTGATGCAAGGGCAGATAAAGAGAAGGGCCAAAGGCACACCCTAACTAGATCCACCTTGGAGAGATCACACGCGGAAGCAACAAAACACAAGTGAGAGAGAGAATGCATAAAATCTCATATATTTATTCCAATTAATTCATACATGCAAAGATGTAAGGCTTTCCCAGTTTAGGCCAAATATTACAATTCAAGTACATAAGTCCTGCAACATGTGAGGATCTAAAACAATCTTCTATCTCCTAGCTTCTATCTCTGATGTCCTTATTGTTGTCCTAAAACTACAAACAAGATTACATTATATACAAGAGGATACTAAAAAAATTGGCCTTCAGATCCACCATCAACAAAAGGAATGATCATATCTAGGTCCACATGCTTTCCAATAATAGATTCTAGGATTAAATCTGTGACTATAATTAATTGCAAGAGTCGGCCTCAATAGGAAACTAAAACAAACAACTTAGTAAGAAAGGATAGCCGAGCACCAGACAAGCATCATCGAGCACCAGGAAATTCACTAAGTGTCAGGTAGATAACCGACCAACCTGTGTAAACAAAGAAAACTGAGCAACACCAAACCAACTCAGTCAAAGAAGGAACCGAGCAACATAGGAAAATACAAACATGTTTTTGGTGACACGGGATTGCCAAGGACCCGAGATGCTCCTACATCAAACACCTGGGGTTATTTTAAATGATTCTCCAAATCATGAAGCAGGTACAATCTAACTTAAATCCAACTCAAATTGTGAAATCCATGAACTTTATTCAATTGGTCTATTCTTCCACTTTACTAGATATTCCATATACTATTTTCCTCTTGTACTTCTGCCAATTCTTTGTCCCAAAATCTTCTCAACTTCTTCTATTTGTTTCTTAGGATAATCATTCGATCCTTTCATTTCTTCATCTGACTCATGGTACTCATACAAATTAGAAATGTTGAAAATAGGTGATATATCCATGTCATTAGGAAACTCAATCTCATAAGCATTTCCATAGTCAAATCTCTTCAAAATCTTACAAGGACCAAACTTCTTCCTTGTTAGCTTCCCATATGTTCCAATAGGAAATCTACCTTTCTTCAAATGAACCATTACTTGATCACTGACTATGAAATTCTTATGTCTTCTTGATCTATCAGCTCTATCTTTGTATTTCTAATTACTTTTCTCCAACTTATGTTTCACATCTTCATGCAATACCTTCATGTGCAAACTTTACTCCTTCAACAATTCTCTTTCTTTCATCAACAATATGCCTCAAATATGATATACCTCTCGGTTGTATGCTAGTTATAATCTCAAAAAGCTTTTTTCCAGTACTCCTATTCCCTAAATTATTGTAAGAAAACTTTGCTTATGCCAACATAGAATCACAATTACTCAATGTGTCTCCAACATAGAACTATATTTCAACTTGGTGCCGAAATTTCTCCAAAGGGTCTTCCAAAAGTATCCAACAAATTTACTGTCTCGATAAGAGATAATACTCCTTGGTAATCCATGCAATCTGACAATTTCCTTAAAGAAAAGATCTGCTATATGTACTATATCTGATGTCCTTCTACAAGGTATAAAATGTGCCATTTTAGAAAATCTATCCACAACAAAAAATATAGAATCATTACCTCTTATTTTCTTTGGTAAGCCAAGAACAAAATCCATATTGATATCAATCCAAGGTTTCTCAGGAATAGAAATCGGTGTATACAATCTAGTATTCTTACTTACTCCTTTTGCAACTTGAAAAATTCCACAACTTTTCACAAATTTTTGAACATCTTTATACAACAATGGCCAAAAGTATTTCTCCTTAAGAAAATTCAATGTCTTGTCAACACCAAAATGTCCAAGAACAAAATCCATACTATTCTTTGGTAAGCCAAGAACAAAATACATACTGATATCAATCCAAGGTTTCTCAAGAACAAAAATCAGTGTACACAATCTAGTATTCTTACTTACTCCTTTTGCAACTTGACAAATTCCACAACTTTTCACAAATTTTTGAACATCTTTATACAACAGTGGCCAAAAGTATTTCTCCTTAAGAAAATTCAATGTCTTGTCAACACCAAAATGTCCAGCCAAACCACTACTATGTTACTCCTTTATCAAATTAGTTCTCATTAATCCTCTCGGTATACACAAATGAATACCTTTAAACAACATACCTTCCTGAATTGAATATTCTTCACATTTAGTACTCAGTTGATCTTGAATAGCTTCTCTACACTTTCTCTGTGGCTTAGAAAAATTAGGATCAAATTCATAAGAATCTCTCATGTCATCAAAACCAAGAACTTCAATTTTCATCTTGGTCATCAAAGATCTTCTTCTAATCAATGCATCTACAACACGGTTAGTGACTCCACTCTTATGCTTTATCACAAATGTATAACTTTCCAAATACTCAACCCATTTCATATGTCTCTAATTCAATTTATTCTCGCTACCCAAATATTTTAAATCTTTATAATCAGTATACAATAAAAATTCACTCGGTATCAAATAATGTCTCCATTTCTTCAGTGCCTGAACAATAGCATAGAATTCTTGATCATACACAAAGTATTTCATTTTTGCATCATTCAACTTTTCACTAAAGAAAGCAATACATTTATCTTCTTGACTCAACACAGCTCCTATTGCACTTCCACTTGTATCACATTCCACTTGAAATAACTTATTGAAATTAGGTAATGCTAACATAGGAAATTTAGCAACCTTCTTCTTCAGAGTCTCAAAATTTTCATCAGCTCCATGTGTCCACTTGAATTCTATTTTATCTCCACTCATAGTCTCGGTCATAGCATTACAAATTGAACTGAAATTCCTAATGAACTTTTGGTAAAAACTTGCCAAACCATAAAATGATCTTACCTCATTAGAATTGTGAGGTGTAGGCCAATTCAAAATAGCTTCAACCTTTTCAGGATCCATTTTGAAACCATCAGTTGACATCACAAATCCCAAATACACAATCTCCTCTTTCATGAATCAACACTTTTTCAGATTTATCTGAAACTTTTCTTCTTTCAACCTTTACAATACTTGTTTAACATGCAAAAAATGTTATTCTCTAGTCTTAATGAATACAAGAATATCATCTAGGTATACAATCACTAATTTACCTAAGAATTTCTTCAAAACTTCATTCATCAACCTCATAAAAGTACTCAGTGCATTAGTTAAACCAAAAGGCATAACCAACCGCTCATACAAACCTTCTTTTGTCTTAAAAGTAGTCTTCCAGTCATCACCTTCTCTAGTTCTGATATAATGATACCCACTTTTCAAATCAATTTTGGTAAAATACTTTTCTCTAGTCAAACTATCTGTTATGTCATCCATTCTCGGTATAGGAAACCTATATTTCACTGTTATATTGTTGATTGCTCCAGAATAAGTACACATTCACCATTCTCCATGCTTCTTAGGTGCCAATACAATAGGTACTACACAAGGACTCAAACTTTCTCAGATCAAACCTTTCTACAATAATTCTTGAATCTATCAATTTAATTCCTGATTCTTAGTATTCGGTAAACTAGCTCCAGGGATTACATCCAAGCAATGATTAATGCTTCTCTTTGGTGGAAAACCATTAGGTACATTATTAGAAATTATTTCACTGTACTCAGTGAGTAACTAATAAATCTCCTTAGGGATACTATCCTTTGTTTTCTTACTTGGTTTGTTAGGAATCACAACAAAACATACATCATTCTTTTTAAAATCCTTAACAAATTTTTTTCCTTCCATCAAGAAAAATTTCACAGATGTGCAAACATTATTAACAAGTTCTTCAATCAAAGGTAACACAATTTTTCTTCTCCCATCAGCCCAAATAGTATATTAATGCAATCTCCCATCATTTATAGCATGTCTATCATATTACCAAGGTCTACCCAACAAAATATGACAACAATCCATAGGCATGATTTTACATAACACCTTATCATAGTACTTTCCAATTTTCAAATTCACATAACATTGTTCACTTACCAAGAGTGTATGCTCATCTTTGATCCATGCAATCTGATAGGGATTCAGATGTTCCAACCTTTTCAATTGCAACTTTGTAACCATTTCCTCATATGCCAAGTTCTCCAAGCTACCACTATCAATGATTACCTTCCAAAATTCATCAGAAACTCTACATCTAGTCTTGAACAAACTTTTCCTTACCAGATCTTCCTTATTACTTTCACTCCAAAGTGCTCTCCTTACCATCAAGTTCTTTTCCTTCTTAGGTTCACTCGGTGACTCTTCTTGCACCAAAGCATTTCTACTACTACCGACCTTCTTACTTGCATGTGTACACTCAAATGATCTATGTCCTTCTTCTCCACAATTGTAACAAGTTCCTCAAAAACTAGATCTTTTATAACCACCTCAGTAGTTATTGCCTCTACCTCTAGATGAACATTCACCTTTCCACTCAGTCTTGCCTTTATCCAAATTTGTATTTTCTGGTTCATATCTATTGTTTTAACCATAAGATCTACCTCTTCCTCTAGGGAATCTAACACCTCTACCTCTTTGTCTTTCCTCATGTTTCTTGTTCAATTTATCCTTAGCTTTCAATGCAAATTCATAAGCCTCTTCAATGTTCTCCAATTTGACCAAACTAATTTCTTCTTGGATGGAAACTCTCAATCCATTCAGGTACCTAGAAATTCTTTCCACATCATCTTCATCATGTCTAGATCTAATATCTAATCTATAGAATTCCTCAGTATATTCTTTTACCAAGATATCTTTCTACCTCAAACTTTGCATTCACCTAACTAGGTTAATCTCATAATCACAAGGTAAAAATTTTCCTTTCAATTTATTCACCATTTTATTCCATACCTCAATTTTGTCTTTTTCTTTCCTCTTTGTATCTAAGTGCAGATGTTCCCACCACAAGGATGCATGACTTTTCAACTTTGTGCTTGTAATTTTCACCTTCTTTTCCTTAGGTACATTTTCATATTCAAATTACTTTTCCATCTCGGTGATCCAAGCCACCAATTCATCAGAATCCAATTTTCCACTATACTTGAGAGGATTAAAGTGTGGTGTAGACTTTAGATTTGTCAAAGCCTTCAATAACATTTCCTCACCTTGATCCATTACTGGGGCAAGTTCTACATCACCTTTTTCTTACTCAATTTCATCATCACTAACATCTTCAAAATGTCTTCCTCTTCTCTGGGCTATCTTAACAACTTCTAATCTAGCAACAAGTTGTCTCAACATCTCTATAAATCCTGGATCTATATCTTGTCTCTCATGAAGCATCTTGAAACCCTCTACAATTGTAGGCCAGATCACAATCTCCTACCCAACAACAAATCAACTAGGGTTTGACAAGAAGGAACCCTCAAACCTAGATTCGCAAACCTAGATTCAAATCTAACCTTTCTCTGATGCCACCTGATGCAAACGAGGATAAAGAGAGGGGCCAAAGGCACAGCTTAACTAGATCCACCTTGCAGAGATCACACACAAAAGAAACAACACACAAATGAGAGAGAGAATGTAGAAACTTTCATATATTTATTTTAATTGATTCATACATTCCAAGCTGTAAGGTCTTCTTGGTTTAGGTAGATATTAAAATTCAAGTATAGAAGTCATCTAGCATGTGAGGATCTGAAACAATCTTCTATCTCATAGCTTCTATCTCTAATATCCTAATTGCTATCCTAAAACTACAAACAAGATTACATTATATACAAGAGGATACCAAACAAGTCAGCCTTCAGATCCACCATCAATAGAAGGAACAACCATTTTTAGGTCCACACACTTCCCAATGATAGATTCTAGCATTAAATCCATGACCATAATTAATTTCAAGAGTCAGCCTAAACAAAAAACTAAAACAAACAACTCTGTAAGAAAGGATAACTGAGTACCAGACAAGCATCACCAAGTGCTAGGGAAATTCACTAAGCGCCAAAGAGATAGATGACCAACCTTGGTAAACAAAGGAAATTGAGCAACAACAAACCAACTTGGTCAAAGAAGGAACCAAGCAACACACAAAAACAAAAACATTTTTTTGGTGACACAAGATTGCCAAGGACCCGAGATGCTCCCGCATCAATCATTTGGTCTCAATTATGCCTTGGGACATCATTCCCGACCTTTAGTATTTGACCTTTTCCAACCTCTAGTTCACTATAATGTTTCTCATCCACCATGAATTTGGTCCTATTGATACTAGCATCATCATAGTTGAAGATGTTCTCCAGGGTGATGAACCCTCTTAGAAGCTATTTTTCATTTAGCTGAATGACTTGGTCTCCATACACTTCTATATTTGGTTGTAAATGGTCTTTCAATTCACTTGAATACTACAATAATGAGATGATGTGCTCATCACTCCCAAATACCTACTAGTTTTGATCATTATTGGGCATGCTAGGCCTTATGATCACTCAAACCACATATTTTTTCTATTATATTAGTGGTGGAGCATAAATGGAAATTGACCATAGTCAGAATATCCATGAAAATGTTCTCCTTTCTTAGCACAACTTGAATATTGAAAGAATCAAAGAGTTCAATGAGATCCCACACCCTATGATGATAGGATTTCATATGAGTATGTTCTGTAGATGCTATGTTCTACACTTGATGCATTACTAGCTTGGAATCTCTAAGAACCTTCAACTTTGTGATACCTATATGCTCAATAGGACTCATTCCATGGATCAACCCTGCATACTTTACTTTATTGTTGGAACATAGAAACTTGTATCATCTTAAAATGGAAGCAATTCCATGTTAAGAGCATTTAGCCCTCTGAGTAAGTGGTTTGGGGTCATATCGAATGCCTTGAATTGATATTTTCTTTGATCTAGCTTTCTCCCCACTTTCTCTTAGGAATTAATGCAAAGTGTTTTGGTAGTCATTCTGTAGCAGTTGTTGTTGCATTCATGACTTGGATTGTCATTGATGTCAACACAGTGATATTCTGGATATTAGCAGGAAAGAAGGTACAGTTTTGTTTTGTGCACATGTTGTATTGTAGATTGGCTTTTGTGCAGTTGATGCTATGTTCTTTGGTGTATTATTAACCTATGGTTAACAATGCAAAAAGAAATTCATTCATTTGTAAGAGTTATGAGCATTTTGGTGAAAGTAGTGTTTAGATAGTGTTTCTGTGTAGTGATGTTCAAAAATTAGAGGATATCTCTTAGCTGGGATGGAATCTGATTTTGCTTAGTTAAAGGGATGTTGGAAACTCATTAATGATGATGTGGTTCACAGCAAAAACTTTGAGGATATGTTTGGAGAAAGTTACAGTACCTGGAAGCCGACAGTTTTATGTGAATTCTGTGTGTAGCGTGTAGAATTTATTATTTTATAATTGAGGACTGACTCATTTGTAATTATTTGAATTTGGTATATAAGAAGGAATGTTTTCCTTATTTTAATGGGTACTATGTAGAGTGAGATGCGAATATATGCATGAAGTGAAGAAAAGAGCTAATTCAGTGATGAAGGAAGACTTGTGAGTACAGAGATCTGGAATTGTGATCTTGTGTAGTAGAGAGTACAATTTTGGCATAGTGTGAAGGAGGTAATATATTTCATATTATTCTATTGAATAATTCTAAGATCTTTTGGACAGTGGATTCAGAGATCTTTCCTTAAAGCTATTTGGGCAGTGGGTCCTTCTGTCTTCCATAAACTCTTAACCGAATTAGAATCTTTTAACAAGGATTCAAAATCTCCTAATAGGGATTTATATGTACTGAATGTATTTCATAAGACTCCTAACAAGGTCCATCCTCTAACAAGGAACTTTCATATTAGTGCATCATTTTTTGGGCATCATTCCCACTGGGGTTTACTCTTTTCAAGAGGTTCCCTAGTTAACATATCGTGTGTTATTGTGCAATTGTGTATGATTATCTTTCTATGGTTGATTAGTACATTGATTATATTGTTTAAAGTTATTGAATGGATAAATTATCTGATAACTGATTCACCCCCCCCTCTCAGTTATCTTGGGGATCTTTACTTTCTAACAATTGGAATCAGAGCAGCAGGTCCTTGAAAGAAAAGTTTAACAACTTAAGGAGATCCATGGTGAATTTCAGAAAAGAAAGCTGTAAGTTTGATGGAGTAAATTTTGATAGCTAAAAAGAAAAGATGAAGACACATCTATTGTGTTTAGGACCAAGTTATTGGTTGATTACAAAGAATGAGAAGACTATCATTGAGGAAGACAATCTAGAGATAGGAACTAAAGATGAACTAGATCTATTCATGTGTAACATACTTGCAAGAGAAGCACTTTTGTCAACACTACCGGAGAATGAATATAGTTAGGTAAGATGTTTGAAAACATCTCATGCAATTTGGAAAGCTTTATATTCTACTTTTGAAGGTGATGAACATGCAAAGAAGGCTAGATTACATAATTGGATTTGTGCATTTGAAGATATCAGAATGATGGAAGATGAATCTATTAGAAGCTATATTGGTAGGATTTCTGAGATTGTGATAGGAATAAAGTCTTTTGGAGATGATAAGATAGAGAATGAAGTGATATGGAAAATTCTGAGAACTTTGATACCAGTATTCAAGTAGACAACATAGATGATTGAACAAGTGATACCTTGTACATCAAACTTTTCAAGAAAGACTCTTCTTGGAAGATTAGAAACAGTAGAGATGAACTTGAGATTATCAGGAGAGCTACCTAGAATGGAAACAACATTCAGTGCTCTTAGCATTAGACCTACAAGAAGTACTAGTGTGAATGGAGATTATGCTAGCAGTAGCAGATCTGAGGAAGATAAGAAGATTGAAGAAGGTATTGCATTACTTGTAAAAAGAGAACCAAATGGTAAGAAAATCTTTAAATGTTGGACTTGTCAAGAATATGGTCATTTTGCATCTAAATGTCCTAAAAGAGTTAAGAAGTATAGAAGCAACTTTAAACCTAGGAGATCTAAAGAATGTTATTATACAAATGATGAAGATTTTGAAGCAGGAATTGAAAAACATTTAAGTGACAGTGATAATGATAACTTTGAGGAAATAGGATTTGTAGCAATTAAAGAAGAAAGTTCTGAATCTGATAAAAGGGAAGAAAAAGCATTAGTTTCACAAGTTGAAAAGAAATCTGATTGGATTATAGACAGTGGTTGTTCACATCATATGACTAGAGATAAAAGAAATTTTGTTAAGTTAGATAATTATGATGGAGGAATTGTTAGGGTTGGTAACAATGCACCTTGTTTGATTAAGGGTATAGAATCTATTACTCTTGATGGAAAGACTAACACTGATGATGTTTACTTTGTTGATGGACTAAGACATAATCTACTAAGTGTTGGACAATTGGCTAATAAGGGTTATCAAGTTTGGTTTTCTGAGAAAACTTGTGTGATAAAAGATAAAGATGGAAATCTGATTGGAAAAGGATCCAGAACTAGAGGTAATGTATTTCAGTTGAATCCTACTGAGATGACATGTTTGATAACTAGGATTGATGATAGTTGGTTATGGCATAAAAGGTTTTTTCATATAAACTTTGATAATATTGTCAAGGTGAGCACTACACATGCGGTAAGAGATTTACCTAGAATTATGAAACCTACTAACATGATTTGCAAAGAATGTATGATGGCAAAGTAGAAAAGGAGTTCATTTCCCAATAAGAAGTTCACATCGGCAGAGAAGTTGGAGATTGTTCATACAGACTTGAGTGGTCCTACTAGGACTAGAGGATTCTATGGTGAAAGGTATTTTATGATTCTTGATGTTTTACAAGAATGATGTGGATTGCATTTTTGAAAGAAAAATCTGAAGCTTTTGATAAATTTAAGATCATGAAAAGCAAAATTGAGAATGAATCTGGAATGAAGATTAAGTGTCTAAGATCTGATAGAGGTGGTGAATTTACATCTAGAGAGTTTAACACTTTTTATGAAATGAATGGTATTAAGAGACAACTTTCAACCCCTAGAACACCAGAACAAAATGGTATTGTGAAAAGAAGGAAGAGGTCAATAATTGAAGCAGCAAGAGCTATGATGTTTGAAAATGATTTGGCTAAGACTTTTTGGAGAGAAGCAGTGAACACAGCAGTATACACTATGAACAAAGTACAAATCAGAGCAGATTCAAACAAGACACCTTATGAATTATGGTTTGGACATACACCCTCAGTTAAGTATTTTAGAATTTTTGGAAGTACATGTTATATAAAGAGAGATGATGATATAGGAAAGTTTGATCCTAGAAGTGATGAAGGAATATTTTTTGGATATTCTTTAAAAAGAAAAGCATATAGATGTTATAACAAAAGAACTAAGACTATTGTTGAAAGTGCAAATGTAAAAGTTGATGAGAAGTTTAAAATTCAGGAAAGAATGCTTGATTATGAATCTGATGGAGAAGCACAACCTCAGCCTAACATTGAAAATGCAGAATTATTTTTTAAAAGTAACAGTGATTTGCTAAATGAAAGTCATACTGAAGAAGATAAAGAAGAAAATAGAGAAGAAAACAGAGAAGAAAACAGACAAGAAAGCAAAGAAGAATCTACAGTCGGAACAAGATCAGTAACTATGACACCTAACAGGTATACTTCAAGACATCACCCTGTTGAGCAAGTTATTGGAAATTTAGATAGAGGAGTTTTGACTCAGAATAAGGTAAATTTATGTTTGATTTCTCAAATTGAACCTAAGACTACTAATGAAGCTTGTGAAGATGAACATTGGATCAATGCTATGATGAATGAACAAGGAGAAGTGATAAGAAACAAAACAAGATTGGTATGTAAAGGATATTCACAACAAGAAGGAATTGACTATGAAGAAACTTTTGCACCTGTGGCCAGACTTGAAGTAGTGAGAATGTTTCTAGCATATGCAACTTACAAGAAATTCAGATTGTATCAGATGGATGTGAAGTCAACATTTTTGAATGGTGAATTGGAAGAAGAAGTCTACATTGAGCAGTCTGAAGGTTTTCCTTTGAAAAAAGGAGATATGGTATGTAAGTTAAAGAAAGCTTTATATGGATTAAAACAAGCACCTAGAACCTGGTATGCAAGATTGGATAAGTATTTATTGAAATTGGGATTTATAAAAGGAACAACAGATAGTAACTTATACACAAAAGAAATTGAGAATGGTTTGTTGGTTATAGTTATATTTGTTGATGATATTATCTTTGGAGGAGAAGATGAAGCTAGTGACAAATTTGCAAATGAAATGAAGACTAAATTTGAGATGAGCATGATTGGAGAAATGAAATATTTTTTGGGATTATAGATAACACAAAGCAAGGAAGGTATATTTGTAAGTTAGACTAAGTATTTAAATGAATTATTGAAAAGATTTGGAATGGAAGATTCTAAACCTATTGGAACACCTATGGTAACCGGACATAAGTTATCTAGCAAAGATGAGACACCAGCAGTTGAGCAGAAAAAGTACAGATCTATGATTGGAGGATTGCAGTACTTGACACATACAAGACTTGATATAGCACATTTAGTGGGGATTGTAGCAAGATTTCAAGTAGAACCTAGAGAATCACATTATGCAGCAGTAAAGAGGATACTAAGATATCTGAAAGGAACAATGGATTATGGATTATGGTATGAGAATTCTGATGATTTTACTTTATGTGCCTATACTGATGCAGATTGGGGAGGCAGCATTGATGACAAGAAAAGCACCAGTGGTGGAGCCTTTTTTCTTGGAGGTAAATTGGTCTCTTGGCTAAGTAAGAAGTAGAATTGTACTTCACAAAGCACAGTAGAAGTAGAATATGTTGCAGTAGCAAATAATTATAATCAGATTATTTGGATGAAGCAGATGTTGAAAGATATTGGAATAAAGTTTGATGAGCCTGTTGTTATACATTGTGATAACACCAGTACAGTGAGTATGTCAAAAAATCCTATTTTACATTCTAAGACTAAACATATTGAGATCAAGTATCATGTTGTAAGAGAGAAAGTTGCAGAAAAAGAAGTAAGATTGGAGTACATAAGTACAAAGGAGTAGATAGCAGATATATTTACAAAGCCTTTACCTAAGGATACATTTGTGTATCTACGAGGTATGCTTGGGGTTATGCCCCAACCTATTTTTGAGAATTGATGCAGATGATTACATCCATCCAGTGGTATATGAACCCTATCTTTCTTCTGGATTGGATGTTGGAACTTCCTCTATGGGGGAGTTTATGAGCTGAGTCATGAGGACTCTTGTTATTGTATTTTTCTAAAAAGTGTCTTTTGACATTAAGTTGTTGTTGAATTAGTGATAGAATTTCTATCATTGATGTCAATGGGGGAGAGATATACATGAAAAACATTGTGGATTGTATGAGAGAGTTGAATAGGAAAATGAAGCAAGATTTGATTTGATATTTTGCAGTGATGTTGCAGTATTGGATTTTTGGAACATTGGATGTTTTTCATCTATGTTGCCATCAATGCCAATGGGGGAGATTGTTAGGAATGAATGAAAAGTGTTTTGGTAGTCATTCTGTAGTAGTTTTTGTTGCATTCATGACTTGCATTGTCATTGATGTCAACATAGTGATATTCTGGATATTAGTAGGAAAGTAGGTACAGTTTTATTTTGCGCACATGTTGTATTGTAGATTGGCATTTGCACAGTTGATGGTATGTTCTTTGTTGTGTTATTAACCTATGGTAATATATTTCATATTATTCTATTGAATAATTCTAAGATCTTTTGGACAATGGGTTCAGAGATCTTGCCTTGAAGTTGTTTGGGCAATGGGTCCTTCTGTCTTCCATAAACTCTTAACCGGGTTAGAATCTTTTAATAGGGATTCAAAATCTCCTAACAGGGATTTATATGTACTGAATGGATTTCATAAGACTCCTAACAGGGTCCATCCTCTAACAAGGAACTTTCATATTAGTGCATCATTTTGTGGGCATCATTCCCACCGGGGTTTACTCTTTTCAAGAGGTTCCCTAGTTAACATATCTTGTGTTATTGTGCAATTGTGTATGATTATCTTTCTATGGTTGATCAATACATTGATTATATTGTTTAAAGCTATAGAATGGATAAATTATCTGATAACTGATTCACCCCCCCCTCTCAGTTATCTTGGGGATCTTTACTTTCTAACACTTTCCACTTCTTTTCTACACTTGATTCCTTCATTCTAGGTGAAATTAGGGTTAGGATCCCGAGGATTCTCCTTAATTTTCCTCTTCTATGGCTTTATTTTCTAGGTAGGACTTAGAAATAGGTCCTCCTATCTTCATCACAGTCATCATAGGATTTTATACCTATCCTTGGCATTTTGTCTTATTCTTCCATCATTTCTAGGTCTCCAGGCATCCCTTGGACCTCTTGTCCTAATTCTGGCTGGATCTGGACCCATCAAAATTGAGGTTGATCCTAACTAGGTCAGAATCAACCTTGATCTTGACTAGGTCAAGATCAAGGTTGTCTTTGACCTCCTCCAGAATCTCTACCTCTCTTTCAAATTTGGTCCCAATGGACCCCAAAATCAGTGTCAGGCCCTTAGATCTGAGTGCAAAAAGGTTTTAATTCAAATTTCATTTAATTATTTTCCCTTCTTAGTTGGTTATTGTTATTGGACCATAATTCAAGGTGAAATTTGAATTATGGGCCCATTTCTAGGGGTTAAGGTTAATTGGGATTTAATTCCTCAATGTCAGCCTTCTCTAGAGGTTTGTGCCCTAGATCACTATAAAAGGAGGCCTTCCTCTCTCATTTTGTCCATCAAGTTTTGTGAGAACATCTCTCAATCAAGTTTTCATGCTCAAGCACTCTCAAGCAAGGTGATCAAGCAAGCATCGATTGAAGAAAGCATACAAGCATTCAATTCCTCTTCTCCATCCATGTTCTCCATTGAAGATCAAGGATTCAAGCATTCAAGCCATTGAAGGGATTTGGTTCAAGAATTCAAGATTCATCATTCAAACCCTAGATCTAGCCATCATGATGGTGTGATCTTCCTTCAAGATCCTTTTGTTCATCTTCAAGATCCATTCATTCTTTCCTCGAGGTGGATTCCAAGCATACAATCATGGAGTTTGATTTATATTTATTGATGTTATGATCAAGCTTTCATATCAACATACTTGATTACATTTCAAATACAATTGCATATCTATTGAATGTCATAGCTTCATTGTTAGATCTACTTCTACTACTTGCTAGCATTCTCCATTTCAATTTCAATATTAAGGTTGATTCCAAACTAGGGTTTGACCAAGGCAAGCCCCCCAAACAATTAAAAAAACCATTTTTCTTGCAAGTACAAGTGCAAAATTTTAGATTTGAGAGTAGATTTAGATACCCTTTTCGCCAAACTTCTGAGATCTAGAAACAAAGTTAGAATTGACCTTCAAATAAAAAATGTAGCCTTTGACCTTTTATGAGGGTCAAAGATGACCTCCCTCAAAATTGGAAAATATTTCTTGGTTTTGTATATCTCACAGTTTCGATTCAAGATCGTGGAAATCAATAGTTTCCAAGACTGTTTGACAAGGTTTTCAGCAGGTTCTTTTTTGGAGGTAAGTACCTTTATCTCTTCATTTCAACATTAGTCATTTATGTTTAATTTCCATATCAATAGAATTCAAATGTAAGTATAAAATATTAGTTTTGGGGTCTCCTTTATGTGCAAACCATTGTTCTAGGACCCCATCCATATTTTATCCTTTACAAAACTAAAAAATTAAATCTCTCAAGGTCTTTATACTAATTGGGGAAGTAAGACACACACTAGCACCAGAGCCTTTTGTGCTTCTCCCACCATCAAAGTGCAGTATCCATAGAGTAGAACTCATGTTCTAAATTTTTGCAACCTTAGGTGTGAAGTCTTTAGTCACCCATGGAATATGATGGACTTCTTTATTAATAACATAGGTTTGAAGAGAAGTAGAATGAAAAATTGAGAAACTACTAGAGTCATAATCCTTGAGGAGGATGGGCACCTCTGCTAGGTCAAATTTTGCAATATTCTTGTCCACCAAGAGATCTTTAAGATGGTTTCCTTCCTTAAACTTTGAATTAGTTATGTAGACACCTAAAATGCCTTTTCCAAAGTAAAAATATTTTATTTTGCAAAAACCCTTGATGACATCATCATTTATTAATTATTTGTTTATTTAATTAATTGATTATTTTTTATTGTCATTATTCCTTCTCCTATTTTAATTAAAGACATTTAATGAAGAAACACTAGCTAAAAGCATTTAAATCAAATTTAAATGATTTTCCCCCTATTTATTGAATCATTATTTGATAAATAATGTCATAATCCTTAAATAAATTAAATATTTATTTAAAGACTAAAACCCTAGAATCTTATAAAGAACCCTAAACCCTTCTAAACTTTCCTAATCTCTCCCTAAACCTATTTAGAAGGTGACTCTTAACCTTCTTAGTCTAATCTACCCTACTTTGACTTTTGATCAAAACCCCCTCATTAATGAGCCTTATAGACTAGTTAATGGACTCTTACGCCCTCATTAAGGTCTCTTATAGACTCATAATAAAGCCCATGTCTCCTCTTTCACCTTGGTTCCCTAGGCACACTTCCCTAGTGAGAAACACTTAACCCTCATTCATCTAACCTTACCCATAAGCATACCCCAAACTCTACCCCAAACCCTAACTATGACCCTAACTCCACTTCCTAACACAAGACCTTCCTCAAATCCTATAAATACCCTCACTTCCAAGAGAAAACAAACCAATTCACATAATCATATTAAGTAGTGTCGTAATGCTAATTTACTTCTAGATCATTGCAGCTTAATTCCTAACTGTTAGATTTAGTTCATTTCTAAGCTTTGTAACTCACATCTTAGCTTAGCATTAATGGATTAACCTATTTTATTGTTAGGAATGGGAACACTATGAGGGGGGGAGGGTGAGTTAGTGTTCACTATATTTTATCTTTTGACTAAATATTTAAACTGAACTTAAATGCTTAAGTACTAAAATGAACATCCACATAAACATGAAAAATGAAATCAACACATAACACCAATATGGTTACGGGGAAACCCAAATAGGTAAAAACCCCAGTGGGAATTGACACACACAAATATTCTGTACTAGTGTTTTATGATCCTTGTTAGAAGATCCTTAACCCTATTAGGAGTTTCTTTACAATGCATTAGGTATAGTAGACCTTGTCAAGGGTTAGACCCTGTTAGGAGTCTTTTACAATAGTCCCTACTAGGGGAGTGGATGCACTGTCCTAGAGCTCACTACTCAAGTGGTGAAGGCTACAACCTTCTAATCTCAGATACACACTATATTTGCTAGATGAACTATCATTATGACACTGCTTGTCAGATTAGTTCCTTTGATGTGCTAATGCTTTGACCTCTTGCAAATATCTAATACATCTTGTATTCTCTTCACATACTTCTTCTCTACTTATCACAACTCTCTATCAACTTCCATACTAATTACAATGGGAGCATCTCATATTTATATGTGTACACTAAATAAACAACTAGGTCAGGCCTTAAACCTATTACATACAATGCTTCCAATTGAATTGGCTCAAGCGTGTTTACAAACAAACATATATACATGTTGGAAACCTAATTATAATAGGAATATAGCCTTTACATCATTATAATATAACCCAACTTAAAATGCTAATAGTCAACTGCTTACTCTATTTTTCTCTAGCACACACTAGCTGTGTAACTTCATCTTTTGTATCTTTCTCATACTTTCATATCTGATCATGTGCTCATAGAATAACCATTGAATATAATCTAACCAACTTATCTTCTAGGGTGCATTCCATAACTCAGTCATACACACATGTGATGATGCTCTGAGCTTTAGGAACTCTGTACACTGTCCAGTCTTCAACACTTAGCTAATTTTTTATCTTCCCATTAAGTGCGCTGATTCCAAATTGCTATATGACTTTATTGCCATAATGAAAACACTATACTAAGTCATATACATCAATATAGCCAACTTTCCAACAATCTCCCCCTTTGTCATTGATGGAAACAAAGGAATATGGCCAAGTTGCTAACTATCCTTAATACAAAAAAACTTTTGTCTTATATCTCCCTATACATATCTTTCTATCTTATATCTCCTTATACATATCTATAATCCATATTCTACACATACTCCTCCTTTGAAATTAATGACAATGGTGTGTCAAAATTGAATCTAAAAAACTTACTGTGATAGAACATCCGGATATGCTATATGCATATTTTGGATCTCCTTCTTCCAAAATGTGATCATCGAATTTACAATCTGTAGATGGGTGCATAAAGCATACTATAGCTTCTCCATCTTCTCTAGATCAGTGCTAGGACCTTGATCATATGTCACCATGGTGGCATCAATCTACTTGATATTCTAATTTAGTATGTCTAATGAGGGCGCAATAGCATTCCTTACCTGAGTCTGCCTAGCCCTTATCTTGATCATCTCTTTTTCTGCCTTCTCAATCTTGTCTAACTGTCCTTGGTAGACATTGTTGCACATGTTCACATCAACAGATGGATCTTCTACTGATTTCCTTATCTTTTCTATCATGACTTTTGCCTCTTGTACCATTTTGTACAGATCACTAGTTAACTTGTCTTGGTTCATACATTCAACAATGATCTTTCTTCCCTTTGCTGCAAACTCCTTCAAGGATACTTGACCAACCTGTAGTGAGCTTAGGTCAAGTGCATAGTTTCTAACCAATTCACTTAATCTCTTCTTCAAGTACTTCTCCTCTACAACTAAGGATGCAAATTCTTCCAGGCTAGAGAAATTGCAAAATGACTACACTTACATCATCAATAGAGTGTACCTTGGACACTTTCTTGTCTATGGGTAAGAAACTGTTCAGTATGTTCACTGACTCTACAAGAAGAGGATTCCTCATCACTTGTTTCTCCTTGGCCTTCTCCATAGCTAAGACATTGAAGTTAATCAAGTCTTCTTCTCCCCATGAGTCCAAACTAGTTGTGTCAAGTGTCAAACTTGACAAAAATGGTGCTGAGGGAGTGATGGGAATAATATCCATCACTTTTTGTTTTACCTTGATTTGTTCAGCTGATGTTTCATCTTTTTGTTCACTTCATTTTACCTCTTCTTCTTTTTTTTTTCAACTTTTTTTTTTTTCTCCTTTCTTTTCTTCCATCTTTTCTTCTTCTTTCTCATTTGTTATATCCTCAATCAATATTTCTTGTTGATGAGTAGGAGTGTTACTACATAAGATTTCAACTTCTTGTGTGCTCATAAAAGCTTCTTCAAACTTGTCCAAATCAGTGTTAGTGGCCGCCATGGCTATCTCTATGTTATCAATGATAATGGTGTTATCTTTTAGTGACTATGTCATGGGCACAGACTTAATTATCTCTATTTGTGTTTCAACTACAAGCATTGAGTCCTCAGGATTTGTCACTGATGCATTAGTGGGCTCTACCACCTTGAATTCCTTGAAGGGTGCTTGTGTTATGGGCATAGTAGTTGGATACATGTGCCTAATCATAGAGACCTTCTCGAAGGCTTTCTATATCTCCTTAGCCACTAGATCAAAGCTTTTGTCCATTATATGTGAAGTCCTTGACTATGTTCTAAGATGTGGCTTCACCAGATCTAACAATAGAGATTTCTATTCTAAGGAACATACTAGAAGAGTGTCATCTAGAATATTTTCTCTTATCCTTAAATCCTCTTCAATGGCTTGTCTCTTTTGGAATTCTAGGATGTTCCATACATTGTCAGGGATCATAGTCTTAAGTTCCAAGACTGTCTTCTTGAACTTCAACATATTTTTGACTATCATTACATGTATCTCAGATTTGTCTATCTCACTATATTTTTCATAAAACTTTCCTACTTGATCAATTCCTCCCTCATCAATTATTCTTGCACTTAGCACACTGAGACTAGGTTTGAAACTTACTTTAGGAGGTGCTTGTGAGTTCTTTTTGTTCCTTGTTACTCTTGAGGATGGATGACCAATGCTGATCTATTTTTCCTCTTCAAAATTCCCTTATACTTAGGAGGAGTAGTAAGGTCAATGGTTTCTTTGGGTACAGAAGGAGTAACATCAATTTTACCCTTCTGTTCATCAAATTTTTCAATCTTCACTTTCTTCAACTTAGGATCATCTAATTCTACCTTTGCTGCATCTGCGCTCTCTAATTCCAAAGCAATCTTTTGTTCCCTTTCTTTGTCTAGGTCTACTTGAGACACTCTATGTATTCTTAAGATCTCAGAGGTAACCTTGGGAACCTTCCTCTTTGTTTTTGCATTGTTCACTTTTGCATCTATCTCTCTTGTCTTCTCCTCATAGGTTCCCCATTTTGGCTCATTGGGGTCTTTAGGTGCTGAAAATAGAACTTGAGCATAGGCCTTGAGAATAGGCTCTTCCACTTCATATCCTAGTGGATGAATGCACATTGTTCTTGGTTCAAATGCCTCCATGCATGTTGTGTCTGTCTCAACCATAAAACAAATAGTATCCTTGTATTTCTCAACAATGTTCTCTGGTATCCTATACCTCATCTACATTTTGACCCTGAATGTCTTCAACTCTTGTGTCATGTAGTCTCTTAGAGTTCTCTTTGTAGATGCCTTGAAAGATATCTGAGGCATGGTAGGAATAGTCTTGTCTAGATATGAATCTGACACCTTTCCAACAAAATGAAAGTACATATAGATAATTAGGGACCCAAACCTAGATATCTTGGTTTTATCATGCTTGATTGCTTTGATGTTGTCAATTAGTTGTGTGCACAAGATCTCACATAGGTTGAAATCTCCATTTTCATTAACAATTCTTATGGCTGAAAGAATTGTGGCTACAGACACACTATTTACCCTGCTAGTGTGTTGAAACCTGTATCCAAGTATCATAGACATCAAGTTGATGTCATCTTGCTCAATAGGCTCTATGGTCATTTTTTGCCTATCACTCCATGACTTGCAAGTCTGTTCAACAATCTTCCTCACATCTTTACCCACTAGAAGGATGACACCTATCCTTCAAAGGTTTGTCATCTCATGAATTAGATCACTAGTAATTCTGATTGACACTTCACCTATGCAAAATAGGTCATCATGAATCCTGCTCAAAATAATTTTGATCCATTTTGATTCATATAACTCATATGTCATAGCACAATCCACTATAGGGTGATTATCCCACCATGCATACTCATCCATGAAGGTTTTGTCTAGTTTTAACATAGTTTCCATGTGCGCCCTTAATCTATCCAATCCTACTAGTTCTTTCTTACTGTAGATGTATGCCCTAATGTCCTCGATATGCATAATGCCCATAGGCATGTAGGAGAATGCCCCTTTCTAGGTCATCTATTGTAGATTTAAATGGATTCTTCTTAAACACATATCTTTTCTTCTCTACAACATCAAATACTATAGGAGTAGCCATCACTTACTTGTATATCACTTTCACAAAGGTTTCCATGAGATTCTAAAGAGGTGTGATGAACTAGGGTTTCCACAACTGATCAAATGCACAGAAAATCACTCAATGACTCAAGCTACAATCCTTCTCAATCAACTACAAAGGCTCTTATGCTCTTTAATTGCTCTTAATTTGAATGCAAATAGAGATCTTCTAACTTATGTGTACTTTAAAGTAGAGTTTTTGCCATTGATGCTAGTCGCGTAAACCAGGTTGTCACTTGGAAATTTCTATCTTTCATTCTACAAACAATTAGCTAGTATGCTCTTGCACGAAGGTTCCCTTAGTCTCCAAAAGCTTAAGTCCAAAGGTGCATACTCTGAGAGTGAGTATACCAGCCACGCAAGGGTCTAGAGCTAAATTAGCTCCCCCCATGACCCTAAGTGCCATTCATCCAGATGTAGAGGGTGCATCCACTATGGATGCATCCAATACATATTCATCAACCTTATCCTTCTTTTCTTCTGACCAAATCATGCTTGCATTATCTAAGGCTTTCACAAACTTGACTTCTCCTTCAGGATACAATACTAGTTCTTTGGTCTTTTTAGGGCTTTCCTGACCTTGTGTCCTTGATCTACAAAACTTTGAGATGTGTCCAACTTTGTTACAAGAGTGACAAATGAATAGAGGCCTTATATTCCTCAGTGCATTGACATGGGTCACCATTTTATATTGTCTAGCTGAGTGACCATTATAGTTACATATCTGACATGTAACAATCTAAGAACTTATTACATTTGATTGATTCTAATTTCTCTGATCATGTTGAGTCCTGTTCTTTTTACTTGTCTTGCAATTCATAGCTCTATGACCAAATTTATTGCATGAATAATAGTAACCATTAAAAGGTCTTACCTTTGTACAATTCCTTGCTATGTGTCCATGCTTGTTACATGCATAACAAGTGTGGTCTACTAGCTTGCGCTCATTCTTAGGTGGTTCACCATTATTTTTAGTTTTATCTTCTATGTTCTCAATATCAGTAGAGTATTTTTGTGCATTCATTCTTTCTCACATGCTATCAATCTAATTTTGTGCTTTATTGTATCCAATGCAGCTAGTATCTCCTTTAGCTCTTCTTGCATACAACTGAGATTATATAAATTCAAAACTGGTGTGTAATTTATCAATGTGATTCTTATCATCTTTTAATTCAGATTCCAAGCTTTGTTTTTTGTTTCTTAGCTCTAAGATTTCCATGTTTGCTTGCCTTAATTCTTCATTCAGTTGAAGGTTCTCTTTGACATGTTCATCATAGACTTCCTAATTGTTAGTTAGCTTATCATCAAATTCTTCAAGTTTTTTTTTAAGGATGTATTTTATTCATTTAGCTTCTTGACCATTGTCCCTAGATCACTAGTAGAGCATTCTTTCAAATCTTTCCTTAGCCTTTTGATGACTAATTGAGCATCACTAAGTTTTTCCCTTAGTTCTTCAATTTCTCTTTTAGATTTGTCCAAGTCTTCAAGAGCAGCTTCCAGATGTCTTTTCAGATGTTTCATTTTTGCTTTGTCCATGATCTCTTCAAGTGGTTAAAATTATTTTCTGAGGACCAGAGCTCTGATAGCAATAGTTAGGAATGGGAACACTGTGAGGGGGGGGGGGTGAATCAATGTTCATTGTATTTTATCTTTTTACTTAATCTTTAAACTAAACTTAAATGCTTAAGTCTCGAAATGAACATCCACATAAACATGAAACATGAAATCAACACATAACACCAATATGGTTATGAGGAAACCCAAATAGGTAAAAACCTCGATGGGAATTGACATCCACTTATATTATGTACTAGTGTTTTATGATCCTTGTTAGAAGATCCTTAACCCTATTAGGAGTTTCTTTACAATGCACTAAGTACAGTAGACCTTGTCAAGGGTTAGACCCTGTTAGTGGAGTGGATGCACTTTCCTTGAGCTCACTACTCAAGTGGTGAAGGCTACAACCTTCTAATCTTAGATACACACTATATCTATTGGATGAATTGTCACTTTGACACTGCTTGTCAGATCAGTTCCTTTGATGCGCTGATGCTTTGACTTTTTGAAAAGCTCTAATACATCTTATAGTCTCTTTGCATACTTTTTCTCTACTTATCACAACTCTCTATCAACTTCCATACTAATTACAATGGGCAGATCTCATATTTATATGCACATACTAAATAAACAACTAGGTCAACCCTTAAACCTATTACATACAATGCTTCCAATTGAATTGGCTCAAGTGTGTTTACAAAAAAATGTATATACATGTTAGAAACCTAATTACAATAGGTGCATAGCCTTTACATCATTAGAATATAACCACAACTCAAAATGCTAATAGTTGGCTACTTACTTTGTTCTTCTCTAGCACACACTCGCTGTGTAACTTCAACTATCTGTATCTTTCTCATACTTGCATATCTAATCATGTGCTCATAGACTAAGCATGAATATAGAATAACCAACTTATCTTCTAGGGCACATTCCATAACTCAATCGTACATACGTGCACTGATGCTCTAAGCTTTAGGAACTCTATACACTATCCAGTCTTCAACACTTAGCTTATTTCTTATCTTCCCATCAAGTGCGCTGACTCCAAACTACTATATGACTTTGTTACCATAATGAAAACACTATAATAAGTCATATAAATTACTATAGCCAACTTTCCAACATTTATTTCATTGTTTCTCATATAATTTTCATCATCACACTTATATTTTGGCTTAAAATCAATCTAGCCTAATCTTTTTTAGCTTAATGCACATTTCACCTTCATTAGGCTTCTAGAGGCTCTAGGGGAAAATCAGATGTTCTGTACATGATTATGTGCCACAATGGGTTTCTAATGGTCCCTATTTCACTTGAAACCTTCCTAATATGCATTAGGGATATTCTCCAAGTGTTTTGAGAGAACACCCACATCCCTAAATTGAGAGAAAATTGAACGATGACAAGGTTCCCCCGTTGAGCTCTATCTGAAGTGTCTTTGCAAATTTCTTTTACTATATGCTAGGAATATAATTTTAGGCTAATGTTTTAATGTCTACTCTTATTCCTAATAGGTTATGTTTTCTTTGATCACATTTTGGCATGCCTGGTGGGACACTACACACCTTCAAAATTGCATTTTTTAGGATTTTTAAGCCAAAAACTCACCTTTTGACAAATCTTGTTCTTTTATAAGAGGATTCTCATATGATTAAACTCCCTAGCATTATTTTCTCATATGATTACATATGTATAATTGTACCAAAGGTTTTGAGTACTCGTATGGGACCTCTGCATGTAATTTAGGCCTATTTTAAAGCCTTTGGCCATGTTTACTCGTACCAGGAGTCAAGGTGACTCGTATGAGCCCTCATCCTGGCTCGTAGGAGTAAAATCATTAAAATAACCTTCCCTATTTACTCATATGAAAAAAAAGGGGCATGTGTAAGGCCTTTGATGATCTACAATTGATTGAATATCTAGATGAACTAAAGGAACAATGATTAGAGATCATCGAGCTACTAAAGTTATATGTAAAATGATTAAATCAGTCAATATATTATCATTGATGTCAACTAGTTTTGACAGTACTTATCATGATAGTTGCAACATCTGAATATGTTTAGAAGGAAGAAAAGATGAATAAATGAGATATCTACATAAGGAAAATATGGATATGACATATAAGGATAAGGTAAACATTGGGTAACTTATTGATGAGTCTATGGCTTTATATTGTTGACTTGAGCATGTTACATTAATCTATTATGAAGAAGATATTTGAATTGAACAAGTTAATGTGGTCGGTAATTGAAGACTTTTATATACACCAAGCCCATGTAGTGTATACCGAGTGACACTACTAATGACATAGGGTGGGTAAGGAGGATCCAATTAAGGTTAGTCCAAACAAGCAAGCAAACACCACAATGTGGGATAACACAACAAGACAATGTTTTTAACTAAATTTTCATTAATATGCCCGGTTGAAAGGCCTTTTGAGCTAGGGCCAAATACAATAAAAAGTATTTCTGCAATCTTTTAGCTAGTCCAACTCTGAAACCAATCAACAACTGATGGAAAACACTAAGGCAGATTTTAACTTGAGCTCCCAAGCCTCCAAGAATGCAAATTACTAGCTGTTCTATTACAAACTATCAGATAACAATCTGATCTTCAAGATCTTGCAGGATCCAAATCTAATCTTATATCTTCTCCCAAATCTACTAATCTACTACCAAACAACTACCCAAACACTCCTTAAATACTAATCTTCAGCCACAAGTTGGTTGGAAGAAATAATTAACTCCTAAGCCAAGTCGGATCTTGTTACAAACAAATATTAAATGCAACAATAGTTGGCTCATAAATAACCTTACAAACATTTAATTCTCCATGTCAGCCTCAAGATCTACATAGGAGAATACAACAAAAGCTACCAACAATAAATGCACCAAGTCGGCCAACCAAATCTCCAAGAACCCCAGTTGATAAACCAGAACAACCGAGCACCAGTGAAACACCCGACCATGCCAAGATACACTGAGAAACATAGGCATCACTTAGAAAGCATGTCAACCAAGTACCACAGGCATTGTCAAGTACCAGTTCTACTAAGCGCAAGAGGTTTCACCAAGTTCCTTTAGCGACCGAGATTCCTTCAATAACTGAGACCATCTGTTAAATCTGCAACCAAGTAACACAAAACCAAAACAACACACCACCATGCAGATTCACCAAGTACCCTATAATGCCCTTACATCAAATAACTAAGTTAGTTATCACTAACGCATTTAGTATTAACCTAGTATGGATGAAAACATTAAAGGCTAAGAAAAAATGAATAAAATTGATCAGCTGGAAATTGTTATGATTTTGAGGTAAAGGATGAAGTTAGTAAAAAGATCCACTATTGACATAATTCAAAGATGATCTAAAGGATGAGATTGAAACATGTTAAGTACGCATCTTCCAAGTAAGGTTTAAGAGGTAAAATGGACAAAGGAGATTAAGAGGCAAAATCTGATGGCTGATATGAAAATGGTTTACTTGTTTATTTAAGAGACATGAGTTTCAATGTTGAAACATGCTAGATAAATAGAGACTACAAAGATTTCATGTGAATATTTTATTCATGCATTCCTGATCAAACTGGTTACAGAAAGAACCGAGCTGCAGACATTACCGAGTGTCAGAGAACTATTTACCGAGTGAAGTAAGTTGGGAAATATTGAGGAAGTGAATTGATTAATGATCAGATGAATTTTATGAGCATAGAATGGATCTGAATATTTGTAATTGTGTTGTATTTGAATCAGATCAGAACTATATCAGTTTAACCATTGATTTAGTAAAATCTCTTTACCGAGTGGACTTAACAGTCTTATTGTATTTCCATATAACATTTAGAGAATGTTAATTGTTATCTTGTTGACCCCATAGTGAATGTTGGTCAAGAGTTAACTATTAGTGATAAATCCTCTAACTAGGTCACACCTAATAGTGTGCATTGTAACCTTTAATAGGGTTGGCTCCTAACCGAACTCACTTTAGAAGAGTGAATTATTTTGGGTTATCGGTCCCTGGTGGTTTTTCCCTTAGCAAGGTTTCCATGTTAAATCATTGTGTTATGTGTTATTTGTTATGATTGTTTTTCTATCATACTTTACATAGTGCATAGTTTATTTAATTTGTAATCTTAGTTTGGATAACTACTAGTATTTGGTAAAGTGAATAGACATATTGATATTTAATGTTATTGAGCTGCATAAATTGTTGAAATAGATTTGTAAACTACATATGTGAGATTGGGACTGTAGAATAACTAATTCAACTGATTCAACCCTGCTCTCATTTATTCTAACAAACTTAAACTTGGGTCTAGTTGGTTTTTAGGGTTCTTTGGGGCCTCTTGGTGCCTTTTGACTGGAAATTTTCATTTTCTAACCCCATGTTTTGTAGGAACTCATTGGATACAAGGAAATCACAAAAAACACTAAAGCCTTAAGGCTAATCAACTATTTTTCATGTTTAGGAACCATAACACTTCATTTATTTGGCTTAAAAAGAACTTCTATTCACTCTTGAGTGCCTTAAATGGAATAAACTACAATTTTTTCCTAAAATATACTAAATCATCCCTAATCAATTATAAAGCAATCAAAAAGACCTCCAATATCTTTATTTTGGTTAAAAATAACTTCATGCATGCAAAACTAAAGTTTTAAGGTTTTTATGCAAGCAAGGAACACTTAAAATTTTGAATGCTTAAAAAGAAATAAAAATCTATATTTCATTCCTATTTGGTTCCTAATCAATCCTAATCCATTCTAAGTGTTCTAAAATCAAACTCGGTGAGTTATTCTTAGCTAAAAATAACTTCATTTACAAAATCTTAAAGTGTTTTCAAGTTTCATGCAATCTAGGAACAAAACCACATCTCATTCCTAAATGGTTCCTAATCAATTTTAAACTATCCAAAATGTTCCTAAATTGATCCTAATTCTTTTCTCTTGGATGAAACAAAATTATTTTTGCAAAATCTTGAATTTTTTCAAAAGAACTCTAGGAACACTTCTTTTGGGCCTAAAAACTAAATTCTAAAGCACAAACTCTTGAATGAATCTAAAGAAATAAGTCAAAGTCCAAATCAAAAGAGTCATTTTTATTTGAGTCCAAAAGAAAACACAATCTTGAATGTCCTAAGTTGAAAGAAAAGCATTTTTTTTTCATTTCAAAGCTCAAATCAAGATCCTATAAAGCCAACTCAATCATGAGTTCATGAAAGAGAAAAAATTGCAATATCTTTAAAGCTTTCTTGTCTTCAAGAAAAAGAACAAACCAAAATCATAAACACATGTGTTTGCCAAATTTCATTTCAAATAACTAAACTTAATTTGGCAAAATAACACTTCCTTGGTGTGATTTTAGGAGTTTTAAAATTCTACAAAATCCTTGTTAACTAAGTGACATAAAAGAAGTTGAACATGGATGAGTTCACTTGTTTTACTTCTAGAGAATCCTATCCAGAGATAAAAGCACTTCCTCTTTGGAGAATGAATTCAAACTGCTACTTCCCCAACTGGTATAGAAATAAAGCATTGAGAAAACTCTGGCTTCATCCTCTCAAGCTCAGGCAATGCATGTTGATGGTAGCCCGAGATAGGTGAATATCCCTACTATTTTGGCATGGTCAACTAGGCTCTTAAGTGAGTCACACACATACAAACTCATTAGGAGTACACCACAAACCAAACTAAAAACTTGTTAAATTAGAGGCTTCCCGATCTACTACCGAAGGTATCATAATCTTTGTGAAAGGATTGATCCAAGTGGTTTCCCAAATCACCTGAAGATGACTCACCTTATGTATACCTTTTTGGGTACCAAGTTGTGGGAAAAGATTCTGATACTATCTTGTCTCTAGGTTATTCTTGTTCGGTGTGTTTTTCAAAGTTACAAACTTAGTACAAACATATATCATAACATACACTCTTTTTGGGAACACTATAAGAAATCAATGGTAAATCATTTGCTTGTATTCCATAAAGTTGTTTTGTCCTTTTTTAGGATTTCTTTCAAAGTGTCTTTGTTGAGTTTGTCCTTTTCCATTAGAGACATCAAAACTAATCGAAATCTTGATCAAAGTTATTTAGATATGCTTGAAGAAAGATCCTTCAAAGATCAAATACACAAAATCATTACTATAAAATAATTTCCAAATCTTTCTGAGCTATGTCTGATTTGATCAAACACGAGAAAGATAAGCTTCCCAATTCCTGATTCTATCAAGAGAAGAAGATTGTAGAAAGATACCTAAGAGATCACCAACCTTCCCTCAAATAAATCCAAATAGAAGAAAAGTATCAAGAAAAATTGGAAATGTGGGCTATAATGCAAGAGTGAAATAATTGCATCCAAGTTCCAAGTCAATTGTTGCTATGTAAATCTAAAGAGAGAAGAATAATTTTTTCCATTGCTTATCCATCATATCTTCAAAATCCCATAATCCTATCTCGGTATCCTTCTCATCCTATATCATCCCTAGTCACAACATTGCATCATCATCCATCCTTAGTTACATTTTTATCATCTATCTTAGTTGCATCCTTGCATTATTTATCATCTTCCTAGTTGCATCATAGGTCCTCCCTTTTTGGCTACATCTAGGTCATCCTCTTAGAAATAGCATCATTCATTCATCCTTCAGCATCCTTCCATTAGAAGTCCACAATCATAATCCTTGTCATTATCCATCATCCTTGATCCAAATCCCAAATCCATAAACTCATCATCCTTGAACCAAATCTAGTAATCTAAATCCATCCACTTCGTTTCATATCCTTTGAGTTGCTCTGAATCCTTATCACAAATAAAAAATCTCTACCATGTGACTAAGAAATGTCTAGGGCATCCTTACTTGTCCTTGCAAGCTTCATCATCTCAAGCAAGAGATTGGCATGCATTGACAAGAATCTTGTCTTCCAAAGATCATTAGTCTATCTTAGGTTGACAATCCAATCCTATTTGATCCTACATCAGGAAGTAGAAACTCATTGATGACACTTAGTAATCCTCCACCATCCTCCACAAATATCCCATCATCCTCAAGAAAAATCAATCTCCCACCATCCTTCAACATCCCACCATCTTTAGTTTGTTTCAAATCCTTGCATCATACCCTAGAAATTCACCATCCTTAGAGTTTCTTTAGATCTGCATCCATCATCCTTCAAATTTTTAGAAAGCACTTTTCATCCATCCATCATCTTCATCTTCATCTTCATCTTCATCTTAGATCTACATTCCATGCATGTCAAGATGTGATCTAAGAGGATAAGGAATATGGATCCCAATCTAGCCACTAGTTTGTCTGATCCTAAAAATCCTACAAGCGCGATGGTGACCTACAATCTTTAAATCCCACAAGTTGAGAATGTATGCAAAAATATAGGTCAAACCCCCACATCATTCTCTATAGAAACCTTCATGAGACATCAAGGTCATGCACAAATGGTCAGTGCAATCATTTATTAGAATTGACAGGTTATAATGGAAAACTTTGCACAAGAGGGTACTTCCGTTGGAGATTTGCTAGCAAGCCAGAGTGTTGACTATATGTTTTTCATTGATAAAAACATATGGTAAGGAACATGCATGGAAGCATGATGGAGAAAGTTATGAGTATATGTTTCCTAGATATGTTATCATCTCGATATCATTGATGTAGTGGTTGATTATAATTGAAGACAATAATATAGTAGTCTGTATCAGTGAGTGTTTCTGACAGGTCCTAGGAAGATTTTTGTCTGAGATTTATAGAATGATTGTGAGGAATCCTTTCACATTTATATTTATGTTGTAGACATATTTATGATTCTATGTTCATGGATGAAGAGTTGGATATGCAATATAGGTTGAGTTATGAAGTCTCCAGTTGACAGTTATAGTTTCCTGAGTTTATCTGGCAGAGCTGACATTTTTTTTATTGTTATAATAGTTGTGCCTATCAATTTGATATGTGTACTTGGATTAGTGTTTGGAGAAGAGTTAATAATGTTATGTTAAGATTTCATGATGTAATTCAGCTTGAGAATAAATTATCAGTTGATTTGGTGGAGCTGACAGTATGAAATGATGCGTCTACTCATATGGAGTTGCGCGGTGCTAATTTGTGTTGCGTGCTAAGTATGGAAGAGAGGTGAAAGAGAAGAGTGGAGAAAAAGGTGTGAAGTGTTGAGCCATCAGTAGAAGGTCTATGTGACAAAGTAGAGATTATATGCTATTCATTGGAATTGATCAAGACAATAGGTCTACACGCAGTTCACCAAGATCAAAATATAGTGTGTATCTATTAAACAGAAGTTTGCAGCTTTCACCCCTTTGAGTAATGTGCTCCTAGACAATGTGTCCTCACCCCTAATAGGGTTAATTGTAAAAGACTCCTAAAACTATCTGACCCTTGACCAAGTCATTGTAATTAATGCATTGTAAAAATAAACTCCTAACATGGTTGTAAGATGTTCTAACAAGGATCATAATACTCTAGTATAGTTTATAGTGGGTGCTAATTCCCACCGCCTAGGTTTTTACTTATTTGGGTTTCCCCGTAACTAAAATTTTTGTGTTGTGTTAAGTGTTCTCATATTTTTTTATGCTTAATTTTCTTCTATACTTAATTGGATAAAGAATTGAATCTTGTAGATAATTGATTCACCCCCCCAGTTATCTCTTTGGAATATTCCTAACAATGGGTATCAGAGCCAAGTGCCTCAGAGAGAAAGTTTAATAGCTTGAGGTTGATCAGATGCCATTCTTTAGAAAATAAAGTCCTAAGTTTGATGGAGAGAACTATTTGGATTGGAAGAACAAAATGATGACACACTTGCAGTGCATTACCTTTGAAATTTTTGAAGTAGCTACCAAAGAAGTTTAGATTCCCTCTCTAGAAGATCTTGCAAAGGAAGATGCAACTCTTAAGCAAAAGGAGATGTTTAATAAAAATTCCATTTCCAAAGAATCCCTTATCAATACCTTGTCTGACAGTTAGTTTTCAGAGATCAAGAAAGTTGAAAAAGCCTACAAGATATGGAAGTATCTAGAAGACATGTTTGAAGGAGATGTCCAAGCCAAGAATGTGCGCAAAAAGACATGGAAGAAAAAGTACAATACATTGGAGATGCTACCTGAAGAGAACATTAGAGCCTACAATCAAAGGATTAATGAAGCAGTTGCCGGAATTAGAAATAATGGTGGAGATATCTCAAAAGAAGACATAATGGATATGTTGATGACTACTTTGACATCAGAATATGAGAGCAAGATAAACATCCTAGATGAAACTATGAAATTTTCAAAGGACTTCAAAAGAGAGACCCTAATGAGAAATATTTTATCTTTTGAGATATCAAGCTTGAAGACAAAGTCTAAAAGTGAGACAACCTTCAAAGCTTCAATCCATGGTAAGAAATCCTTGAACACTTCTAGTAATTTTGATGATGACGATGAAGAGAAAGAGCTACATTATTTAATTTCTTTGATTGCTAAGAAAGAAAGGAAAGGAAAAGGAAAATATGAAGGTTAGTTACCATTAAAATGATTTTCATGTAACAAGATTGGTCACTTTGCATCTAAGTGTCCTAATAGACTCAAGAATTTCAAAACTAACTATAAGCCCAAGTATACAAAATACTATTACTATGTTGGAGATGGAGTATCAGATGAAGAGTCAGTAGAAGATGAAATTGGATTCATTTCTCTTGAAGACATGGAGAAAATGTTTGATGAAATGGACCTTGAAGATGAAAAGAAAGCACAAGAGTTAGCATTGATTTCACAAGCTGACATCAGGATAGATTGGATCACTAACAATGGTTTCTCACATTAGATGATAGGAGACAAGGATATATTTGTACATTTGGATTGATACAAAGGCAACATGGTTATATTTGGAAACAACACTCCTAAGCCTATCATAGGTAGAGGAGCTATCACCTTGGATGGAAAGAACAACACTAATGATGTTCTTTATGTTGATGGTTTGCAACATAGCTTACTAAGTGTTGATGGTTTGCAAAATAACTTAACAAGTGTATCATTAATAACAAGGAAGGATAAATGATTTCATCAAGTTCAAAGACTAAAGGTAATTTTTTTTAGCTTAAACCTAAAGCAAGTTGTTTTGTTGCTAAAGTAGATGACATTTGGTTATGGCACAAAAGACTATGTCACATCAATTTTGACAACATAGTGAAGATAAGCAATGTAAAGGTAGTAAGAGACCTTCCTAGAATTGCAAAACTAGTTGATACAATATGCAAGGAATGTGTAATGGGAAAGAATGTGATGAATTCATTTAGAAAAAAGACACAATTTGGAAGAGAACAAATTGGATCTAGTGCATACAGACCTATGTGGACCAACTCAAACAAGATCATACTATGGTGAAAGGTAATTTATTTTGTTTGTTGATGATTATTCTAGAATGATGTGGGTTGCATTCTTAAAGGAAAAATTAGAAGCATTTGAGAAGTTCAAATTATTTAAAGCTAAGGTTGAAAATGAGTCTGGATTAAAGATTAAATGTCTGAGATCATATAGAGGAGGATAATTCACCTCTGACAGATTATATGAGTATTGCAAAGAACATGGGATAAAGAGATAGTTAAGTGCACCTAGAACCCCCCAGTAGAATGGAATTATAGAAAGAAGGAATAGGATCATACTTGATACAATGGGCACCATCATGATTGAAGGAAAGGTCACACACACCTATTGGAAAGATGGGGTCAATACTACAATCTATACTATCAATAGAATACAATTGAGGCCAGGCACAGACAAGACACCTTATGAGCTATGGTTTGGAAATGTACCTATAGTAAAATACTTCAAAATTTTTGGAAGTAGGTGCTACATCAAGAGAGATGAAGCAATTGGCAAGTTTGATGCAAGAAGTGATGAAGGTATTTTTCTTGGTTACTCTACAAAAATAAAATCTTATAGATGTTTTAATTTAATATTGAAGAAGATCATTGAAAGTGCTCATGTTAAGCTTGATGAGATGTTTATGATTCAAGAAAGATATCATGATTATGCACCTATGATTAAAGAAGAACCTAGACCTACCACTAGAGAAACAGTTGTTGATGAAATGTTTGACAACATTGATGTATTATTAAATGACCTTGAAACTAGTGAAGAAGGATCATATAAGTCAGATGAGAGAGTCACACCTAATGTTCCTAAATTCACATTTAGATATAATTCAAAGGAAGACATCATTGGAGATCATAATAGTAAAGTTATGATAAGATCAAAAGAAAAGAGTTCCACAACAAATGAAGAGGTATGTTTACTATCATAGATTGAACCCTTAAGTGTTGAAGATTCATGTAATGATTTAGATTGGCATAAAGAAATGAAAGAAGAGCTAGATCGGATAATTAAGAATGACATGTGGGAATTGGAACATAGGCCCAGTGATAAGAATGTGATTGGAACTAAGGGGATATTTATAAATAAGATGAATGTAGATGGAACAGTGGTAAGAAATAAAGAAATACTAGTATGTAAAGGATATGCACAAAGAGAAGGAATTGATTATTCTAATACATTTTTCCCTGTAAGTATATTGGAAGCCATAAAGTTATTTTTAGCCTATGCTACATTCAAAGACTTAAAGGTATACTAGATGGATGTCAAGTTAGCATTCCTAAATGGAGAGTTGAAGGAAGAAGTATACATAGAGAAGCCTAAGGGATTCACCTTATCAGAAAAACTTGATATGGTTTGCAGATTGAAGAAAGCCCTCTATGGACTTAAGCAAGACCCTAGAGCTTGGTATGAAAGACTTGATGGTTAATTAACTAAGATTGGATTCAAGAAAGGAGAAGAAGATTGCAACTTATTCATAAGAGAAACATCTGATGGATTGTTATTGGTTGCTATATTTGTTGATGACATTATCTTTAGAGGTAATGACAAGCTTAGTGATAAATTTTCTCAAGAGATGTAGAGAAAATTTGAAATGAGCATGATTGGACCTATCAAGTACTTTTTGGGACTGAATGTGCAACACACAAAAAAATGTATTTTCATTAATCAGTCTAAGTATGTGAAAGAGATATTAAAGAAATTCAAGATGGATGATTGCAAGCCAATAAGTACCCCTATGATAACAGGATGCAAGCTTTCAAAAGAGGATGATTCAGTAGGAATCGACATAAACTTGTATAAGTCTATGATTGGTAAACTAATCTATCTTACTCAATCTAGACTTGCTATTTCCAATGAAGTTGGTATTGTTTGAATATTTATATCAAATCCTAAACAAAGTCATCTCATGGTAGTAAAGAGGATATTCAGATACTTGAAAGGAACTATAGACTATGCTTTATGGTATCCTAATTCATAAAATGTAGAACTTCATGTGTATATAGATGCAGATTGGGAAGGATGTGTCGATGATTGGAAGAGTAGCCCAAGAGGAGTATTATTTCTTGGAGATAGGCTTGTCACTTGTACAAGTAAGAAGCAAAATTGTATTTCTCAGTCCACAACAGAAGTAGAGTTTGTTGCAATAGCATTAAATTGCTCTACAATTGTGTGGATTAAGCAGATGATAAAAGATTTTGGTATTCAGATTGATTATCCTATTGTTATTCATTTTGATAACACTAGCACTATCAATATGTCAAAGAACCTTGTGATGCATGAAAAGACAAAACACATTGAGATAAAATATCACTTCCTAAGAGAGAAAGTAGAAAAGAAAGAAGTAAAGTTGGACTATGTGAGCACAAAAGATTAGCTAGTAGGAATATTCACAAAGTATTTACCTAAGGATACATTTGAGTATCTCAAGGAGAAGCTAGGAGTAATTCCCTTTCCTGAATCTGATTAGAGATTGTAGGAGAGCATTAGTCTTTAGTTACTAATGAAAGGTTGACAACTCTACTTCAGAAGTAGTACCGATGCTTAATTGTTTGGCACCCTTTGCCATTGATGTCAAAGGGGGAGTAAATATATAGTCATGAAAAACAAAATAGTAAATTAATAAAATAGTTGATATTTAGAGCATTTAGGAGTAGATGGAGGATTCCTCCTTAAGGGTGTCTTGATGAGGAAATGGAGAATTTTATAAAAGAATTGCGGCAAGGGGGAGTAAGTACTTAGAAAGAAGAAACAAAATAGTAAGAGATGGAGGATTTATCCTTGGGGGAGTTTTGTTGAGGAAATGGAGAATATTATAAAAATATAGTACATTTGGATTGGTGGTGTTTTTCATTCCATATGTTGCCATCAATACCAAATTGGGAGATTGTTAGAGATTTTCCAGCAAGCCAGAGTGTTGTCTGTATGTTTGTCATTGATGACAACACATGGAAAGTAGAATGTGTGGAAGCTTGATGGATATATTTGTGAGTATATGTGTCCTAGATATGTTATCAACATGATATCATAGATACAAAGGCTTATTATAAGTCAAGATAGTAATACAATAGTCTGTATCAGTGAGTGTTCCTAACAAGTCCCATGAAGAGTTCTATATGAGATTTACAGGATGGTTACGAGGAAGCCTTGTGCATTTATATTTTTTTTTAGACATATGTATGATGCTATGTTCATGGATGCAGAGTCAAATATATAGTACAGGCTAAGTTATGAAGTCTCCAGTTAACAGTTATAGTTTCCTGAGTTTATCTGGCAGAGCTGACATTGTTTTTATTTATATAGTAGTTGTGCCTATCAGTTTTATATGCATGCTTGGATTAGTGTTTGGAGAAGAGTTAAGAATGTTATGTTAAGATCACATGATGTAATTTAGCATGAGAAGAAAGTATTAGTTGATTTGGTGGAGCCAATAGTGTGAAGCACCACGTCTACTCATATAGAGTTGCACGGTCCTAATTTGTGCTACATGCTTAGTAGAGCCAACTGAGGTGTTATTGGAGATTTTTATTACTTCTCTAATATGATTTCAAGATGGTCTAATAGGTTGACTTGATTATATGATTTATAGGAAGATATTTATAAGCTATCATTTGTGATTGCTAAGTATGGTAGAGAGTTCAAAGAGAAGAGCAGAGAAGAAGGTGTGAAGTGTTGAGCCATCAGCAAAAGGTCTATGTGAAAAAGTAGAGAGTATATGATATTCATTAGAACTGATCAAGATAGCATGTCTATTTGTAGTTTACCAAGATCTAGATATAGTGTGTATCTGTTAGGAGTCTTTTACAATTAACCCAGTTAGGGGTGAGGACACATTGTTCAGGAGAGCTAGGTCACTGTACTTAATGCATTTTAAAGATAAAATCCTAACAGGGTTGTAAGATCTTCTAATAGGGATCATAATACTCTAGTGCATTTTATATTGGGTGTTAATTCCCATTGAGGTTTTTACCTATTTGGGTTTCCCTAGAGCCAAAATTGTGGTGTTGTGTTAAGTGTTCTCATATTGTGTTTATGCTTAATGTTCTTCTGTACTTAATTGGATAAAGAATTGAATCTTGTAGATAAATGATTCACCCCCCCCCTCTCAGTTATCTCTTGGGACTATTCCTAAAAACTTCCATTCCACTATATCTCCATCCCCTCATCCCCATCAAAACTATCCATATGCCAGCTGAAACTTATATCCCCATCATCCAAAAAATCCATGATCCTAACTTGCACATATCTCAAGAAGCCTCACCCATCCCCCATCTCCTGCAAAGAAGCTTCACAAGTCCCACAACACAAGAAACAACCCAATCCACTCCATTTCTCATCATAGGAATATCACCATCATTCACAACATCTCAATCTACCACTCTGGTCTAAAGATTCCCATTAAACTAACCTACACCTCCTACATAAGCTTCTACACAAGCAGTTCCTCCACCTTCCATGAGCCAAGAAGCATCATCCTTTCCAACGAAAATGAAACCATTTCCCTCCTCTCAGCAAGCCTCCACATCAACACCATCCTTCCCATGAACACAAGAACCTTCATCCACCTCTTAGTGAGGATTCACCCAAACATACATTCCACCTCCACCTTTCATCACTCACATGCAAGCACATAAAAATGCCTTCACAGCTAGGATGCCCTTTGTGGGACCTCAAAATACACCATTTACATCCCATAACTCCATCATTACTTCTACATCCTCCACATCGCAACTCTCACCATGAGTTGGCTCTCATTGGGACCTCACCCAAGAAAAAATGCAAGCCTTGGGTATACCAACCCAATCCCATCTGTCCATGCCTGTAAACCAACAAACCACTTTCCCTCAAGCAGTGCAACAATAACCATCAAAACCTCCACCATCTTCATCCTTTCCTCCATATACCAACTATCTATCCATACCACCCACCACTTCTTAAATAGCACCACCACCACAATAGTAGAGTTCATCTCATCTCGCTGGCTACCTTGCGCAACCACCTCCTATCACTAGTTTCCCAACATCTGTTCCACCCCTAAGCAATGTAGGAATGCAACCAACCTACATAAGCCAAGCCCAAATCCAAGTGCATCAAGGTCAATCATATCAACAAGCTGCAACATTCCATTAGCCTCCTCCATAGTAGAAATACTTCCTAGTATAGTAACAACAACATCCTACCATTCCCCACTAGAAACAAGCATCATCCTATCCAACACAATAGTAATATCTCATCATATCACAACAAAAAAATCCCATGATACCCCAACAACAAAAAACCACTTCATATCCTCCACAACAATATGTTCTCACACCTCACCAACAATATCCTCCCCAGCAACCATCACCCCAACATCCATTCCAATCCACCTATCTTGTTGGACAATCCCCATATCCCACTCCACAATATCCACCACAAAATCATCCATACTCGCCAGCCCCATTAGATTCTTTTCCCATGGGAGTACCCACTCCAATGCCTATCAATTTTGAATGGGAGGAGATGAAGAACACTCTTAAGGAGCTTAAGATCAGAATAGAGAGCGCAAGGCCATCAAATTTGACAAGGTTTTTCCCTATCCCTTTGACAAATCCATCACCTCTATGCCCTTTCTCAAACACTTTGAGACACCTAAGTTTGACAAATATTTAGGTAAAGGAGATCCAGTTAGCCATGTCAAGGAGTTTTATATTACATGTCAAGAAGTGGCATACAATGATAACTTCCTTATGTGCTTATTCCCCAAAAGCTTGGGAGGAACTGTTATTGAGTGGTTCTAGAAGATACCCTATGGAACAGTCATAACCTTTGCCAAACTTTCTGAGAAGTTCATGGCCCAATATGCCCATAATGTCAAAAATGAATTGTCCTTTTTAGACCTGTTCAACTTAAAGTGGAAATGAGGAGAGAGCCTAGCCGATTACTTATATGGAAAAACCTTACTACGAGGTTATCATATCAACTACCTGAGAAGCATCCTACCAAAATATTCATTGATAACCTTCATCCCAAATAATCCCACTTCATGAGGATGAATTTCATCCAAACCTATCAAGACATCAAAGGAAAAGTGATAGATATTTAAAGAGGTCTCTTAGACAAAGGCACAATCTGGCATTATAAAGACAATTCCCATAGCAAGCCCAATAATGATAAACCCCACTACTAGAGAAGAAACAAGAACATTGTCATTAATAGAGCCACAAACACCAAGCATGTCCAAATTATTGTGGTCATTCCTACACCTACGCCTGCATATCAACAACATCAACCCTAAATCAATCAATAGCCTATGTAGAACTACCAACACCAAGAAAATCAAGAAAATCAAGCCAATCAAGATGATTCCATATCCACTACCCAAAATTAGAATAGGCCTCGAGTCAAGACCCATCAGTGACATACCTTCTCCCCTATTGGTGAACTACTAGATGGAATCTTCCATCAAATGGCTAAGGCCAATCTAATCACTTACCCACCAACTAAGAAATTGGATGATGCAAATCCAAAGCCTAACTAATACAAAGATCATGAGTACTATGATTATCATCATGTTAAAGGACACCCTACCCTAAGGTGCATGAAAATAAAGCACCATATCCAAGATCTCATTGATAGATAAGAGATCCAAGTGGACACACCAGCCCAAGCTTTACCTAATGCTAATTTGCAGATATATTAGAATGTTTTCCCTCAACACAATGCTAGGAAGAACCAAGTCAATACCAATCCTCCACCCCAAAACCAAGGAAAAGGAAAACAAGGAGACCATGCTAACCACAAATACTATACTACTACCCATATCAACTATGATAATTTTTTTGGATGCATAACCCAAGTTGATCCCATAGTCAATGTCGTCCATGTCAAGGAAGTAGATAGTTAGTATGTTGTTACCACCCACATAGGCCAGATATCTATCACTGGTGCTAATTCAAGGCTAGCTCACAGTGCCCAATATAACCTTCTAGAACACCTTGGGAATACACCTACCCAGATCCCCATCCTTGACCTTCTCCACACTTTACCCATCCATCAAGAGATCCTTAATCGAGCCCTCCAAGAAGGACATGTCCCCATAGACATAAATACCATCCTGTTTGAGAACCTTGAGGGACATCTATAATCATCTTATGCTCTTTCCTTCAAGACATCTAATATACCAGCTATTGAGCTTGATCACAATCTCCCTCTCCGCATCGCCATCATGGTTAGAGACTTTTCCATTAAAAGAATCATGATAGATAATGGCTCATCCCTAAACTTGTTCACATTGAAATTTATCTAGTTCGTGGGATTCACATAGGCTGACATATCACATGATGTCATTACCATCAAGGTGTATGATAAATTGGAGCATACCTCTGAAGCTACCATTATTTTTCCTATCAAGCTAGGCCCAACAACTCAAGACACTATCTACCATGTTGTTGATCTAGACCTACCATATAACATCCTCCTCGGCCAACCATGGATTCATTCCATAAAAGTTGTACCATCTACCTATCACTAGTGTATCAAATTTATGCATCAAGGCATTGAGATCATCATCCATGCAAATCCACAACCCTTCACATAATGTCATGTATTGGAAGCTTCATTCCCCAATTATACCCATTGTCCTAGAATCAAAATTGGCACTTCTATGGCTAGCTCATCCTAATCCCACAACGATCCAAAGACTATCCTATCCTCCATCATCTCTTTCATCAAGATCAACAACTAGGGTTGTGGGGAGTACAATCTAACTGATGTATTTATAGTAAGGGCCCTATCACTTGATCGACATACACAAGGGAACCCAAGCCACCAAGGCAAGCCTACCAAATCCAATCATGAAATCACATAGTTGGGACCACTAACATTTGTTTCCCATAGAAATATAGATAGTATCAAGATGGACCTTGACATCAATAGGTGGTTTTACAGAGATCCCCCACCTCCTGATACTAAGCTCCTTAGTTACTTCAAGTAGAAATATCCACCTTCAGACAAATATACCATAGAAAAATGGAAATATCAAGGTGATGGTCTAGGACCATAAGAAAGTGTAAACAAAGATCCAATCACAGCCTCAAAGAATCCAAAGCATCAAGGTCTTGTCTTTAATACCCCTCATCTATGCATACAAGAACCTGATACCACATCTGGGGCACCAACTTGCCCAACATTCCCCTCTTGATTATCTAGGATGACCTTGTAGAGATAGAAGACATCCCTAAAGAGGAAGAAAATAAATCCTACGATGACATCTTTGATGATGATACTCTCCTGGGAACTTGTGTCCTCCATGAACTTACCATAAACATCATTGAACTTCCCCTCATCCATCCCAAACTCATTGACTAGGATCAACCAAGTGTCACACATATTGATGAGTTCCAAAGTACAGAAGTTCTAAGATTCATGGGAGCATCATGCCTAAAAAAAGATCAAGATCAAGAATCAGCTCATGTCTGCAAGCTCAACCCTAAAGTATATTTCAGAGAACAGGTAAGATTTAGCTACAAAATTGAAAAAGAAGAATAAAATAATGAGTCCTTGTGTGAAAACCCATTTGGGGCACATTCTGATTCCAAAAAAGTAAAAATAAAGGGTGTATCTTCTGGTGAAAACCTCTCTAAGGTGTTAGAAGATGAGGACTTGCCTCTTCCTCCCATCCAGGACTATCAGCTAAAGCAGTCACCCATCATCATTGAGTAAACAAAAATAGTTAGCTTGGGCACTGGAAAATACCCAAGAATCACTTACATTGCAACATGTCTAATTGAAGTAGAAGAAATGGCTTTCACAATGCTCCTCGAAGAAGCTACCATAAACTATTCATCATCATATGCACACATTCTTGGGCTTGATCCACATCTAGTTGTTCACAATATTGTCATGGAACCTAAAACCAAGCTAGTAAAGGAAAATGCATCCTAAAGTATACCTATTGGTGAAGGCAAAATCAGAAAAGCTCCTACAAGAAAAAATCATCAGAGCCATTGATTACTCAGAGTGAATCTCTAACATGGTGCATGTCACTAAGCCTTCAAGAGAGATAAGAATCTACAAAAAATTATGGGACTTAAACAAAGCATGTCCCAAGGATGATTTTACCTTACCCAACATTGACATGATAATAGATCTCATAGAGGGCCATGAGATGTTGTCACTTATGGATGGCTTCTTGAGATATAATAAAATTTGAATAGAAGAGGAAGATTAGCACAAACAATGTTCACAACACCATGGGGCACCTTCTGCTACAATATGATTCCATTTGGGCTCAATAACATAGGAGCTATGTATCAGTGAGCAATGATAGCCATCTTCCATGATATGATACACAAAACTCTAAAAGACTATGTGGATGATATCCTTGCAAAATATAAGACACAATGTGAACACCTTGACATCCTTGAAAGCATGTTTGATCATCTCCATCATTATGGTCTGAAGCTAAATCCATAGAAGTGCTTCTTTGGTGTAACATCTAGCAAGATGCTAGGCTTCATCGTATCATAATGTAGCATAGAGATTGACCCCAAAAAGGTCAAGGCCATAATAGAAATGCCTCCTCCTAGAACACTCAAGAAACTCAAAAGTCTACAAGGAAATTTGCAATCAATGCAATGATTTATATTACAGCTGGTAGACAAGTGCCAACCTTTCACACATCTACTTTGCGAGGAGACAAGCTTCAAATAGGATCCCATATTTCAAAGAATATTTGAGAAGTTAAAGGATTATTTCACCTACTCTTCCATTCTTGTACCACCAATTTTTGGACACCCTCTAATCCTATACATCTTTGCAACCACTATTGCACTAGGGGCACTCTTAACACAACATGACAACAATAAAAAAGAGAGAGCCATCTATTATATCAGTTAGACTCTTGTTGGTTATGAGCTCAATTAATCACCAATGGAGAAAGCATGCCTTAGAGTGGTCATCACCACTCAAAAGCTTACATATTACATGCTTAGCCACACAATCAAGCTCAGCTCAAAGGTGGACCTACTTAAGTATCTGCTATCCAGGACAACTCTCAGAAGCCATATGGAAAGATGGGTCATGTTGCTAAGTGATTTTGACATTCAGTACATAGATCGGAAAGCAATAAAAGGGAAAGTAATTGTCGATTAGCTAGAAGAAGCACCTCTGGTGGATGCATATCCACTCATTATGGAATTTCCTGATAAGCACCTTTGCATGATCAAAGAATAGCCTACATGGAAGCTATATTTTGATGGCTCCTACACATCACATGGATTAGGGACAGGAATTCTATTCATCACACCTCAAAGTGACTATATCCAAAAATCATTCAAATTGGGATTCCCATGTACTAACAACATTGTAGAATATGAGGCACTCATCTCAGGCCTCAAAATAGCTATCTAATGGAACATCATAGAACTGCAAGTGTTTGGAGATTCACAACTGATTATCAAGAAATTCCTAGATGAATTTCAAACTAAGGACGACAAGCTTCTACCCTATAAGAAATTGGTGGATAGATTAAAAGAGCACTTCCTAAGCCTATAGTTCATGCAGATACCAAGACTTTAGAACAAAGAGATTGGCGTAATGGTAACCATCGGATCCTTATTAGAAATCCCTCGTGACTCATCACAATATGAATTCTTAGTTGAGAAGATACACATACCTTCTTATGAGAATGCTGATTCAAAAATGGTGTGCATCTTGGTTGGTCCTTAGTCCCCGTGGTACCATGATATCCATGCTTATCTTTAAAATGGTATCATATCTCCCCACCAACACCTAACACCAAAACCTAATTCACAGAGCTTCCCTTTACAATCTTCTAGCCAACACCCTTTATCATCGAGGATATCACAACATTCTCTCTAGGTGTTTAGATTCAAATGAGGCCATCTTGGCTTTACCACAGGTTCACATAGGATTTTGTGGTGCCTACATGAGTATTACTGGCCAACAATGGAGCATGATGCATGTGAATTTGTCAAAAAATGCTTACCATGTCAGCAGTATGCAAATTCGATTCATGTACTAGCACAAGACTTGCAACCCATTGCTCCACTGTGGCCTTTTTCATGTTGGGGATTTCACCTCATTGGGTTAATCACTCCCCTTTCATCATATGGATATAAATATATCATAACAACCATAGAATAATTCACAAAATGGGTCGAAGTGATTCTGTTCATCCTCACTATTGGCATCTAGATATCCAAGTTCATCCTGTGCTATATCACTTTTTGCTTTGGCATCCCATCTACCATCTTCACAAACCATGCCACACATTTTTAAAACTAGTAGGCGGATGATATATGTTGTAGAATCCATAGCCACCATTGTTTCTCCAGCCCATACTTCCCTCAAGGAAATGGCCAAGATGAGGCAACCAATAAAACCATCCTAAAAATCCTCAAGAAGGTTGTCAATGATTCTAGTTGTGACTAGAACCTCCAAATAAATCCCACCCTCTAGGCCTACCATACTTCTTATCGCACTCCCATAGGCACCACCCCATATTCCCTTGTATATGGTGTTGAAGCCATTTTACCCATCGAGGTTGAGCTCCCATCATTGCGTGTCTCCATGAAAAAATATACCACAGATGAAGACTACCACATGGCATGCCTCACACAGCTGAACTTGTTAGATGAAAAGAGGCAACAAGCATATGATCATCTGGTTTCATACCAAAATTGACTCAAAAGGATCTATAACAAGAAGGTCAATCCTAGATAATTTTAGGTTGGTGACATGCTCCTCAAATAAAATTAGAAAGTCCAAGCACATCAAGAGAAAAAAGACAAGTTTGAACCTACTTGGTTGGGTCCCTATGTTGTCACAACATGCTTTCGCTTTGAAGCCTATTATCTATCCACACCAGAAGGTGAGCCCTTAGATAATCCTATCAACATCATACATTTGAAGTGGTTCTATGCTTCAACTAGATCCTATCTATTCCATAAAACACATAAAAATTAGAAAATCTAGAAAAATACAAAAAAGCAATAAAGAAACATAAATTGTCCAATGGTTAAAACTTGGGAATTCAAGCACCTTGGATAGGTATGTTCATGAAAACCTAGAAATAGGTGCCATAAATAGTGGATTGGGTCATTATCTATCAAACTCCCATCCCTGACCCATCTCAATCCCGATCCCAAATCCTCTTTATCCAATGCACATCCCCACCACCAGCCCATCACTCCTAAGGTTTTCTATCCTTAAGCCTATCCAATGTAGCCATCTGAGTCCTATCCCCAATCCTAAGCTCCCTGTATATATCTTGTATAGATAAATCCTCCTATCCCAATCCCCAAGCTTCTATCAATATTCATTGTACATATCACCATGTCTCATTGTACATATCCTCATCAGTCCTGCAACAACATTTGATTAGATAGCCTTGTCCCATCTAGTGTCATACTTCAACATCTTTTATCGACTATCCTTGATTGGCAATTATCCTCAACTCATCATTTTTCAACAAACAACACACATTCTCCTCATCATAATGGATCTAATGAAGAGTGCTCCCCTTAATACCACAAACACATAATAGAAACAGAGAAACAACAACAATATGCAAGAACAAAAAATTGGCTTCTTATTATCTCCACAAATGTGGAATTACAAACTTTTAGAATTACAATATGCAAAGCCACATGGGCATTCCCTTACAATATTCTATAGGACAAAGCCTCAAATCAATAGCTAGATCTACCCAGAACTGCCCTAGATAACACTATGGGCCTTCTTTATATAGGCATTTTTCCACCGCTCGAGAAGGTTCTAGAAATCTAGCCCTTAGGGCTGACCAAACTTAGAATTATTTTATTTTTCAATTTATTACATCAAAGTCAGCTCAAAATAACTTTTGAAACTCAAACAAAAATTTTGAAAGAAAATTATTTTTTGCCATTTCAGGTGACCTGACTTCCAGAGACCATAAGTCATCACCAGTTGACCCGATGGACTATTATAACCCCATTTCAGAAAGGCCACAAAGCGCTCAACAAGATTGACTCATGCAAGCACCTGTCACCCAAATTTTTGACCTCATTCGGGGCCTCTAAAGCCTTCAAAACTAAGTTCAAAGTTTTTGTACCCTACTGCCAATACCAAAAATCTTCAATATCTTCAAAACTAGACCTGATCTAGCCATGAAACTTTACTGGCAGGTTGATATGACTAAGATGAACCTCCACATGTAAAATTAGAACATTCTGAGATTGTATGACCAACTTAGTAAAAATAGCAAGTTCCCATAAATAGTAGCTCTGCACAAGATAGCCCTTATTGAATATAAAAACATAAATATTTTTGGGTGATGCAAGATTGCTCTTACACCCTGGATGCTCTTGCATTAGACACCTAGGGTAATTTGAGAAGTGACCTTGTCATGACTTAGGTGTGTAGAGGAAAACCAAGATGGTTAACCTCCTCCCTTGTCAACCATGATGAATCTTCAATAGGTCATCCTTTCCACTTGACCAGATATTCTTCATATGTCCTGTTCCTTGTGCTTCTACCAACAACTATCCAGTATGTCTTCAATCTCCTTGGTATCTAAACTACTTGCTAGAATACTCCACTGTGATACTATGATGTCATCTTCAACACCTCCTTCATGATACTCTGTAAAATCTCAAATGTTAAACACTGGTGAAATATTCAGCTCAGTAGACAATTCTACCTTATATGCATTTCCTGAATCATACTTCTTCAGTATCTTACATGGTCCAAACTTCTTCATTTTCAGCTTGTTATATGTACCAACTAGAAACCCCTCCTTCCACAAATGAACCATGACTTCATCTCCAGCCTAAAATTCCTTATGCCTCCTTTTCTCATCTGCCTTAGCTTTATACTGTGCATTCATTTTGGTAATATGCTTCCTCACCTCCTCATGGATGTTCTTCAAATGTTCTACAAACTCCTCAGCTTCAGCACTACTTATTTCTCCTTTATCTATCTTTCTCAATTCAAATGCATTTCTTGGACTACTTCCATATACAATTTGGAATGGTGATTTACCAGTGCTCCTATTGATAGAATTATTGTATGCAAATTTTGCCTGTGGTAAAATCAAATCCCATCCTGTTTTCTTGTCTCAAACCAAACATCTCAGCAAATTTCCCAAACTCCTATTCACCACCTCTATCTATCCATCAGTTTGTGGATGATGTGATGAACTAAACTTCAAATCCATCTTCAACTTCTTCCACAATGTACACCAGAAATATCCAATGAACTTAGTGTCCCTATCTGAAACTATACGCTTTGGAAAACCATGTAGTCTAACCACTTCTCTGAAAAATAATTCTATTACATGAATAGCATCATTAGTCTTCTTGTAGGGAATAAAATATGTCATGTTTGAAAAATTTTCAACCGCCACAAAAATTGAATCATGTCCTCATTGTGTACTTGGTAAACAAAGAACAAAGTCCATACTGATATCCTCCCAAGGCTTCTCTGGTACAAGTAATGGCTGATACAACCCTATATTCTGCTTCACTCGTTCCACCATTTGACATACTCTACAAATCTATACAAACTTCTTCACATCTTGCTGCAAATGTGTCCAATAATAATTCTCACTAACCAAACCAAGGGTTTTATCATGACCAAAATTTCCAGCCAATCCTCCGCTATGCTTCTCCTTGATGAGATTCTCCCTCATAGAACTTCATGGAATGCACAACTGACTCCCTCTGAATAGCATATCATCCTGAATGATGAAATCCAATCACTTCATCCTATATAGAGTAACAGGTTCTTTACAAGCTTTCCAAGCTTCTCCAAAATTAGGATCCTCTCGATAAAAATTTTGTGTTTCAAAACAAATGTATAACTCTGCAAAAACTCAACCCATTTCAAATGCCTCTGATTCAACTTTCCTTCACTATTCAAATATTCCAATGCTTGATGATCAGTATACAGAACAAACTTCTTAGGAAGTAGATAATGTCTCCACTTCTTTAATTCCTGAACTATAGCATAAAATTCTTGATCATAAATAGAATATTTTCTCTTGGCATCATTTAACTTCTCACTGAAATAAGCAATAGGTTTACCTTCTTGGTTCATAAAAACTTCTATTGTAGTACCACTAGCATCACAGTCTACTTGAAACACTTTATTAAAATCTAGAAGTGCTAAAATATGTTGTTTTGTAACTTTTTGTTTCAACAATTGAAAATTATTTTCTACCCCATTAGTCCACTTAAACTCTTTTCTATCCCCTCTCATGGTTTCAGTGAAGGGTCCACAAATACTACTAAAATTTTTGATAAACTTTTTGTTAAAGCTAGCTAGACCATGAAAAGATCTTACCTTAGCAGCACTCCTTGGAGTAGGCCATTCAAGGATAGCATGTACCTTCTCTGGGTCCATTTTTAGACCTTCTCCTAAACTAGAAATCCCAAATACACTAACTCTTTCTTCACAAAACTGCAATTCTTCAAATTAATCAACAATTTGTCTTCTCTCAGCTTCTCAAACACCATACGAATATGCATCATATGCTCCTCCAATGTCTTACTAAAGATCAAAATATCATCTAGGTAAACAATGACAAACTTACCCAGAAATTCTTTCAGAACCTCATTCATGAGCCACATGAAAGTGCTTGGTGCATTGGTTAACCCAAAAGGCATGACTAAGCACTCATATAGTCCTTCCTTTGTCTTGAAGTTAGTCTTCCATTCATCTCCTTCTCTGATCTGAATCTGATGATATCCACTCTTCAGATCTATCTTTGAGAAATACACAGCTCCACTCAAACAATCCATAATATCATCTATTTGTGGCAATGAAAACCTATACTTGATTGTGATCTTGTTTATTGCTCTAGAATCTATACACATCCTCCATTCTCCATTCTTCTTTGGTTCTAATACTATTGGTACAACACATGGACTTAGGCTCTCCCAAATCAATCCCTTCTGTAACGACTCATGTACTTGTCTATTCAACTGTTCACTTTCTGTTGGTGCCATTCTGTGTGCTACCTTGTTTGGAAAATTGGCTCCTGGAATCAAATCCATCTGATGACTGATCTTCCTTACCAGTGGTAATCTATTAGGTACATTGTCAGATACAATATCCTAAAACTCATTCAATAAATCTGCAACCTCTACAAGTACATCCTCTACTTCTTCTTTACCAACTTTTGGAATTAAAGAAAAACACACATGCTCATGCCTAATACCATCTAGGAATTTTCTTCCATCAACAAATGTTATTCTTGCATTACCACATACCTTTTCTTCGGTCTCCTTCAATGGATTTAGCTTATGTCACATTCCATCCTCTGTCAGGGAATAGGTATTCGCACAACCATCATGCACAACACATCTGTCAAACTACCACGGCCTATCCAACATGTGACATGCATCCATAAATATGATATCACATAGTACCTCAACTTGGTACCCACCGATCTTGAACTTTACTAGGCACTGTTCACTGACCATGACCTTGTGGTCATCCAACACCTAGGCAATCCGATATGGATGTGGGTGTTTCTGTCTCTTGAGCTTCAACTTTTTCACCATCTCTTCTAACACCAAATTGTCAGTGCTTCAACTATCAATAATCACATCACAGCATTTTCCCTCACACTTGCATCTAGCATGAAAAATGCTCCTCCTTTATTTAGGTTCATTCTCACCACTCAACAAGATTCTTATATTAATCAACATTTCTCCTCTTTCAGCATCTTCTGAAGTTGATGATCTGACATCTTCATCTACATGTGCATCTCTGGCCTAGCCTTCATTCCTCCTGTCTATCCTTCTTTGGCATTGAGGACATTCAAATGCCCTATGACCTTCTTCTCCATAGTGAAAAGATGTTCCATAGAAGCCTCCTCTTCCTGAACCTTGTCCTCTTCCTCTTCCTCTCTGATCTCTATTATTTTGATCTTGGTAATGATTGGAATTGTTTCCTCTCTAATTTTGACTGCAACTGGCCTCATCCTTCTTTTTTGAATCTTCATTTTGGCCTCCATATGACTGTCCACCAAATCGTCCACTATGACCTCTTCCATTTTGTCTACTCTCGAACTTCTTGTTCAGTTTTTCCTCCACTTTTAGGGCAAACTGGTATGCCTCTTCAATACTTCTCATTCAAACAAGATTCAGCTCCTCCTGAATGCTTGGCCTCAACCCATTAAGGTAACGAGCAACTTTCTCCTTATCAGCTTTTACATGGCCTATTCTGATGAGGATTCGATAGAACTCCTCTGTATACTCTTGAACAGATCTTCTTTCTTGCTTCAAACATTGCATCTTCTTTAGTAGGTCAAGCTCATAATCAATAGGAATGAACTGTCACTTCAATTTATCCACCATCTGATCCCATCTTGTGACTTTATCTTTCCCTCTTCTATTTCGCTCCAATTGAATCTCTTACCACTAGATCTTCGCATGAGCTTTCAGTCTAGCCTTCATGAATTTGACCCTATCAGGGTCCTTAATATCTTCATACTCAAAATATTATTCACATTCATTGATCTAGTTGATCAATTCTTCTATGTTAACATTTCCTAAAAATGTAAGAACCTCAACCTTAGGTCTTTTTTCGATCTTGGAAATGGCCCAGAAATGCTTTTCTTCTTCTCGATTCAAAATTTTGCCTTCTTCTTCTTGATCATCACTTCCTTCTTCGACTTCATCCTCACTTTCATCTTTGACATTAAGATTCATTCCTCTACAAATCTCTTCTTGCAATCCTCGCACTTATCTCTAGAGCGCTCTAACCTTAGGTGTTACAACACTAGCTCTTCTACCATGTTCCCTTCATGGAGGCATTTTTGTGATGCACGCTGAAACCCTAACCATAATCCTAGTGCAAACTACCTCAGAGTCGGTGATCTATTTACGCACTCAGGAACTCCTTCTCTAATACCACTTGATGAAGGGTGCACCTCTTAAAACCACAAACACATAAGAGAAACAAAGAAACAACAATAATATGCAAGAACAGAAAATTGGCTTCTTATTATCTACACAAATGTGGAATTACAAACTTTTAGAATTACAATATGCAAAGCCACATGGGAATTCCCTTACAATATTCTGTAGGACAAAGCCTCAAATCAATACCTAGATCTACCCAGAACTGTTCTAGACAACACTATGGGCCTTCTTTATATAGGCTTTTTGCCACCGCCCAAAAAGGTTCTAGAAATTTACCCCTTAGGGCTAACAAAACTTAGAATTATTTTATTTTTCAATTTATTACATCAAAATCAGCTCAAAATAACTTTTGAAACCCAAACAAAAATTTTGAAGGAAAATTATTTTTTGCCATTTCAAGTGACCTGACTTTTAGAGACCATAAGTCATCACCAGTTGACCCGATGGACTATTATAACCCCATTTTAGAAAGGCCATGAAGTGCTCTACAGGATTGACTTGCACAAGCACTTGTCACCCAAATTTTCAACCTCATCTAGGGCCTCTAAAGCCTTCAAAACTAAGTTCAAAGTTTCTGTAGCCTGCTGCCAATACCAAAAATCTTCAATATCTTCAAAACTAGACCTGATCTAGCCATGAAACTTTACTAGCAGGCTGATATGACTGAGATGAACCTCCACATGTAAAATCAGAACATTTTGAGATCGTATGACTAACTTACTAAAAATAGCAAGTTCCCATAAATAGCAGCTCTGCACAAGATAGCCCTTATTGAATATAAAAACATAAATATTTTTGGGTGATGCAAGATTGCTCTTACACCCTGGATGCTCCTGCATCAGGATCCTTGAGGATGTATCCTTCCTCTTGTCTAACGTAATCTTCCATCAATAAAATTGGGTCCATGACGATGTATCTTTAGCCATGTTCAGAACTCATCTTCCCCCAACCAATCAAGTTAATCCTTCTCCTTGGAAAAGGACTTTTGTGGATTTATCACTTTGGTCTTGGATTTTGTCCTTTAGATCTTGTTAATCTTTTATGGTTTCCCATCTTTCCTCTCATCAAAGTTTCCATGATCCTTTCTATCATGGTCTGCTATGAATGAGGACAATTTGGGGCATAATATTTTGATCCTTTTCTTTTGCCTGTGAGTCAGTCGGACATGACCCTTGCACAGTTCACATGTGATCTTCTAGGCTACATGGGACACTTGGGAAATATTATTTGTTTGTGGGTTTTCCAACATCATTTATACCATGCTTCCTCTTGGGTTCATGTGTGATGTTGGGGTAATCCTTGCATATCTTTTTTGCATCAGTCCTATGCAACACTGGTGACAAGGCCTTGTGTTTGCAGTAACCTTGGGAGGTCTCTAATGTTTCTATATCAAACTAGTTTTTGATCTCCTCATTTACACAAGGAGCTCCCCAAATCCCCCATCCAGTATATAACATCATCCGGCATCATATAGATTCAAATTGCACCTTGCATCCTTCATATAGCTTCATCTCGCATCCTACATCTCACATCATATTGCATTCATGCATATTTTCTTTTGGAAGGACATCTTTTTCTCCCCCCTTCCTCCTTTCTTCCTTCGTCCTTGCATCTTTTTTGAGAAATTCCACAAAGTTTCCTCTTTGTGTTATTTTCTTGAGGGGGCACAACCCCTTATTCCTCTAAATTATAGCCTGGGGCATCTTATTTTCTTATCTTTGATGCCACACCACTTGTGGCATCGCATCAAAGAGGGGAAATATGTAGATACCTAAAATGCCTTTGCCAAAATAAAAAAAAATATTTTGCAAAAACCCCTGATGACATCATTATTAATTAATTAATTATTTATTTATTTAATCAATTAGTTTTTATTCTCATTTCCCCTTCTTCTATTTTAATTAAAGACATTTAATTAAGAAACCCTAGCCAAAAGAATTTAAATCAAATTTAAATGATTTTCCTCCTATTTATTGAATCATTATTTGATAAATATGTTAGGAATGGGAACACTGAGAGGGGGGAAGGGTGAATCAGTGTTCACTGTATTTTAACTTTTCCCTTTAATATTTATTATAAACTTAAATGCTTAAGCACTAAAATAAACATGAAGCATGAAATCAACACATGACAACAATATGATTATGGGGAAACCCAAATAGGTAAAACCCTAGTGGGAATTGATGCCCAATAATATTCTGCACTAGTGTTTTGTGATCCTTGTTAGAAGATCCTTTACCCTATTAGGAGTTTCTTTACAATGCTTTAAGTATAGTAGACCTTGTTAAGGGTCAAACCCTATTAGGATTCTTTTACAATCATCCTTGTTAGGGGAGAGGATGCACTATCCAAGAGCTCACTGCTCAAGTGGTGAAGGCTATAACCTTCTGATCTCAGATACACACTATATCTGCAGGATGAACTCTCACTGTGACACTACTTGTCAGATCAGTTCCTTTGATGCGCTGATGCTTTGACCTCTAGAAAAGCTCTAATACAACTTCTAGTGTTTTCACACAATTCTACTCTGCTTATTGCAACTCTCTATCAACTTCCATACCAAATATAATGGGCTTACCTTATATTTATGCACTCATACAAAATACATAATTAGGTTAGCCCTATAACTAATTACAAACAACACTTCCAAATGAATTAGCTTAAGTGTGCTTACAATTATACATATAAACATGTTGGCGACCTAAATACAATAGGTGCATAGCCTTTACAATATTACATTACAATCATAAACCAAAATATTGACTATTGGCTCCATGCTCTATTCTTTGCTAGCACACACTGGCTGTGCAACTTCAACTGACTATAACATTCTCATCCTTGCACATCTGATCGTGTGCTCATAGACTAAGAAAGAATATACTCTAACCAACTTAACTTCTAGGGAGCATACCATAATTCATTCGTACACACGTGTGCTAATGCTCTGAGCTATAAGAACTCTATAAACTGTCCAGTCTTCAACACTTAACCAAATTCTGATCTTTACATTAAGTGCGCTGACTCCAAACTACTATATGACTTTGCTTCCATAATGATAACACTATATCTAGTCATATACCTTAGTATAGTCAACTTGCCAATAATCTCCCCCTCTGTCATTGATGGCAACAAAGGAATATGGCCAAGTTGCTAATTGTCCCTTAACACAAAAAACTTTTGTCTTCTATACATTTTTATAAATAATCTTATATCTCCCTATACATATTATACTCCATAGATATACACAGCTCCTGGTTTGACATTAATGACAAAGCTATAGCAAAAAATTATATTTGCACATACTTACTTAGGGAAAACATCTGGATATACTATCTTGATATTCTGGATCTCCTTCTTCCAAAAAGTTATCAAAGAGTTAACTATCTAGAGATGGGCACATAAAGAATATGGAAGCTTCTCCATCTTCTTCAAATCTATGCTTGGACCTTGATCATAGGTTATCATGGTGGCATCAATCTCCTTTATGTTCTAATTGACAATGTCTAGTGAGGGCGCAAGACCATTCCTCAACTAAGTCTGTCTAGACCTTATCTTTGCCATCTCTTTCTCTGCCTTCTTAATTTTGTCCAACTAACCTTGGTAGACATTGTTGCACATGTTCACGTGAGTGGATGTGTCTTTCACTGAACTCTTTACCTATTCAATCATAGCTTCTACATCTTGTATTGTTTTAAGATGGGCATCAGTAAGCTTATCCTGATCTATGCAATCTATAATGAATTTCCTTCCTTGATTAGAAAATTCTTTTAAAGATGTTTGTCCTATCTTGAGTGAATTCAGATCTAGAGCAAAGTTGCTCATAAACTCATTTAATCTCTTTTTCAGGTACTTCTCTTTTTTAACTTTGGACACAGATTCTTCAAGACTTGAAAAATTACTTTTGAACTATGAGATAACTATACTCACATCGTCAACTGAGTGTACCTTATTCACTTTCATGTCCACAGGCAACAAACTGTTTAGTATGTTCACTGATTCCACAAGGAGAGGATTTCTCATTACTTGTTTCTCCTTTGCCTTCTCCATAGCTAGGATGCTGAACTTAATCAGGTCTTCTTCTTTCCATGAGTCCAAACTAGATGTATTAAGTGTCAAACTTGACAACAATTCTAAGGAGGGAGTGATGGGAGTGCTATCCATCACTTCTAGTTTTACCTTGGATAGATCAACAGAAGTTTCATCTTTCTCTTGTTCTTTTTCTTCTTCTACTTTCTTTTCTTCCTCTTCTATTTTCTCTTCTTCTTTCTCATCTGATATGTTTTCAATCAATACCTCTTCTTGATGAGTGGGAGGTGTGTTGCTACATAAAATCTCAGCTTCTTGTGTGCTCACAAAAGCTTCCTCAAACTTGTCCAATTGTGTGTCAGTGGCCGCCATGGCTATCTCCACATTATCAATGATAATGGTGTTGTCCTTGAGTGATTCTGATATGGGTGCAAACTTATCCAACTTAGTTTTTACTTCTACTACAAGTGTTGAATCATGTGGACCTATAGACTGTACCTTGATAGTCTCTACTACAATGTCTTGCTTACTAGGTACTTGAGAGATGGGCACAGACATAGGTTTCATGTGTTGTTCTAAGAATAGCTTCCCAAAGGCCTTTTCTATTTCCTTAGAGATCAGCTCATAGTCTTTGTTCATGAGGTATAGTGTTCTCATTTTTTACCTTAAGTGTAGCTTCACCAAATTCAACAATAGTGACTTTTCTTCAACAAAACATACTGGAAGAGTGGAATCAAGAATTTTTTCCCTTATTCTAAAGTCTTCTTCAGTGGCTTGTCTCTTCAAGGAATCCATTATCTCCCAAAATTTATCTAGAATTGTTGTTTTCAATTCAAGTACTATTTTCTTGAGCTTTATCATATGTTTGACAATCATATCATGTATTTGTAGTTTTTCAGTCTCACTATAAGTTTCATAAAACTTCCCTACTTGATCAATTCTTCCCTCATCAACAATTATTATGCTCAATACTTTAAGGCTAGGTCTGAATCTTGCCTTAGGAGGTGCTTGAATTTTTTTCTTGCTCCTTGTAGCTCATGAGGATGGATGACTAGTGTTGGTTTATTTCTTCCTTTTAATTATTGGCTTATACTCCGTATGAGTAGTAGAATCACTAGTTTCTTTGGGTGTAGAATGAGTGTCATTAGTTGTATCCTTCAGACTGTCATCTTTTTCAATTTTTATCTTCTTCATCTTTGGATCTTCTTGTCCTTCTTCTTCTGCTACGCTTTTCAATTCTAAGGCAACCTTTTCATCCCTTTCCTTGTCAAGGTCTGCTTCAGATACACCATGAATCCTTAAGATCTCTGATGTGACTTTAGCAACCTTTCTTTTTCTTGCTGCATTGTTAAGTTTTGCATCTACTTCTCTAGTTTTCTCTTCATATGTTCTCCATCTAGGTTCATTAGGATCTTTGGGGGCTAATAGAAGTACCTGTGCATAAGCTTCAAGGACTTTTTCCTCTACTTCATAACCAAGTGGATGAATCCACTTAGTTCTAGGCTCAATAGCTTCCATACAAGTTGTATTAGTTTCAACCATAAAGCATATTGTATCCTTATACTTTTCCACAATGTTCTCTATAATTTTGTATCTCATCTACATCTTAACCCTAAAGGTCTTCAATTCCAATGTTACATAGTCTCTTAATGTACTTTCAGTGGAAGCTTTGTTGGATATATGAGGCATGGTTGGAATGGACTTGTCCAAATACATATTTGAAACTTTTCCAACTATATGAAGGTACATATAGCTGACTAATGATCCAAACCTGAATATCTTTGTCTTGTCATGCTTGATAGCTTTGATGTTATCTATCAACTATGCGCACAAGATCTCACACAAGTTGAACTTTCCATCTTCCTTCACAAGTCTGATGGTAGCTAGAATAGTGCTCACAGACACACTATTCACCCTACTGGTGTGATGGAACTTGTATCCTAGTATCATTAACATTAATTTGATGTCTGCTTGCTCAATAGGCTTGATATTCATACCGATCCTATCACTCCTAGACTTACAAGTATGTTCAACTATTTTCTTGACATCCTTGCCCATAGGAAGGACAGAACCTATCCTAGAAAGGCCTTTCATCTCATGAATCAATTCACTGGTGATTCTAACTGGTACATAACCAATCCAAAACAAATCATCATGAATCCTGATCAACAAGATCTTTATCCATTCTGTCTCATAGAATTCATATGCCATAGCATACTCAATGATAGGGTGATCATTCCATTTAGCATATTCATCCAAGAATGCCTTTTCAAGTTTTAGCATGGTATCCATGTGTACCCTTAACCTATCCAATCCAACTGGTTCCTTCTTACAGTAAATGTAAGCCCTACTATCTTCCACGTGCATCATGCCCATAGGCATGTGGGAGAAAGCTCCCTCTAAATCATCTAGGGTGTATTTAAATGCGTGCCTCTTGAAAACATATATTTTCTTCTCAGCAACATCATAAACAATGGGAGTGGCCATGACTTACTTGTAAATGCTTTCCAACTGAGCTCCGAGATAATCTGAAGGCTTCCGAATCAGTGCAATGAGCTTAGGGTTTCTACAACTGACCAAATGCATTGCAATCACTAATAGATTAATCTCCAAGTCTTCACAACAATTTCCAAGGCTCTTTCTTCTTTCTTATCACTATGAATTTGAATGCAATGAGAAATCAAATAATGTCTATGTACTTTAAAAGTGAAAATTCCACCATCAATGCAAGTTGCATAAACCAGGTTGTCACTTCAAAATTTTAAACTCGAGTTCTATTCACAATCAGCATGTGTGCTCTAGCATATAGGTACCTTTATACTACAAAAGCTTAAGTCCAAAGGTGCATACTCTTAGGATGAGTATACCAACCACGTAGGGGTCTAGAGCTAAATTAGCTCCCCCCATGACCCTGAGGGCCATTCATCCAAATGTAGAGGGTGTGTCCATTGTAGATGCATCATATACATTCTCATTAGTCATGTCCTTTTTCTCTAACCAAATCATGCTTGCATCATCTAAGGCTTTTACAAAATTAGCTTCTCCTATGGGATCCAAAACTAGTTCTTCTACCTTTTTAGGGCTTCCCTGACCTTGCGTCCGAACCTTGAGATATGTCCAGCCTTGTTACAAGAGTGAAAAATGACTAGAGGTCTTATATTCCTTGGCACATTGACATGAATCACCATTCTACATTGTTTTGTTGTGTGACCATTATAGTTACATATCTAGCATGTAACATTCTGATAACTTCTTACATTTGTCTGATTCTGATTTCTTTGATCTTGTTGAATCCTATTCTTCTTGCTAGTCTTGCAATTCATAGCTCTATGACCAAACTTGTTGCATGAATAATAGTAACCATTAAAAGGTGTTACCTATGTACAATTCCTTGCAATGTGTTCATGCTTGTTACATGCAAAACAAGAGCATTCTACTTGCTTGCACTCATTCTTAGGTGGTCCACCATTATCTTTGGATTGATCTTTATTCTTTTTAGTATCATTAGAGTCATTTTATGAATCCTTTCTTGCTTGCATATTGTCAATCTGATTTTGTGCTTCATTGTATCCAATACAACTAGTGTCTCCTTTGGCTCTCCTTGCATACAACTGAGATTCTACCAAATCAGAACTGGTGTGTAACTTGTCAATATGATTCTTAGCTACTTTTAATTTAGACTCCAAGCTTTCTTTGCTATTCCTTAGCTCTAAGATTTCCATGTTTTCTTGCCTTAGTTATGCATTCAGATGAAGGTTCTCTTTGATCTATTCATCATAGACTTCTTGATTATTAGTCATCTTATCATCAAACTCTTCAAGTTGTTCTTTTAACGATTTATTTTCTTCATTCAAATTCTTGACCATTGTCCCTAGATCACTGGTAGAGCATTCTTTCAAATCTTTCCTTAGCTTTTTGATGACTAATTAAGCATCACTGAGTTTATCCTTTAGTTCTTCAGATTCTCTTTTTGACTTGTCTAGGTCTTCAAGAGCAGCTTCAAGATTTCTTTTTAGATGTTTCATTTCTGCTTTGTCCATGATCTCCTCATGTGGTTAAACTTTTGTGCTGAGGACTAGAGCTTTGATACCAATTGTTACGAATGGGAACACTGAGACAGGGGGTGAATCAATGTTCACTATATTTTAAATTTTCCAGTTAATCTTTATTATGAACTTAAATGCTTAAGCACTGAAATAAACATTCACATAAACATGAAGCATGAAATTAACACGTGACACCAATATGATTATGGGGAAACCTAAATAGGTAAAACCCTGGTGGGAATTGATACCCACTAATATTCTGCACTAGTGTTTTGTGATCCTTGTTTGAAGATCCTTTACCCTATTAGGAGTAGTTTTACAATGCTTTAAGTATAGTAGACCTTGTTAAGGGTTGGACCCTATTAGGTGAGAGGATGCATTGTCCAAGAGCTCACTTCTCAAGTGGTGAAGGCTACAACCTTCTGATCTCAGATACACACTATATCTATAGGATGAAATGTCATTGTGACACTACTTGTTAGATTAGTTCCCTTGATGTGATGATGCTTTGACCTCGAACAAAGCTCTAATACATCTTCTAGTGTCTTTGCACACTTCTACTATGTTTATTACAACTCTCTATCAACTTCCATACCAAATACAATGGGCTTACCTTATATTTATGCGCTCATACAAAATACATAATTAGGTCAGCCCTATAACTAATTAAAAACAACACTTCCAAATGAATTGGCTTAAGCATTCTTACAATTATACATATAAACATGTTGGCAACCTAAATACAATAGGTGCATAGCCTTTACAATATTACATTACAATCACACACTGACTTTGCAACTTCAACTGACTATAAATTTCTCATCCTTGCACATCTGATCATGTGCTCACAGACTAAGAAAGAATATAGTCTAACCAACTTAACTTATAGGGTGCATACCATAATTCATCTATACATATGTGTGCTAATGCTCTGAGCTACAGGAACTATGTACACTATCCAGTCTTCAACACTTAACTGAATTCTAATCTTTACATCAAGTGTACTGACTCCAAATTTCTATATGACTTTGTTGCCATAATGAAAACACTATATCTAGTCATATACCTCATTATACTCAACTTTCCAACAAAATAATATCACAATCCTTAAATAAATTAAATATTTATTTAAAGCCTAAAACCCTAGAATCTTCTAAAGAAACCTAAAGCCTTCGAAACTTTCCTAAACTCTTCCTAAACCTGTTTAGAAGGTGATTCCTAACCTTCTTATAATAATCAACCCTCCTTTGACTTTTGGTCAAACCCCCTCATTAATGGCCTCTTACACCCTCATTAAGGTCTCTTATAGCCTCATATTGAAGCCCATGTCTCCTCTTTCACCTTGGTTCCCTAGGCACACTTCCCTAGTGTTTCTCACACATGTGTGAGAAACCCTTAACCCTCATCCATCTAACCTTACCCCTAACCATACCCCAAACTCTACCCCAAACCTTGAATTTGACCCTAACTCCACTTCCTAACCCAAGCCATTCCTCAAATCCTAAAAATACCCTAACTTTCAAGAGAAAAAACACCAATTCACATAATCATATTAAGTAGTTTTTTAATGCTAATTTAATTCTATATCATCATATCTTAATTCCTAATTGTTTTATTTAGTTCATTTCTAAGCTTTCTAACTCGCATATTAGCTTAGCATTAATGGATTGACCTAGTTTATTTCATTTTTTTGCATAGAATTTGCATCATTACACTTATATTTGGGCTTAAAATAAATCTATCCTAATCATTTTTAGCTTAATCTGTATTTCACATTTATTAGGCTCCTTGAGGCTCTAGGGGAAAATCAGGTGTTCGGTACCTGATTCTATGTCACTATGGAGTTCTCATGGTCCCTATTTGACCCTAAAACTTCCTAATCTACATTAGGGACATGCTTCAAGTGTTTTGAGAGAACAACCACATCCCTAAATCGAGAGCAAATCGAAGGGTGAAAAGGTTCTCCTGTTGAGCTCTATCTGAAGTGTCTTTGCAAATTTATTTTACTATATGCTAGGAATATAATGTTAGGCTAATGTTTGAATGTCTACACTTTTTCTAAATATGTTAGGTTTTCTCTGATCATAAGTTAAAGATTCAAAAATAATGTGTTCAACATGTAGGGTCTTACTTACAATTTTGATCTTGGCTCTGTGCTTAAAACTTAGGATGAGGTGTGACCAATCTAGGGGACGGTATCCACCAATCCTAGCAGTGAAGTTTGAGGAGAAGAAAAGACCAAAAGAAGAAAGGATGTCCATTATAACCACCTCCAATATTACAGTGATGCTCAAAAAAGTATATAAGGTGAGTGGAATTTTCTTGATAACACCTACAATCTGCACTTTGTTGCCATCAAGTTGCAAAAATTATATGTTCAAGGGCTCATATTCAAGACTTAGGGCATAAATGATTCTTTTTTGGGGTATAAAAGTGGTGTTGTCCTCACTATCAATCATAGAGTTGTGTAAAATATTACTATTCACTTTAAGAGTTAAGTAGAAAGGGGTAGGATTTGGACATTTTTCCTTTGCACTTGAGCTTGCAAGTCCTTCGCTGACCAAGGTAGTGTGAACATGTTCTTGACCTCCTGGCTTAGCCAGTTTTCCTAGCATCCCTTTATCTTTTGTTTGTGTGGGAGTGCTACTAAGAAATTTCCTCATCTTTTCTTCTTCAGACAATGCTTCTTTAAACAAAGACCTTTGTCCTAAGATAGACAGGATATCCCAGAGGGACATATTTTTGGGAGCCTTCTTCAGTTTCTTGACCACATTAAGATCATTTAGTATAGTATGCTTTGTATTAAAATACTTGTACATTTCTATCCCCTTTGGATTTAGGTAAGGGTGGGTGATAGTGGGTTCAATAGTCACATTTATCCTACTAGGATTTCTCTACTACACTACAAGCTCAAAAGTATTATGTCTTTTTGAGCACAGACTATAATTAGAGTGCACCTATGGGGATTTTATAGCAAACATAGGGGTACCACTTGGATCAAATAGGTTTGCAACATGACCTCCTCATCTTCCATACAAGATAATAGAGCATTTTTGGGGGTGATTTATGCTACTCTATCCATAGACATACCTTGCAATTGAGTGGTCAATGATGTAGTCTCCATATCAAGTAAGGTGTAGATGCTAGGATTAGCTAAAAATAATTGGTCCCTCTAGTCTACAATTTATTGTTGAATGTTCCCTCTCAAAAAATTACACAGATCATGATCATTTTTTGTAAGGGAAACACCATCCATTACCTCCTGCCAAGTTATTTTTCCTAGGAATAAACTCCCTAATTAAGAAAGAAATCTTTCCAGGGGTTAGGCTCAGTTACCAGCTAGTTATTTTCTTAGGGTTGGCTAGATTTGTTACCTCCTTGATATTGGCTAGCTTGATATCTCATATTTCTTGAGTAGTATTTTTTATAGGGTATTTTTCGAGAGGGATCTCTCTACCTTTTCACATTGATAATTTCATTTGAAAAGGTATGTAGTAGGTTTTCTATTTTTCTTACCTCAATTTCCAAGGTAGTGGGAGAGGAAGTGGTTGCAATTCTAGCTAGAGAATCTAATTTGAAAGACCATGTACCTAGATAGTACTAGCACAATTGGGGAGTTTTCAAAAGGAAGGGGAGAAAATTGCAAGTTTTCAAATATAGGAATGAAAGGTTTAGCATGGATCTGACCAGCATAAATGAGACTATTTAATCCCTTTACGATAGTCATATATGCATTTGGTAACATTTCTCTTCCCATGGACTAGATCATGAAAGAGATGCATGGAATAAAATATTTGAGATAGAAAACATACACCATGTCAGCCAAGTGCCTTGAAAAAATAGGTATTCTATGTTAGGTTTGGTGGAGCTTGGTGTTTAAGTCTATGATTACCTCTTATGAAGCCTATTTGATAGTGATCATCTATTGCAATAGTGACAATATATCTCCCTTGTAAGAGAAACGCTCATATATAGGGTCACCCATTTGGTCTCATGTCATGATGGAGTTATCAAGGAGTGAGCAGTACCAACCTTGAGCTTTTCCCTTGAAAGAGGCTGCCAAGAGCCTTAGAGCCACATCCTGCTCTAAAACATTGTGTAGCACACATTCCTTTGCAACATCTTGCATGTATTTTTCTAGAGTCTTATAAACATCCCCTATAAATTTGGGAAATTTTTTGAGGGTATATGTAGGGATATTTCCCCATACTAAAGGGGTGTAGGAAGAACTCGAGGACTACCATTTTTATAGGCCACAAAGTTTCTAGGTTGATTCTACAATATGGGTTGTTGTTGACTTGGGTTTTGTTCTTGGCTATGCACATGATTTTGAAGTTTCTAGGCTCTATCTTGTAAATTGGGGCTTCTATAAGTGTAAAATAGTAGCAAGGAAACATGTAAATGAGGTCCCCATTGAGACTGAGATATAGTAACTGGTCTATGGCTCATGCACATTCTAAAATTTCAAACAAAACATCTATTTCACATCTCACTAGGCATTCCAAAAAAGGAATTTTGACACCTTAAATTTATCTTAAGTGTAGCAACCTATTGGAAGCTTTAGTGAATGTGAGACTCTAATGATTTTCATTGAGCAACCTGTAGGATTTTAGAAGTTGGCTCTTCATACTGTGTTTTGAGGGAAACAGTTAGAAAATGATGAAATTGAAAAAGGTGATATGCCAAAAGTTTTAGAACACTTTGAACAACTAAATGCACATGATATTCCCTACAAGGAATCCCAAGGAAACTTATGAAACCAACCAACTTAAAACATAAACACACCTAGTCAAAGCTTAACTCACAAACATAGAGTAGAGCATACAATAATGTATATGAAAAACATAAGCTTTAAAAGCATAATCTACTTTAAATATGCTATAAAAATGCTATGCAAAATTTCTAAACAACACATAAATCTTCAAATGAATAATGAACCACTAGATATACCAAAGGAAAAAATACACAATTTATTTGTATTAATGATTTATAAAACATATAAATTTTAAGGTAAAATAGGTTTTATTTATAAGTGCAAGGATTCAAAAGTTCCCCTCATTATCCTTCCCCAATTTTCATTACAAATGAACATTATATAGCACTAGGTAGGAAGAACCCTACAATTTGAATAAAGAAAACATGTAATGCCCCACCAAGGAACCTAGGAGGACAAGACAACAAACTACTAAAAGCTATGAGTAATTTTTTTTAACAACTATGATAAGCATAAACTCTAATAATTATATAAGAACTTGTTTACAAAATTTTAAGGAAATATTACTAAAAAATGTAAGTCCCCATAAGTTCCCTACCATCATTACTCAAGAAAATTGATTAACTTATTCACCTTTAAGAGTTACACATTGAATTATAATCTTTACATTTTTTATAATGCACCAAGGTTTTAGGAATAGTCCCAAGAGATAATTGAGAGGGGGTGGGGGGGGGGGGTGAATTAGGTATCTACAATATTGAATTATTTATTCAATTAAGTACAGATTAACATTAGACATAAACACAATATGAGAATGCTTAACAAAACACCATAATTTTTGTTATGAGGAAACACAAATAGGTAAAAATGCCAGTGGGAATTAGCACCCACTATAAACTACACTAAAGTATAATGCTCCATGTTAGAAGATCTTACAACCCTATTAGGAGTTGATCTTTACAATGCATTAAGTATAGTGACCTGGTCAAAGGTTAAACCTTGTTAGGACTCTTTTATAATTAACCCTATTAGGGGTGAGGACACACTGTCAGGGAACTCACTGCTCAAATGGTGAAGGTTGTAACCTTTTGCATAAAAGATATACACTATATCTGGATCTTGGTGAACTATGAGTTAGACTTGTTGTCTTGATCAGTTCCAATGAATATAATACACTCTCTTCTTTGTCACATAGACCTTCTATTGATGGCTCAATACTTCGCACCTTCTGCTCTGCTCTTCTCTTTCAACTATCTACCATACTTAGAAATCACAACTGATTGGCTATAAGTATCTTTCTCAAAATGATATAATCAAGTTAGCCTGTTAAAAATTCTTTGAAATCATATTAGAAAAATAATATAACTCTCCAAAAACATCTCCAACAGCTATATCAAGCACGCAACACAAATAGGACCGCACAACTCAATATGAGTAGACGCGTCACTTCACACAGTCAGCTCCACTAAATTAACTAAAAATTTATTTTCTTGCTAAAATATGTTATGCACTCTTAACAAAAAATTATTAACTAATCACTAAACATGAAACCAAACACACATATCAAAATGATAGGTGCAACTACTACAACAATATAAAAAATGTCAGCTCTATTAGATAAACTCAGGAAACTATAACTGGCAACTGGAAACATCATAACTCAACCTGTACTACATAATTCACTCTACGTCCATGATCATAGCTTCACTAACATGTCTACAACATAAATATAAATGTGTAAGGATCCATCATAACCGTACTGCAAATCACATACAAAACTCTTCTTGGGACAGTGTTAGGAATACTATTAAAACAAACAACTACACAACTGTCTGTACTCAGAATCAACCTCTTCATATATGATATCATGCTGATAACATATCCATACAAGATATGCTCAAGGCTCTCTACATAAGTCTTCCACACACACTTCTTACCATATGTTGTCATCAATGACAAACATATAGTCAACATTGGCTTACTAGAAAATCTCCTACAATCTCCCCCTTTGGCATTGATGGCTACATATGGAATGAAAAACACCACCAATCCAAACATACAATTATTTTATAACATTCTCCATTTCCTCAACAAAACTCCCCCAAGGATGAATCCTCCAACTACTGCTAAATGCTCTGAATATCAACTACTATATACTCCCCTTACTAATACTTACTCCCCCTTCCTAAGATATACTCCCCCTTTCTATATTAAAATAACTATTTTTTTTTCATGACTGTATACTCACTCCCCCTTTAACACCAATGGAAAAGGGCACCAAAACAAATAATCACTTATACTACTCCTAAAGTAGAGTAGTCAACCATTGATTAGTCATTGAGGACTCATGCACTATTGCAAACTCTAATCAAATCCAAGAAAGGGAATTATTCCCTGCTTCTCCCTAATATACTCAAAAGTATCCTTAGGTAAAGGCTTTGTGAATATGTCTGCTAGCTATTATTTTGTGCTCACATTAATTTTATTTTACTTCTTTCTCTACAACTTTCTCTCTTAGGAAGTGATATTTTATCTCAATGATTTTTGTCTTTGCATGCATCACAGGGTTCTTTGACATATTGATAGTGCTAGTGTTATCACAATGAATAAAAATAGGACAATCAATCTAAATTAAAAAATCCTTTATCATCTTCTTGATCCACACAATTGTAGAACAATTTAATGCTACTGCTTCATACTCTTATTTTGTTGTGGACTAAGAAATACAATTCTACTTCTTTCTTGTCGAAGTAACAAGTCTATCTCTAAGAAATACTGCTTCTCTTGAGGTACTCTTTCTATCATCCATGCAACCTGCCCAATTTTCATCTGTATACATATGAAGGTTTACATTCTCTAAATTAGGATACCATAAACCATAGTCTATAGTTCCTTTGAAATATCTTAATATCCTCTTTACTACCATAAGATGACTTTGTTTAGGTTCTGCTGCAAATCTTCCAACAATACCAACTGCATTAGAAATATCAGGTCTAGATTGAGTTAGATATATGAGTTTACCAATCATAGACTTATATAAGGTTATGTCTACTATTGTAGAAGCATCTTCTTTTGAAATCTTGCATCCTGTTATCATAGGGGTACTTATTGGCTTTCAATCATCCATCTTGAATTTATTCAATATCTCTTTCACATACTTAGACTGATTAATGAAAATTGCTTTGTCTGTCTGCTACACATTCAGTCCCAAAAAGTACTTGATAGGTCCAATCATGCTCATTTCAAATTTTCTCTACATTTTTTTAGCAAATTATGCACTAAGCTTGTCATTACTACTAAAATAATGTCATTGTTGGTTAACAGTTTGTCCTCCCTTTAGATTTATAATCTTTGACTCTTCTTAACACCCAAGGTGAGAGAAAAAAAGGATGTTCACCAACAAATGGGTCAGTGTAAGTCATCTATCACTACCCTTTAAATTGATAGGTACATCTCCCTCATTGTGTTTAATCTTCAATGTATTTGTTTCTTAATGATCATCAGATTATCTCCTATGAGTTTTAACCAAATTATTTGTAGGCACAAACAATTCAGGCAAGGATAAAGTGGATAACCTATAATCCCCAATGGAATGTTGATCATAGATTATCATAAAGACTATCTTCTAACTAAACCTATCTATTCTAAGAATGCATAATCTATTAAGGAGAATAGAAGAAAAATTATACATGGATAGTAAATGGAATTACTTATGCTGCAATTACTAACATGAAATGGAATCCAAGCAGGAATCACAGTTCCATATACAATTGTACTTTCTATTCAAATGCATCTAAATAACTGGATGAATAGGAGAAGAATCATACATGAAAGGTAAATAGAATTACTTTCACTGCAATTACCAACATGAAATGGAATCTAGTAAGCAAGTACAGCTTCACATATAACTATTCTATCTATTCAAATGCAAATGAACAAATACTAGCACAACAAACATGAAATAAAGCTTAGCAAATAGAATTACTCTACTCCAATGCCAAGTTTGCCGACCCTTCCATTCATGTCCTTCACAGTATTTATAGAGTTTACATACAATGCTTACTAGAAATGATTCAACTTCCAGAATTCAAAAAGACAAGGCATAAAGAGAGAACATCTCAATGATAGAATTTGAAAAGCCAATCACTGACATGAGAATAAGAAAAGACATTATAATTATGATGCTTTGATTTGAGTCCTTCATCTTCTTTTTAATAGCATCTGTCAAGTCAAATCCATTGGGCTTCTCGGAGTCAAACTATCTTCCAAACAATAATCAATCTGATCTGCAACTGTATTCAACCTTCTTTAAATATCTTAGAAATATCTGGCACAATCTTATAGCTTTTATCATTACCACCACAAGCTACAACATACAACATTGTTAGGATTATATTCTTCATTCTTTTCCTACCTATGACTTTAGTTGAAAGATCTATCATCCATATCCGCCTTGGTTCTTAGTCACCTTTGACTTATTCATTTACGACAGTTGAAAATTTACGTCATCTTTCAATTTCTTTATTTTCCTTAAGTCTCAGGTCCCACCTGACAAGTTTCTCATCGGACGGTGGTTCTCGACCAATCAAAAAGCCTCTAACTATGCACCTCTGTCAGTGGACTCATGTTGTCGCATGATCACATGGCTCTTTTTTACTTTATGCGATCATGCGACCAATCTTTCCACTTGGCAGTGTCTCACCATACCACACCATATAGATGTTTTTTCCACAATGGAGAAGTTGTCCCACCGTATTTCCACCCATCATTTTATGTGTGTAGCTTCCTTTTTGACTTAAGGCACATGTTAATTTGGTCACTTAAATAATAATCGGCTTTTCTTTTATCACAAAAATTTGGGTTTGGATTTATAACTTTTCATTGTCGCATGATCACATGGTATTTGTTTAATTCTTGTGATCATGTGACTGCTTCATCATTGGTACACGTGGAATCCACTATTGGCGTATGTGAGTCCCAAAAGACTTCATTGTCACATGATCACATGGTATTATTTTAATTCTTGTGATCATGCGACTGCTTTATCATTGGTGCAATATTTAATAACTATGCCATCTCATCGTCGCACTTGCACTGTTGGCCTATGTGGGTCCCAGCAAAACACACTTTCACTTGCCCAAGCTTCCATTGTCACATGATCACATGGCAATATTTTAATCCATGCGATCATGTGACCACTCTATGATTGGTGCACAATATAATATTTCTTTTTAATAAAATGGGCTCACATGAACACATGGCATAATCCTACATTGCCTGTAAGAATCTTCAATAGCACCAAGGAAAAATGGCGATCATAGATCAAGAATCTGCCAATAGGCTTGCAAACATACAAGAACATGTGGCCCCACCTAGACACATTAAAGGATCTCACAAGTTCACAAAAGCATTTGACAGGGATCACGATTATGTGAGGGCCGTTGGATCCTTTTCTTTGTTCCACCATAGGTAAGTCCCTGACTCGGGTCCCATCGCCATGCGTACGCATCTCACAAATTTGCAAAAGCATTTGGCAGGGGTCATGATTTTGTGAGGACCATCGGATGTGCTTTGATGAAGTGTAGCCTCTACCTTGGAGCAGCCAGAATTGGAAAACCTGCCATCCTATATCTTGTCGATTTCAAAGCTAAATCACTTGCCATTTTTTGCATTAGACTCGTAAGGACTCAAAGATTCGATCCATACTTTTGTATCATAAAAACATCACACTTTATTGCCAATTGAAAATACACTGCAAAGATGTGTATTCAGCTCTGCTAAACTGGAAGAGGTGAAACCCGAGTTCAAAAGAACTCATCTCAGTCGCATATTCACTATCTAATTCCATTTTCTTTTATCTTCGAATTCTTCAATCTTTTAGGACAATGTCTAATGATCTTCTCAACCTGTAAATTTTTAATATAAAACAAATTCTTCACTGCAATCTCTGCTTCTCTATTATCAATGCATTCGTTTAGTATAAGAGAAGCCTCAACAACTGAATACACAGACTATCACATAGGATAAAATTTGAATCTTTCAATGCCAATTCTATTATTACTCCCGCTACATGAGAAAAATTCCCTGGTCCTTTTGAATATATGAAACTTGTTACTCCCAAGCATCATTCCTCTTGCTGAAAAGATCATCAATTAGAGCACCATAATCTTTGCCGGATTGGGAGCTACAACCTACCCAAACAATGAGACCTTGAAAACATCCCACTTGGTTAAAACATGAAAGCAATTTAAAGGGAAACCCGGAAAAGATTTCCTATCCTAGAGGAAATCTAGACCTAGACATTACATGACCAGACTGACTTGACATGACCATATGACTCCAATATTGCCAAAAAATGGGTGACTGAAAGTCAGACAACAGTCATCAACAAAAACAACTAGTAATAGTTCATCAGGTGTCTCTCTTATGAATAAGTTAAAATATGCTACTCCTTTCATAAATCCAATCTTAGTCAAGTAACCATATAATGTTTCATACCATGCTCTAGAGGCTTGCTTAAGTCCATAAAGGGCTTTCTTCAGTCTGCATACCATATCAAGTTTGTATAATAAAGTAAATCTTTTAGGCTGTTCTATATAGACTTATTCCTTTAACTGTCCATTTAGGAATGCTAACTTGACATCCATCTAATATACTTTAAATTCTTTGAATGTTGCATAGGCTATAAATAAATTTATGGCTTCCAATCTACTTACAGGGGAAAATGTATCAGATTAATCAATTCCTTCTCTCTACGCATATCCTTTACATACTATTCTTTCTTTATTTCTTACTACGGTTCCATCTTCATTCATCTTGTTTCTAAATATCCACTTGGTTCCAATCACATTCTTGTCACTAGGTCTAGGTACCAATTCCCATGTATCATTCTTAACTATTTGATCTAGTTCTTCTATCATTTCTTCATGCCAATCTAAATCAATACAAGCATCTTCAACACTTAAGGGTTTAATTTGTGAAAGTAAACATACCACTTCATCAACTATGGAACTTTTTGCTTTTGATCTTGTCATGAATTTTCTGTTATGATCTCTAATGATATCTTCTTTTGAATGGTATCTAGATGTGAATTTAGGAACATTAGGTGTGACTCTCTCATCTATCTTTTGTGATTCTTCTTCACTTGTTTTAGGGTCATTGAAGAATACATCAACGCTGTCAAACATTTCTTTAACTGTTTCTCTATTGGTAGGTCTAGGTTTTTCTTCAATCTTAGGTGCATAATCATGATATCTTTCTTGAATCATAAAATTCTTATCAATCTTAACATGAGAACTTTCAATGATCTTCTTCAATCTTAAGATAAAACATCTATAAGCTTTTTTGTTAGTAGAGTAACCAAGAAAAATACCTTCATCGCTTCTTGCATCAAACTTGCCAATAGCTTCATCTCTCTTGATGTAGCACTTTCTTCCAAATATTCTAAAGTATTTTACTATAGGTACATTCCAAAACCATAGCTCATAAGGTATCTTTTTTTGGCCTGGCCTTAATTGAATTCTATTGATAGAATAGACTGTAGTATTGACTGCATCTCTCCAATAAGTGTGTGCAACCTTTCCTTCAATCATGATGGTGCACATTGTATCAAGTATGATCCTATTTCTTCTTTCTATAATTCCATTTTGCTGAGGGGTTCTAGGTGCACTTAGATGTCTATTTATCCCATGTTCTTTGCAATACTCATAAAATCTATTAGAGGTGAATTCTCCTCCTCTATCTGATCTCAGATATTTTATCTTTAATCCAAACTCATTTTCAACTTTATCTTTGAATATTTTGAACTTCTCAAACACTTATGATTTGTCTTTCAATAACACAACCCACATCCTTCTAGAATAATCATCAAAAAACAAAATAAAGTACCTTTCACCATAGTAGGTGTTAGAATAACTGAGAGGGGGGGTGAATCAATTATCCAATGTCCCAAAACAAAATGTACAATTCAAAACAATTTATTTAATTTTTGCTCATCGGTAAGCAATAATAACTTTCACTGTCTGTGCTTTTACCAATTACTAGTCTAATGCTAAAATAGTTTACTGATTAAATCTAACATGTAACATGTAAAGTATGATAACAAAAAAATATCACAATCAACACATAACACAAGAGATTTAACGTAGAAACCCTGTAAAGGGAAAAACCACCTGGTACCGGTAACCCAAAATTGTTCACTCTTCTGAAGTGAGGTCGGTTAAGACCCAACCCTATTAAAGGTTACAAACACACTGTTAGGTGTGACCTTGTTAGAGGATTTTAGACTAGAAGTTATCATCCAACCATCATTCACTATGGGGTTGATAGGATAACAATGTTCATTCTATGAATGATACATCATAAGACTTTCAGAGTCCACTCGGTTAAGAGATTTAGACTGTATACAATGGTTAAATATGTAACAGTAAAATGACTTGCCCTAATACAACTTCAATTCCAGATTACAGATCAATATTTAGTCCATACAAATCCTTCTGATCAATATTTCACTTCAGATTCAATACTATAACAACTTATTGTCCGTCAGTATTACCTCTTTGTAGCTCGGTAACTGTTCTGCAGCTCGGTTCTCACTAACTAGTATGATCAGAATGCATGAAAGCTTGTTCATGTGAAATTCATGTAACTTCTTCTTCTCCCTGACATTTTACTAAAGAAATTATGTTCTCTTATATAGATGAGTAAATCATTTTCTTGTCCACCATTAGATTTTGCCACTTAATCACATTCATAGATTTTTCTACTTAAAACTTTCTCGGTACTCGTGTTAATAACACATTTCAATCTTCTCCATTAGATCTTCCTTGTATTTTTTCAGTCATTGATCTTTGTAACAAACATTATCTGTTACCTCAATGTTATACTATTGCTAGATCATCAATCTTATCAGCTAAACTAATCATTTAATTCATTCTATTCCACTCGGTTAACAAAGAATGCGTTGGTGAACACTGCTCGCTTAATACTACGGTCGGTATACACTACACTCTGTCGGTGTATACTAGAAATACTTCATTTATTGACAACACTGCTTTGTGTCTTTAAGCTCTATACTTCATTATAGATGAATGCAACATAATAAATTCAATATCATCAAGTCATTGACTCATCAACAAGTTACTCAATGTGTTCCTTATCCTCATCTGTCATGTACATCTTTCCTCGTGTAGATTTATCTGTTCTTCATCTCTTTTCCACTTTTCTTCAGATGTCTTAGTATAGTAACTTACAAGATAAGTGTTGTCAAACTAGTTGACATCAATGACAACATAATACTAATTTAATCATATTACATATCTAATCAAAAACTTCTCAGTGATCTTGCAATCATAGATCCTTCAATTAGAATCAGTTGCAGTCCAACAATCTCTCCCTTTGGCATTGATGGCAACTCAAGTAATATGAAATGTACCATACACATACCAAACATACATTCTACAACTTTGTGAACAAATGTTGTAAGTCAAATAGAATTAATATGTTTAATCACTATGTTACTAAACCAACATTAAGTAATATAGTTTTACCATTCTGTAGTTGTAATCTTTTCAGTTCTCTTGTTCCTGCTTCTATTCTTTGTAACTGATCTTCAATACTCTATCTCATTCAGATTGTCTCTCCCTTAGATAATTTCAATGATGCTTGTTCCTTTTCATATTGTTTATCTCTCCTCTTTTCATTTTATTTCTCCCTTTTTCATTTCATATTGTTTATCTCTCCCTTTGACAGCAATGCCAAAGAAACAAATAAACAATCATCTCTGTAGTAGCCAAGTAACTCTCTGTGGTGTTTAGATCTTCCTTTGTATCTCTGTATACAGATATCTCATCAGTTCAAGTGCTCAACCTTAATCACAACCTTGAACATGATTCAAAGTGTGAACTATGTTGCATCAACATGAATGATCTTCTGATAAAAGTAGGCTCATGCAACATCCAGATCACCTTAGTGACCGATAGATAGGGGACAGACCCCAAGTCTAGTCCTCAAGTATTCAAATGTGTCCTTCCGTAGTGGCTTTGCAAAAATATCTGCAAGTTGTTCTTTGGATGTAACAAATTCTAACTTAACTTGCTTCTATTGCACTTGTTCTCTTAAGTAATGATACTTAGTAGATATATTCTTTGTCTTAGAGTGCATCACAAGATTCTTTGAAATATTAATTGCACTAGTGTTGTCACAATATATAATCACCGGGTCAGTGATTACCTCATTCATTCCTTCCAACACTTGTTTGATATATGAAATATTTGAACAATTAGTAGCAGTAGCAACATACTTTGCTTCAGCTGTAGACTGAGAAATACAAGCCTAGTTTTTACTTGTCCAAGTTACAAGTCTTTCACTAAAGAAAAATGCTCCTTCGGTGGTGCTTTTTCTATCATCCACATTTCTAGCCCAATTAGCATTGGTGTAAACTTTCAGTTCAAACTTCCCTTCCTTAGGATACCATAATCCATAATTCTCTATTTTCTTCAGGTATCTTAAAATCCTTTTTGTAGCTATCATGTGTGATTCTCTAGGATTAGTAGAAAATCTTGCAACTATTCCTACAACATGTGCTATATCTGGCCTACTGTGAACTACGTACATTAACTCACCAATCATGGATCGGTAAAGTGTCTAGTTTACCTCGGTAGTTTCATCCTCCTTTGTCAATTTGCATCCAGTAGCCATCGATGTTCCTACAGGTTTAGCATCTTCCATGCCAAATGTCTTCAGTACTTCCTTTATGTATTTAGATTGTGTGATGAAGATTCCATCACTCTGCTGAATCACTTGTAGTCCAAGAAAGAACTTAATCTCTCCGAACATAGACATTTCAAATTCCTTTTGCATTTCATCAGAAAATGCCTTGTAGACAAGATTTGAGCCTCCAAAGATAATGTCATCAACAAATATTTCAGCAATGATAACAGTATCATCAGTATCACCTTTCACATATAAATTATTATTTTCACTTGTTCTAACAAATCCAATACTTAACAAATAAGTATGCAGTCTTTCATACCATGCTCTCGATGCTTTCTTTAGTCCATATAAAGCTTTATGTAATTTACATACCATGTCTTTATTGTCGGGATCAACAAATCCTTCAGGTTTTTCAATGTAGACCTCTTCTTCAAGTATACCATTCAAAAATGATGACTTCACATCCATTTGATAGACTTTGAATTTCTTATGTGTAGTATATGCAAGTAGCATTCTAACTCCTTCTAATCTAGCAATAGGTGCAAATGTCTCACCATAGTCAACGCCTTCTTCTTTTGCATATCCCTTGCATACTAATCTAGCTTTATTTCTTGTGACTTCACCATTTTCATTCAATTTATTCTTGTATATCCACTTAGTACCAATAACATTCTTATCTTTTGGTCGGGGTACTAAGGACTAGGTTTTGTTCTTTTCTATTTTCTCTATTTCCTCCTTCATTGCATTAACCCATTCTTCATTCTCTAATGCAACTTTCACAGTTTTAGGTTCAAATTCACAAATTAAACATGTACCTTGTCTTGTTTTGCTTTTGGTTTGCATTCCAGCATGTCTGTCTCCAATTATTTGTGTTTCAAGATGATGTCTCCTCACAAAACTAGCCAAAACTTGATTTCTCCTTTCTTGTTCATCCTGCTCAGCGTCATTTACTTGCTCGATAGCTTCTTCATGTTCATTAGTTTGTGGTGCTTGTTGTACTGCATCATTTCCCTAATGACCAGTTGTCACTACTTACGGTGTTAGTAGATACTCTAGATATTCAATGTAAGTGAATCTACCATAGTCTTCTAGTTCTTTTGTACTTTCCTCAGTGTACTTATCATAAAATTCATCAACATGAACATTAGTACTTTCAACAATCTTATTTGTAGCCTTATTCAAACATTTGTATGCTTTACTTATAGTGGAATATCCCAAAAATATCCCTTCATCTCCTTTAGAATCAAATTTTCCATTTTTTTCATCTTTCAAGATAAAGCATTTACTTCCAAAAATTTTGAAATAACTTATAGTAGGTTTGTATCCAAACCATAATTCATAAGGTTTTTGGTTTGAGTCCTTCTTCAGTTGTACTCGGTTAAGAACATATATAGCTATGTTGATAGTTTCCCTCCAATATGTTTGAGCAACATTCTTTTGTATCATCAATGTTCTAGCACAGTCAATTATAGACCTATTCCTTCTTTCAGCAATGCCATTTTGTTGAGGTGTCCTCGGTGCGGATACCTACCTTTTGATTCCATGCTCATTACAAAAATTAGTAAATTCATCAGAGATAAATTCACCTCCTCTATCAGATCGTAAACATTTTATTTCTTTTCCAGTTTCTTTCTCTACCTTAGCTTTATACCATTTAAACATTTTGAAAGCTTCAGATTTCTCTTTCAAGAACATAATAGTCATCAGTCTAGTGTAATCATCAACAAAAAGAATAAAATATCTATCACCATAATAACTCTGAGTTCTCATAGGGCCACATAGATCGGTATGAACCAACTCAAGTATCTTCTTTGTTGAATAGTCTTTACTTTTAAAACTAGACTTAGTCATCTTACCTCTTTGACATTCATGGCACATAGCATGATCAGGTTTTGTTAAGTTAGGCAATCGTCTAACTCTTTTCTTTCTACTAATCTTGATCATGTTGTCAAAGTTCACATGGTATAACCTTTGATGCCACAACCAAGCATCTTCATCCTTTATTAGTAAACAATAAGACTGATCCATATCAAGATAGAATAGATTACCTCTAGATTGTGTACCAATTCTAACAAGTCTTCCTCCATTATTATAGATCTTCACCTTTTTGCTCTCAAAAGCTAGTTAGTGGCCTGAGTTGTTCAACTGAGCCACACTTATTAGATTATAGTTTAGTCCATCTACCCAGTATGCATTTTCACATTGTAATATGTCATTGATCATTAGTGAGCCTTTACCTCTTACCATACAAGGTGCATCATTTCCCATTCTCACAGATCCTCCATTATATTCAACAAGATGATCAAAATTTTCTACATCATCGGTCATATGATGTGTGTAGCCACTGTCTATGATCCATGTATCATTTCTACTTACTTTAGAGATGAGGGTTGTCTCTTCATGTTTCTCTTCCTCTTCTAATTCATCTTTCATAGCAACAAATACAACTTCTATATCATCATCAGAATCAAATTTAGTTTCAATATCTTTAGCTATGTAACATACCTTTTTGCCTTTTTCATCTCGGTTGTCTCTATTGTTATATCGGTAACCTCTGTTAACTCTTCTTCCATAGCTTCCATCAGATCAATCTTTGGATCTATCATCATCTTTCTTCTAGGGACATCTAGCAATGATGTGATCAACTTCTTTACAATTAAAGCATGCCAAAGGTAGCTTACCTCTATACCTTCCTTTTCCTTTGGGCAATCTTCTGGCCGTAAGTGCTTCAAGCTCATCAAGTTCATCATCAATATTGTCATCACTATCACAATTCTTATCATTCCTACTAGACTTTCCAATCTTCAGAGAAGACATGAAAGTAGATTCAACAGAAGGAACAACACTCTTATCAAAGTTGTTTAATTCAAAGGTTGTAAGTTTACCAATCAGAGTGTCAAGAGTAAGGTTGGATGTAGCTCTTATTTCATGAATTGTAGAAATCCTAATTGCATAAACTGGTAGCAAAGTTTTGAGAATCTTGCTTATCACTGTTTCATCATCAATCACTCCATCAGATGCTCTAATAGCATGTACCACTTCCTTTAATCTATTGAATATTGGATGATGTTCTCACCTTCTTTCATTCTCATATCATCAAATCTGCCTCTCAGACTTTCAGCTCGGGCTCTTTTGACATTCAGATCTCCATTGTAGATTTGTGCTAATTTATCCCACATTCCTTTGGCAGTTGTGCATGTCTTGATATCTTCAAATTCAGCATTAGTATAGGCAGCAGCAAGTTTCATCATAGTAACATTGTGTTCATGCTTATCCTTCAGTTGATCAATAGTTAGGGGACCAGTGGGTGGTTGCATGTAGCCATTTTCCATTAGCTCTAGTGCTGAGTTCCCAATTCCAGATATGTGCAGCTTCATTCTACTTTTCCATACTACAAATTTCTCTTTATTCAATTTCAGTACTTCCCTCTTATACATCTTGTGACCTTTATGCTTAAGTCCTTAAAACTTTCTTCCAAGCAACTAGTGCTCTGATACCGATTGTTAGAATAACTGAGAGGGGGGGTGAATTAGTTATCTAGTGTCCCAAAACAAAATGTACAATTCAAAACAATTTATTTTATTTTTTCTCATCGGTAAGCAATAATAACTTTCACTATCTATGCTTTTACCAATTACCAGTCTAATGCTAAAATAGTTTACCAATCAAATCTAACATGTAACATGTAAAGTATGATAACAAACAAATATCACAATCAACACATAGCACAAGAGATTTAACGTGGAAACCCTGTAAAGGGAAAAACCACCTGGGACCAACAACCCAAAATTGTTCATTCTTCTAAAGTGAGGTCGGTTAAGACCCAACCCTGTTAAAGGTTACAAACACACTGTCACGTGTGACCTTGTTAGAGGATTTTAGACTAGAAGTTATCATCCAACCAGCATTCACTATGGGGTTGACAGGATAACAATGTTCATTCTATGAATGATACATCATAAGACTTTTAGAGTCCGCTTAGTTAAGAGATTTAGACTGTATACAATGGTCAAATATGTAACAGTAAAATGACCTATCTTAATACAACTTCAATTGCAGATTACAGATCAATATTTAGTCCATACAAATCCTTCTGATCAATATTTCACTTCAGATTCAATACTATATCAATTTATTGTCCATCGGTAATACCTCTCTATAGCTTGGTAACCATTCTATAGCTTGGTTCTCACTAACCAGTATGATCAGAATGCATGAAAGCTTGTTCACGCGAAATTCTTGCAGCTTCTTCTTCTCCCCAGCATTTTACTAAAGAAATTATGTTCTCTTATATAGATGAGTAAATCATTTTCTTGTCCACCATTAGATTTTTTTGCTTGAAACTTTCTCGGTACTTGTGTCAATAACACGTTTCAATCTTCTCTGTTAGATCTTCCTTGAATTTTGTCAGCCGTTGATCTTTGTAACAAACATTATTTGTTACCTTGATGTTATACTCTTGCCAAATCATCAATCTTATTGGCTAAACTAATCATTTAATTCATTATGTTCCACTCGGTTAACAAAGAATGCATCGGTGAACACTACTCGATTAATACTACAATCAGTAAACACTACACTCTGTCGGTGTATACTAGAAATGCTTCATTTATCGACAACACTGCTTTGTGTCTTTCAGCTCTATACTTCATTATAGATGAATGCAACATAATAAAGTCAATATCATCAAGTCATAGACTCATCAACAAGTTACTCAATGTGTTCCTTATCCTCATCTATCATGTACATCTTTCCTCATGTAGATTTCTCTATTCTTCATCTCTTTTCCACTTTTCTTCAGATGTCTCGGTATAGTAACTTACAAGATAAGTGTTGTCAAACTAGTTGGCATCAATGACAACATAATACTAATTTAATCATATTACATATCTAATCAACAACTTCTTAGTGATCTTGCAATCATAGATGCTTCAATTAGATTCCAAATTAGTTGTATTCCAACAGTAGGATCTGGTTTGACTTGGTCCACATAAGTCTATATGCACTAGATCCAATTTTTTCTCTGCCAAATTATGCTTTCTTCTGAATGAGTTCCTCACATGTTTTCTAATCACGCATTCGCTGCATATTGTATCAACTAGTTTTGCAATGCTAGGAAGGTCTCTTACTACCTTTACATTTCTCATCTTTACTATATTGTTAAAATTGATGTGACATAGTATTTTGTGCCATAACCAGCTATCATCTACTTTAGCAACAAAAAAACTTGCTTCTGAATTAAGCTTAAAAACATTACCTTTTGTCTTTGAACCTGATGTAATCAATTCTCCTTCTTTGTTATTAATGATGCACTTATTGTTTTTTAATTCCAATTGATATCCTTTGTCAAGCAACTGTCCAACACTTAGTAGGTTATGCTACAAACTATCAACATATATGAAATCGTCAGTGTTATTCTTTCCATCCAAGGTGATAAATCCTCTACCTATGATAGGTTTACGAGTGTTGTCTCCAAATATAACCATGCCTCCTTTGTACTTATCCAGATGTACAAATCTATCTTTGTCTCGTGCCATGTGATGTGAAAAACCATTGTCAATGATGCAATTTGTTTTGATGTCTGCTTGTGATATCAATGCTAGCTCTTGTACTTTCTTTTCATCTTCAATATCCATTTCATCAAACATCTTCTCCATATCTTCAATAGAAATGAATCCAATTTCATTTTCTACTGAATCTTCATCTAATACTCCATCTCCAACATAGTAACATTCTTTTGTATACTTAGGCTTGTAATTATTTTTAAACTTCTTGACTCTTGTAGGACACTTAGATGCAAAGTGACCAATCTTGTTACATGAAAAGAATTTGAATGGTAACTGACCTTAATATTTTCCTTTTCCTTTTCTTTCTTTCTTAGCAATCATCGCAATGAAATCATCTAGTTCTTTATCTTTAGCATCATCATCAAAGTTACCAGAAGTGTTCAAGGATTTCTTACCATGGCCTAAAGCTTTGAAGGCTATTTCACTTTTAGGCTCTATCTTCAAACTTGAAATCTCGAATGTTGAAATATTGTTGATTAAGGTCTATCTTCTGAAGCATTTTGAAAATTGCATAGTTTCATCTAGGATATTTATCTTGCTCTCATATTCTGTTGTCAGAGTAGTCATCAACTTATCCATTATGTCTTCTTCCAAAATTTCTCCACCATTGTTTCTAATTCCTAGAATAGCTTCATTAATACTTTGATTGCAAGATCTTATGTTCTCTTCAAGTAGCATCTCTAATGTATTTTACTTTTTCTTCCATGTCTTTCTATGCACGTTCTTAGCTTGGATGTCTCCTTCAAACATGTCTTCTAGATACTTCCATATCTTGTAGGCTTTATCTACTTTCTTGATCTCTGAAAACTCACTGCTAGACAAGGCACTGATAAGGGCTTATTTGGCAATAGAATTTTGAGTGAATATCTCCTTTTTCTTAAGAGTTGCATCTTCCTTTGCAAGATCTAATAAAGAGGGAATCTGAACTTCTTTGGTAGCTACTTCAAAAATCCCAAAAGAAATGCACTGCAAATGTGTTGTCATTTCATTCTTCCAATCTAGATAGTTCTCTCCATTAAACTTAAGACTTTATTTTCTAAAGAATTCCATCTGATCAACCTCATTCTATTAAACTTTCTATCTAAGGCACTTGGCCCCAATGCCAATTGTTAGGAATAGTCCCAAGAGATAACTAAGAGGGGGGGGTGAATCAATTATCTACAAGATTTAATGTTAGGAATGAATGTTGAATATATCCAATGGGGGATTATTTTCTATAGTATTTTTTGTTGCATTCATGACTGTGATTGTCATTGATGTCAACACAGTGATCTACTGAGGTTTAGCAGAGAAGCAGACATTGTTTGTATTAGCACACATAGGATATTGAAGATCAAGCTATGCAGAGTTGAGGAATTAACTTATGATGTTTCATATGATCATGGCTAAGAGCACATATGAAAATTCATTTATTCATGACATTTATGTGCAATTCAGTGGAAGTAGTATTTAGGCAGTATTCCTGAGTAGCGGTTTGTGGAAATTAGATGATATCTCCTAATCGGGATAGAATTAGAGCATACAAAGTTTTAAAAATGATGAAGACATGACAATTGTGATGTGGCTGTGACAGAAAGGTAATAGGTCACATGAGTGAAGAGTTATCTTAACTGGAAGTGAACAGTTTTATGTAATTATGGAAGTTTGTGTAATGTGAGGAAGATTTTATTTTGTAATTTGTATGCCAACTCATTTGTAATTATTTGAGTGTGGTATAAAGGAAGGATTAATTTCCTTATTATGATGTGTAATTGTAATGTAATATTGTGTGAAAATGAATTGTGGAATTGTGCAATATTTGTTGTAAGAGGATATGTGAAGTATAGATATCTGATGAAGCAGTTGGTGCGGTTTGGCAAAGTCAAAGGAGAAGTAATAAGTTGTTGAGATCAATAATATTTTGGTATTATTCTATTGATTAATATAGAGATTAGTTGGATAGTGTGTTTATTGATCTTTCCCTTGAAGTTGTTTGGATAATGGGTCCTTTTATCTTCCATAACTCCTAACAGGGTGATGTCATGAACAATGCTAGGAAAGCAGTACAAGAACAAAACCTGGCTATTGAAGATAGGAGACAAATGACTGATAAGCTACAAGAGAATAAATTTGATCTATATTGAGACTCACCAAGAATCACTTTGAAATCTCCAATTAGATGCTTGTCATAAGTCATAAAGTCAACCGAGTAAACAATGGGCTTACAAAGAAACTAGAAGACATCGGTGAATTAAGAGAGGAAATTGAAACATTTAAGAATAAGGTAAAAATGCAACAACAACATAATGAGATGATCAAGGAAGTTGAAGATAGTAATAAAAGAATTCATGAATTTCTTATTAGTCAGAAATTACTTGATAGCACAACTTGTTTAGGCTACACCAAGTAGGGAGAATCATCAAGACAAGTTGAACATAAGAATGTCTATACTAATCAAAGGTCAAAGAATCTATCACATTATCATTGTGGAAAACTAGGCCACACATTGAATGTTTGTAGGAGTAAAGAAAAAGGTACTCCTAAATCCACTCCTAATTTTAATGGGTATTGCTATAACTATAATAAGTATGGACATTAGGCACATGAGTGCGGATCAAAGTTGAATAAGGCACCCAAGAAACTTACATGGATAAACATTTTCGCACTTGTAACATTCATGGACACATGTCAAAAGAATGCAAGACAAAAATGAAGCAAGTCTGGACACCGAAATAACAGAAAAAAATATATCAACCAAGAAGGCAAGGTAATGCATATACTTGGGATTACAATAAATGGGTTAATTGCACAACATGTGGCAGGTATGGACATATAGAAACAAATTGTGTGAGAAATAACTGGAGAGGAAGATCACATAATTGGACAAATATTGGTATGACATGTTTGCACTATCACAAGGTTGGTCACCTAAGAAATAATTGCAGAGACTGAGCACCAGAGACATACAAATGCAAATGGAGATATAATTGAAGAAATCATGAGGATAAGGAATCAAATGTGGAGAAAAGAATCAAATGACAATGTTCTAGCAAGCATTGGAGTCATTAACACCTCATTTATTGCATTAGGTGATATCACCACCTCCACCTAAATCAAAAAGGTATGTATGGAACTAAATTTTAAATCAGTTATATTATACAAGAGTTCCTTATATATAGTGAATGCATACCAAATTAGCATAAAATATGATGCACTATGGGATTGCATGTTTAGAACTTAAACTATGTACAATCGGTAAATATTGGTAAGGTTAACCGAGTCATGGTATCAACCAATTAATATTAAGTGTTAACCGAGCTAAGGTCTTTTTATAGTGTAAAATGAGATAAATTATGTTTACCAAGTTGTGGTAGTTCAAGCATTAAATGTAAAATTTTGAGTGGGAAATGAATTTTTGGGTATAAATACATGGACTTAGTTATTTTTTCACACAATGATTCCAAAGAGCTAGAGTGATTTCAAGAAGATTTGAGCAAAGAGATTCTAGAGCATTTTAGTAGAGATTTGAAGGATTTATGAGCAAGTTATTCATGATCAAAGTAATTTTTGCATCCACCGAGTTATTTTAATAGTATATTTGCGAGGTCCTAAATATCAAAAATGATGAAATCCTCTTCCAAGGTTATGAAATCCAAGTCTGAGAGTGATAAGAAGGTCAACCTAATCAATTCTATAACCTATGATGAGCCAAAATACAAGTTACACCCCGAGGTTGCATCTCAAATTGACCAGATTGGCACATTTTTTAGTATTCCACCTAGGGTTTTGTTGGTCCAATATATATGTGTGTACATCCACTACAAAATTAGTAAAATAGGGGATTTTGAGCTTTAATCCACCTTCCAGGAGCTGAGTGTCGATGGAAAGCTCAAGGAGGAGCATAAATACTTGGAGGTGAAGGGTTTAATGAATTCCATGTATTTCCTAAGAGAGTTCAAATAAGAATGGATTAGGGTTGTATTGTACCAAGTTTATGAAGGAAAGTAATGGCTTGATAAACTAGTAAAAATAATAAGGGACATTATACATGCAGTCACCAGTTATCCTATTACTGACAAAGTAAAATCTATAAGGAGTGCATTGAGAAATGAGATTGAGAAGTTAACCGAAGCAGAATGAGATGATAGAGGTATGAGAGTCAACACTATTGTTGATCCCAAGACAAGTTTCAATGCTTATGCAGTCATTTATAAGATATTTTAATCAAGCAAGCTGAATAGTGTACCTTGTGGAGTGGTAGACATCACCTACAAGATTGTCAAGAAAGGTTTTCAATTCAACCTAGCTGAGGTCCTATTGAAATAGTTAGATGAGAATATGAGAACCATTAGGTTAGAAAAGACAAATTCCTATAAGTTTGGTTCCCTACTAATTTGTATATTTTTCTATGTACAAAAATTGTTTCCCTTAGTCGGTAATGTTGACTGGGATGTTGACCCACCAGTCATTATACAAATTAGTGATTTTATTCAAAGTTTGGGTCAGAATTTCATTAGTATCATGCATGTTTATTTTGAGAAATTTAAGGAAAGAATGAATTAGAGAAGGATACCATGTCAACTGGTTGAACAACATAAGGATGATATTTTCTTCCTAGTGGACACTAACTCAACTCTAATCAAGGTGGTTGAACCTAGGGATTCTTGGTTACCCCCTACGGGCTATGAATTAGATATTGACTAAGCTTCCAAGTCAATACAAGCATTATTGGCCAAGCCCAAAGTTCCACAGGAAACTAGGTTTGGTACCTATGAAGAGGCCAAAATAAGAATCAAAATGGATCTAGTTGGAGTAAAGGTAACTAGGAAATCCAAGAAGATGATGGACACCTTGGTAAAATATTTTGGTGATGAAGCAGAAGAAAAAGAAGAAGAAGAAGAAGAGACATCTGAAGCTAATCTAGTTAAAGAGGCAATTGAGGAATAGTTATTAATTAGGATCAGTGAACATGATGAGGAGGAGACCAAGTCTGAAAAAGATATTCAAACTACACCGGTCAAGGCCACGGGGAAGAGAAAACAAGAAGAAGCACCTACAAGAGAAAGGAAAAGGTTCTCAATAGCTTCTTCTCCACCCCTAAAGAAAGGAGTAGTAAAAATCTCAAGGCTAACTCCCACCAAGACCTATCAAAAGGAAAAGAGAGGTGCACAAGTCACCTCCGAGCTACATAAAAAGAGGAGAAGGTTGATAAGGGAAAAAGATGATGTTGATGAAGATGATGAAGAAGAGGATCAAGATAAATTTAAATTTTTTGTGAATAAAGGTTAGCCAGTAGATGAATGAGCTGAAACAATAAAGGAAACAGGTGGACTAGGCAACCCCAAATTAAGTCGGTATGTACATATGACTATAGAGGATCAAGAAAAGATTGAAGAGGCCATCATACAAATGATGATAAAGTTCAAGAAATTTCCTATTGAAGTTTCTAAGTATATTCCAAAATCATTGTAGGATAAAGTGTCAACAAGGTGGACGTATGTGCTACACACTAAAAAGAAAATGAGGGAACATTCATTGATTTTGGATATGCCTACTCTATTGGTTCCCGAGATAGAAGAGATGATGAAAAAGTACTCAAAATGATTTCTAATGAAGGGTAGATCCCTTAACATATTGGTTGGAAACCTTGAAGAGGTTGATAAAAACAACAAGCTTCTATGGACCACAATTCTAAAATTCTGAGTAAAAGAAGATCAACTAGCATTGGCAATAATTTGTAAGAAGAATAATAAGAAGAAAGGAAAAGGAGTTCACTTAGATGATGTAGATCTCTCCACCAAGGAGCCAATTTATTTATCTGACACCAAGGTAGAAGGTGACTCCATTGCTATTGATTTCTACTTGGTTGGATACAAAGAAAAACATAGATAGGATACTTCTGAGCAGTTAGTCACACTAGGAACAAATGATGTTTTAATTGAAGACATCACCAATCGAGATCCTGATGACATAAATAATGGTGAAGATATCACCACTACTATAGACACAACCAAGAATAATGTACCCACTGAGGTAGCAACAAGTGAAATTCTAGATGACTTACCGATATTGGTACAAGCAGTTGAAATTGTAACACAAAAGGAACCCGAAGGCTCAACCCTTGAGAAACCAAAGGATACACTTGAGCGACATGGTACAACTAAGATAAAATATAAATATTCCAATGAGCCTAAGTATAAAGAGGTAGAAACACAAGCACCATAATAGAATAAACTAGTAGAATCTATTAGGCCATTTTCTTGTCATAGCCAAAATCTTAAGAAAATGGTCTATTCCTACAAAATTTTGTGAAAATTGTCTTGCCCTGGCTGCAACTTGTTTTGATCTGTGAAGAAAATATATCATGTTTCATGGCTTATTCCCTTGTCCAGGGATAGTTTATGATGTGTCCAAGCTCCAATCAAGATCACATATGTTCAAGTGTTTAAACCAGGGAGATATGACAGTTTGAAGGTCTGAGAAATAGGTCTTTTCCATGTCCTAGGGTTTCATAAAATTTATGTAAGTCAAAAAACCATGGCTTTGTTCTATTTCTTCGTTACCTTTTTAATGGAAACTCAAATTCCCTTTATGTACATGTTTTATTTCATTGGCAAGTTGTTATCTTTCTATTTGGTGATCTGGCGACTGTGGAGTTCGCATGATCTCCTGATCCTAGCAGTCAATGGCTTAACATCTACTGACCTGACTGGTGGTTACTCATTTCTTCAGTCACTGATTCTCCAGATGAACCGATCAAGGCATGAAAGCATTCAAAGATTGAATGAGGGTCATAGATGTAGATCAAGATCAATGGCAATCACTAATTCTCTTGATGTAACCTATGGTTAGTAAATGACTTAGCAATCACGTAAAGTTCTTTATTTGTGTGATCTCCAAATGGCCTAGGTTAAGTCAAAGGTTAAGTCCTGGGTGGTCAAGTTTCTATTCAATGAACACGTGACTGTGGCTTTCACATGTTCTCATGATCTAACTTGAGTTCAAGCTTTTATCTAGAAAATGTAAGAATGCTCAGTCGTGTGATCTCATGATCAAGCTTGAGTTAAGGCAAAGGACTTGGAGATTGATATGGACTATTTATGAAGATATGATCGGGCAGTGGTCGCTTGTTCGCTTGATGGAACACAGGGTTAAGAAAAGACTCAACAATCATGTGAATGCTTCATTTGCATGATCTCCTAACTAGACCATGGTTAAGATAAACATTAGGTGACCTAAAGAATTCCTTCAGTTGCCTGTTCACCAGATCCAACATGGGTTAAGGGAAGCTAGTCGAGATAAAGATAAATCCCAAGGTCAAAGTGGGTCTAGATTATAGGTGTTGCAAATGTGTTCTTTCCTGATTAGCAGAGAAAAATGATGATGTGGCCAGGTAATTTTAGAGGCTCAGTTGACTATTGTGATGATTTATGAGAGCCACTTGATCTTCTGGGAATGAGATAGATCAATGGTCACATTTTAAAAATTGATCAGTTAACCATTGGGGCTGATAATTTGAATCTTTTGCAGGGTTTTTGCTAGGGTTTTGAATAGTGAGGTAAGTACAATAGGGCCAGATCAATTTTGATTTTGTTTCAGGATAGTTGTAGGTAAGAAATTGATGAAGATGATATTGGTAGCCACCTGGATCTAATTTTATTCATGGGTGTCGTGCCAGTTTAAATGTAGGGGACTATTGTTTGACAAGAGCGGCTAGGGTTTTGATTGTTTCCATGCCCTGTACATGCTAGTTTTCTTTGGTTGGTCTTGGAATTTAATTTTTTTTTGTCTGCAACAAGAAATCATTTGAAATTGTGAATGCATTTATCTTGTGATTGTGAAACCCAAATAATTATACATCATATTTGATCTAATCTTTCCTAGGTTTTCAGGCTTTCTTATCTGCTTTTATTTCTTGGTTGTTGAAGTTTGAATTTTTTCCATAAATGATCTTTTTCTTATTGCAATCATTATTTCTATAAAAGGATTTTTTGGATCATTTAGAAGGGCTACTAGCTAGTTGAAAATTCTTGAACACAGGAGGCTGGAAATCTGAATGTGCATCCTCAGTCTAGAGTGTAACAATTTTTGCTATTTGTATCAACACAAGGGAAAAAAATTCTTTCATCTTTTGCATATTGTCTAAGGTATTTCCTAAATCAGATTGTAATACAAGGATTTGAATCCTCATACTTAATATAGTTGATCATTCTTAGATCTCTCATTTAGTTGTTCTAGATGAATTTTGAGTTTTCCAACTCATTGCATTAGGGTTTTTCTAGTGTATATGTTTTATCTCTCAGCCTTTATCTAGGATCAGGTTAAAAGTCTCTGAGTGAAACATAGATTTAGTTGGTTCAATAGGAAGGATGTTTATAAGTAGTGTGAGAGTTTGGTTTTCTATGTTTATGGCTTGGAATCTCTAATGAATCTAGTAGTTGTTCTTTTATTATCTGTATCCTTTAGGTATAATGCCCAATGGATAAGGAACTGATAAAAAACTAGTATCCGTGGTGGTGTTACAAGAGTGGCATGGTTGTTTACATTCTGCAAGAAACCCAAATATTAATCATCACCAATTCTAAAATCCCTCAAAGTCTTGAGGTCACAAAGCCATTTTGTTCCACCATAGCAATGAAGATTCAATGAATGATTGGTTACCATTTATTACTTTATTTCTATCATCTTCTTTGTTAAATCCAGTTTAAAGTCCTAAAAATGCCATATGTTACTAGATTAGGTACACCTACCTTGGTTTTATAGAGATAGAAGTGAAGAGGGTAGTCTTGTCCCTATAGTTAGTCTAGTTACCTACTAATATCCCTATATTTGGAACTAACCCCTCCTGAAAATTAGCCTTAGTTATATTGGTGTCTCATGGAGTGTAAAGTCCTTTTTAGGAACCAATAGAATCAACTATAGTAGACACCACTACAGATTCCCAAGGACAAACTATCGAGACACCAGTCACCAGGCAAGCTAAGGAAGAAAGTGTGTCTACCAAGATAGAAAAGTTAAATCTGGGGACAAAAGCTCTAGTTCCTTATATAAATTCACCAACACCAGAGAAGAAGAAGAAAAATAAACATGGTAAGGGTCCTGCCAAACTTGATGAGGTTATTGAAATACCTGAATGTGACCCTAGGACATTATACGCTGAAGCATTGAGAAGATATGGGGAATTGTGTACAATGAAGGCTACACAAGAGAAAATGAAAAAGGTGAATAAAAGTAAGAAAATTTTGGAGGATGTTAGAGATATTCTACTGCAAGTAGTTCCTGATGGAAATGTTGATGAGCCAACTCCCATCATTGACCAACTTGTAACTCTAACTAGTTGTAGACACCTGAAATTGTATATTTGCATTCTAATTCTAGTTTTTATTAATACTTTCCCTTAACATTATAGTTCTAAGCTTAATATTTTCCCTTTTTCTAAACTTACCATTTTCTAAATATTCCTCTAATCTTGATTAAAAGGTGGATTACCTCTAACCATGTGCACAATCACCTTTTCCAAGGTGGCCACCTCCCCATCTCTTTTCTCCACCAATCATTTTCAAATCCCTTTTTCCCTCTCAAATGAAGTTTTACTTTTCCAAACCCTACCTAACCTTTAATCCTAGCCACTCATTATTTTGCCTCTTAAACTCCACCATCCAATCCTTTTGAAATTTCTATTAAAGAAGGTCTCTCTCTCATTTGTAGGCTAATAAGATTATTGTAAGCATAATCATTCTAAGCATTCTAAGAATTCTAGTAATCTAGCATTGTAGCATTTCAATTTCTTAGCAAAGTTTATTTGCATTTTCATTCTTATTTTAGATTTCAATTCTTGCATTATAGATTAACTTTGATTCCATAGCATAGTTTGAATCTTTCTTTTTCATTCATAGTTAGTTTGCATTTCATTCCTTATTCAAAAAAATAAAAATATATTGCATCCTTTTGCTTGTGCACTATCTTCATCATAGATCTTGCACTTGCATATCATTGTGAGATTTGGGGCAAGTTTCTCATACTTGTGTCCAAAACCCTCATATTTCATTTTGTAGTTTTGCATTTAGATTGCATTTCATTTGTGTTGGGAGAGAATACCCACATTAATCTTGAAGAGAAAATCAAACAAGGTTATTGGGTGCCCTTGTTTTAGCTCATTGAGGTTGTAGTGAGAATTACTTATTTTGTTACATTTACTAACATCTAATGTGATTGTTTAGTGTTTTGTTGTTTTCTATTTGCAGCAAATAGGTATACATTTTCATTGCATACACCAATCACATAAATACCCCTGATGTAGATTTAGAGAAAAGACTAGAAGAATGAGCATAAGAAAAGATACAGTTGAAATTGGAAGAGAAAATAAGCCAAGAAGTGACAATTAATAAGGTCAAGCTCTTAGAGGTTATTACCGAGCTTGAGACCATAATTCAGAAGATAATTCAAATTTTGTTTAAGTTATGCATTGTGCACCAATTCACTACTGAGATTAGTGAAAAGATCAAGAAATTGGATGAAGAAATCAAGGTCGGTGCAAATAATTCTCTAACTAAGCCAAATGCTTTTCATAAGCATATTTCAAAGGTTCGAGAACTTTAGCAGTTGAGAATAGATTTGAGGAAACAAGAAGATACTATAAGTGATTAAATCATCGAGATCGAAGATGAGTTGCTTCCACATCTAAAGATCATGGAACGTCATGTGAATAAGAAAAAATAATTAGTTTCCACCCCAAAAATGTTTGTGCTAGAAAACATTTTTGACAAGTATGCACAAGTCGATCTAGAGCACATTGCTCTTGAGAACCTGAAAGAGGAATAGGAAAACCTCTTGGCATCACTCAAGAAAACCCATCAGCATATTTTTGATAAATTATAAAGTACATTATTTTTGTTTGGCATTAATTTCAAAAAGGTGGAAAGTCTATGTATATAGATGATATATATATGCCAGTATGTACTTCACATCGAGAGCATGCACAACAGGGGAGTCAGTATATATTATCATTCATTGATTTAGTATATATTTTTGGAGTGTGTATATATTTGTTTTGGCAGTTGGTACATATACATAAGGTTTTGATACTAATGCCAAAGGGGGAGAATGTTACTCCTATTTGAGCATTAAAGGATTATCATTAGTATCAATCAGTTATTCAGTCGTAAAGGAGCCAAATAGGACAGTCAGTTAACCCCATAAAGCCTACACATTGAGAAAAGATAAGGTAGATCTCTAAGTTAACCAAACAAGGGTTTAAACTAAGTACACTCACCGAGTACTGAGCTAGTGATCACCAAGCATTCATATGAACCAAGCACTAGTAATTTACCAAATGGATAATGTAGTGATTACCGTGTAAACCAAGAAATGACATAGTAATAAAAAATGGGATAAAAATATATGAAAATGGTTCACACTGATTAGGAAAATAGTTTACCAAGATCGAGACAGAATTAAATATGGATTTAATCATTAATTTGTTGATGATTCCTATGTAATGTTAGATCTAGGTTATTTTGTTATACCATTGATCTTAGGTTTTCTAAGATAGTGTAAACCCTAACTAGGTCAAGTTAATTTGAAATAAAATTTATAAAGATGTCATTATGAACATGTATCATGAAGGAGTAACCAAACTAAGGACATCGGGATATTAGACAAAGGGGTTTTTACAGACACAAGGCTACCAAGCAGAATAGGACACATACATCATTATGAGGTGATATCTATTTGATATTTCATAGATCTTAATTAGGAAAGATTAAGTTTCTATTTATAGATACATTTAGTGTTACCTTTTAACCATTGCAGCAGATCCAAAATCTCTTAAGAGAGTGGACTTAATAGTTCTTGTTTAAATCTCTTAACCGAGTACACACATGTATTGTGTTGTTAAAATCCTCTAACCAGGTAGATCTGGTCAATCTAATTGTTACTCCTAATAGGCTAATATCATCATAAGTGATCACAAATTATAGTCTTAACCAGCATACTTTGTTATTGTAGTAGTGAAGATTTGTGGGTGTCATCCCCACCGTAGTTTTTACCTTCTTACAAGGGTTTCTACGATACCAAAATATTTGTTTAATGAGTTTGAAGTTTCATGAATGGTTTATTGTTTAGATTACATGAAAATTACATCTTTCAATTATTTAAATGTATGTTTTAGACAATGGAATCAGTCGGTTAAATGCTATCAACTTTTACAAAGTTTTATTCTTAAAAGTTTTGAAGGTACTGATTCACTCCTCCCCTCTCAGTGCTTATCTTTCCATAATCCCAACAAGAAATGTGTACAAAAAATAGGTCATACCAAAATGAATCAAGGATCCAAGAAAGGAAACAACAAGATGTGTGATCATAGGAAACAATCCATGGGAAGTCCACAAACCACACTCTACAATCGCAATGTTCAAAAGCTAAAGATCAATGACTACACATCGAATCTCTAAATAGTTCTAAGAAAGAAATGAACACATTACCCAAGGAAAGAAAAAGGATCATATATCAAACAACCACAAACAAAAGGAGGTGTAATCATAGTAAGATGATCCCAAATAGGTCTAGAATAAGACTTTATGATCACACATGCTATCTCAAACAAATGATGACTGGCCACCATAATCTCTCCAACTAGTCAAGAAGAATGAAATAACAAAGAACTATTTTTGGTTGATGCAATATTTCTATGAACCAAATATGCTCCTACATTAGAAGGATATTTTATTTTTGAAGGAAAAAATTAGTGGATCGCAATGGCTGTAGGATATGCATGAGATATATCTATTAAAAAGGCTTTAAAAATTTTAAAGCTTTTGTAGATGTAACACCATATTTCCCTAGCCATTCCTAGTCCAAGAAAAGGGGGTTTTCCTCTCTTGAAATAGACCAAAATAAAAGAAAAGGGAGAGTAATGCTCAAGATGGAGCCCTACCAATTCCTCACGATTCATAATTTTTTATAGAATGGAGGGAGAAACAATAAAAATTTCCTACTATCAAGTTAGGGATAATAAGAAAGGTCTTGCAAGGTGAAAATATAGGGACATAGTTTGGGACAAGAAAAAATGAACCAATTAAAAATGCAAGCAATAGTTTCTTAAACAAAATATTTTGCACCAAGGTCAATGAAAGGCCATTCATCAATGGAAATGTGATAGTCATCCTCTTGTAGCGATAAGGTGAAAATAATTTTATTAAATTAGTAAAGAATGTGAAAATCCTAATTTAACATAATAGAGAGAATATATGAGGTGATGAAATTTGAAATAACGATATTAAGACAAGGAGCCATTGATGGAAATATGAAATGGTAGGAAACTTTCACAAATGGTCAAAAAAATTGCAACATAAGGAAGGGGGCCAACAATAAAGAAGGGGGGAGAGGTGTTAAGGAGAATAAAGAGTAGAAGTGTGGTTATCAACTAGAGAAAGCCTTTAAAAACATTGAGAAATCAGTGACACTTGAGGGTGTGGAGTTCGGTGAAGTGATAAGGATATATAAAACCATCAATGTAAATTTTATGTTGTTGTATCTAATGTGAATTCAAGTATGTTTATTTGTTGTAATCCACATATGTAGAGAGTCTCTACATTAACTTTTTTACTCTCATGTGTTAAGAAAGACTGATTGTTTCTTTGTATCACTTTAACTAATTTGATACATTTTAAGCAAGGTGTTAAACACAAAAAAGTGTGATAAGATTCTATTTTCTGAGTTTACATGTTTTATACAATTGTGTGTAGTACTTCATAATTATTATCCTCAAGTGAGCCAATTTGATTTATCTTCATCTATTGCTCTAGTTGATATAAAAAGTACTTCTCAATAATCATTCAAAAGGTTCCAAAAATGAAGAATTTTTTTTTCAATAAGATCAATTAAAGTTATTCAAATAATGTTGATATAGAAGTGGCAACTACAATATTAGATGTGGCCCCTTTATCATCAATCTTTACACATTGTAATTTTACTTCTATTTTTGAATCATTTCATAGTATCATGCTTAAATTGATGAATGCTAATGATGAAAACGTATCCCATCAACCCTATTGATAATTCCAAGTCTTTAATAGCTTTCTTTGACCATAAAGGCTTTTTTCAATACCATCATCAAGCTAGCCATGATATTGATAAGTTCTTTAGATTGAGGTATGTGATCCAAGACCTTATTTATCCTAGCTCTATAACTATGGAGGGTGTGAATGACAAATGAAATAAATCCCAAGCACCATGCATTTAAAATTTGTAAATCTTTTCCAATCCTTTTCCTTCTATTTCCACCAATGTTTCTGAGCTTAATGAACCCTATTACATATAAATGCTAATAAGATGGGTGATGATGAAAATAATGTTTTGAACCTTACTCAACAACCTAAGCCTAACCTTGAACCTCAAATTACCTTTTATTCAAGAAAAACTATTGAAAAAATTGATGGAACTTTATATGATATTGAAAAAATTAAAGGAAAGATCTCATTAGGAGTGATCATTGACATAATATGTATCGAATAATATAGGGAAATATGGTTCACTATCTCCTATGATAAAATTAGGATGCTTATGCCTATTTATGCTTTAATAACTTTAAGATGGAGAATTATATGGACTTGGCCTAAGATATTTTAGGCACAAGGTCAATCTAGTGGTCCCTCTTGGAGGAGATGAAAAGTGACTCTAAAATAATGGAAGAAGGATGTAAGATGGAGTTAAAAGATTCCATTTTGTATGGAAAAAAAAATTGAGATCTAACAGACAAATTTTGGAAGAAGATTTAGGCGTAAAAGACTAAGATTGACCTACTTAATGAATTTTAGGAATAACAAGGGGCACTAGGCTTCCCATGTTGACCTACTCCTTAGATTGGGGCACCTAGCTTAGCATTCTACTAATTTTTTTAGATCTAAAATATTATAGACCATAAATATCCTTATGTTCTTTATATAAATTTTGTCACATGTATGCCACATGTTCCTATATTTAGAAAAATAAAGGAAAATATTTCATGGAAAGGGTTTTCATAGGTCAAATCCCAATTTAGGAATTAACCTTGAAATTGAAATGAAATACACCTTAAAGGAAAGAATGTTGATATGTAGTAGAGGCTAGATTTCATAATAGAGATGGCATAGACGTTGATGATACAATTTTATTTCAAGGTGATTAAAAATGTTGATGTAATAGAATGACTCCACAAAACCTAAAATGAAATCATAAAAGATGTGCTTGCATGAATTTTGTTGAATATTTCTAGAATGAAAGATATGGTGGGAAAAAATGCATTAAATTTTGACTGCTTGAATGACTTGAGTTATTGAAATACCAAATTCTAATTGAGAGCTTGAATTTAATTGAGTGGATTATCAAAATGAGGAGGGATACCTTGTTTATATTCCTCTCCCAAGCATTTCAAGGTGTAAAACTCAAATCATGTTGATGTGGGTTTAAAATTTACAATCAAATAAGTTGACCATTAACTAGTTTGAATTTAGGCCTAAAAATCAGGGAGTGGGGCACCTTAATTGGCTTGCTCATGAAATTGAACCACCCAAGATTCCTTGATCCTTCTAATGTAGTCCTAAATCATGATCTAAGGACCAAAATAGAAAGAAGAATCTTGAATTTGATTTATAATTTAGCTAGAAATTTGGGTTCTAATGTAGGATTCTATACTTGCTAAAAGTGGGCCTAGATAAGAAATAAATTGCATAGGGATTGTATCATTAAAATGTAATCATGTAATTGGTGTATAGTTTAAGGACTATTATGAGCCCACCTTAGTGTATTTTCTATAATAGGACCTCATATGCCACTTAATGAATACCTAGATTCAAATATGGGTCATTTATCCTTTCAATATCTCTTAAAATCATGGTAAGCCCTTATTTCTAAGTTTTCTTTCCTATTTTTCTTCCTATCCAATAATTTATTTTGTCACCTAGGCCCTATACTACCATTCATGGAATTTTCATTCCATCTCAACCTTGAAATTAGTCATGCTTCATAATCTAGTATCTACCCTATCACCTTCGAATCCAATTCAAATTGGACTCATTCTTTTAGGTACAAAACATTTTAAGCATTTTTTACTGAAGTGCATAACTTAAAATGTTGTGTACCTACCTAAATTGGGTAAAATTTGGCATGGATCCCCATGTCAGTGTTTTGATGAGAAATTAGGTCTCATAGTCAATCTCACTTAGTTTTTAATCACAAACTATGTAAGAGGTATATAAAAAAACTATCTCTCCTCATTTTTGCATCCACCGTTATTATCAAGCTTTGGTAATCAAGCTATCAAGTACAAGGACACAAGCCAAGTTTAAGAGCCATCTAGAAATCAAGTCCCAAGTACTCAAGATTTAGTATTCTTCTCAGGCATTCAAGGTGTTCTTATCCTTGTATATAGCCTCTTTCTAATGCAGTCACAGATGGTGGATCCAAAGAAGGACAGTCCAAACCTTGCAGCCAACAAAATCACATAGCAGAATAATCAACACAATAGGTAACAACACAAATGTTTCAAGTAATTTCCATTAACATACCCAACTGTAAGGCCTTCCACATTAGGGCCAATTACAAAATGAAATAATTCTGCAAGATCCACAAAAGATTCAATACAAACTTAGCTAGTTCAGCTCTAAAGACAATCAGAAGCTAATGGAAACCCTAAGGAAGATCTAAACTTGAGCTCGCAAGCCTCCAAGAAATCTCCTTGTTCCCAAGTATGAAAACCCCTAGCTCTGTTATAAACAACTAGCAGATTACAATCTGATCTACAAGAACATGCAAGAACTTTTCCATAACTTCACCAACTTCAGCTTCAAAACCTCATATCTGACTCACTAAGTCTTCAAGTCATGAAATTCTCACCTCCTTCATGATCTTCCCTAAACATCTACCCAAATATCGTATAGATACTAATCATTAGCCACAACTTGGCTAGATGAAAACATTAACTCTCCCAAACAAATAATTAAATGACATACAAGTCAGCTTACAAATGTATAAAAAAATTTAATTCAGCATGTTAGTCTATACCAATAGCTACCAACAATAAATGCACCAAGTCAGCTCAACAAATCACATAGAACTTTAGTCGGTAAGCCAGGACTACCGAGTGACAGTGAATTAACTAAGCATGCTAGGCATCACTGAGAAACAATGTCGACCAAGAACTGTAGGTATGATTGAGCAAAAACTTCACCAAGCACAAAAGACTACTTAATTCCTTCAGTGACCGAGCTTCCTTCAATGACCAAGACCATCAGTCAAGGCTGCAACCGAGTAACACCGGTAAAAATACCAACACCCCATGCAGTTTCACTGAGGAAAAAGAATGCCCCTACCTTAACCTTGGATGCCCCTACATCAGACACCCTAGGTTCCAAAAGATGTTCATATGTGAGAAGAACATCTTCTAGGATTCAGCACATAAATCCTGAACTAGTTCTTCACATACAAGTTCTCCACCTTTTCTGCTTGCAAATTCTTCCACTTCAATTTCCTTTGTCTCTTCAAGTCTTTTCTTGAAAATGTACAGGTCAGTTCTCCATATTGATCATTCATTTTCTCTGGATTCACAATCTCCACTTGGCTACCAATACTCAGGTTTCTCCTACCGAGCACTATATCCATCAAGGGCATCAGTGAAAATTTCCTGTCATCCTTCTCAATAGTAAACACATTTTAGACACAGGCATAAATAGCTCTACAATCATATTACCAAGGTCTACCTAGAAATATATAACAACTATTCATCTCCACAATGTCACATAACATGAGATCCTTGTACTGGCCAATCTGAACATCAATGAAGGATTGTTCTCTAACTTCCAAAGCATGAACATCTTGTATCGAGCTAAGCCTATAAGGACAAGGATGCTTCATTATATTTAAACCAAGTTTCTGAACCAGGTCCTCAGCAAGAAGGTTATCAATACTACCACTATCAACAATAACATCACAAAGTTTACCTTCAGTCTTTCATTGGATCCTAAACAAGTTACTCCTTTGACAAGGTTCATCCTTTGTACTGAGAAATGTTTGCTAAAGTAGCAAGTTCTTTGATTTAGGTTCATTCTGAATGTTATGATTCATCACAATAGTTCATTGGTCAACCTTCTTTTGTGTACACTCAAAAGAACAATGTCCTTCCTCTCCACAATTATAGCAAGTACCCTTAAAGATAACTCTACCTATCTTCTTCTTCAGTTCCACAAGTTTTTGTTCATCTTCTGCATCATTTGGCTTATGCTTCACCAAGTGATCAATATTTTCCTTCCCTCAGGAGTTACTAGGTTGTTTCCTCTTGAAATTATCTTCTGCCTTTAGAGCATACTGATAAGCATCTTCAACAGAATCAATCTTTAGCATGCCAAGCTCATCCTAAATATTGAATCTCAAACCATTCACATACCGAGCTACCTTTTCCTTACCAAGCTCTCAGTGTCCAGACCAAATATTAAGTTTGTAGAACTCCTCAGTATAATCTTCAATAGAAAAATCCTTTTGTTTTAGATTTTGCAACTTCTTAAACAAGTCAAGCTCATAGTCAGTCGGTATGAACTTATCTTTCAACTTAGTCACCATCAATCTCCACCGATTGATCTTTGTTTCAACTTGATCTTCTCGGTCTCTCTGTAGTTCTTTCCACCAAAGAGCAGCATGTCCTTTCAACTTTGTCTATGATAATCTCACCCGAAGAGGATCTTCAATTTCTTCCAACTCAAACAAATCTTCAATTTCACCAATCCAATCAATCAGATTATCGGGCTTCAAAGTACCAGAGAAAGTAGAAACTTCCATTTGGTAATTACTAAACTGAGTAGTAGATCTAGGTAACTGAGTAGTTTTGTCTTCACTAGATCTATTCCTCTGGTCATCACCACTAGATCCAATACTTTCAAATTCTTTAGTAGCATCTTCATATCCATCCTCAATACCAACATTCTGAGGTTTACTAGTATCATCTCTCATGATCTCGGCAACCATGTCATTCTTCATCAATTCCATCTCTGATCTAAAATCTAATTTCACTTTCTCTTTGATCTAGGATTCAATAGTATCACAAAGATTAGAAATAACTCTAGGATCCAATATTCTCAGAGGAATCCTTAAAGATAAGAGAAACCCTCTGCAGCAAACCCTCACCGACCACCTTGTGACAACCTCCAATTTGTGTTCAAGTCAAATCTCAACCTGTAGTCTTGCAAACAACTAGAGCACAATTTTACAAGTTTAGTGCTTTGGATATGCAATCTAGATTGCATACAATCTTTGGTCCAATAGGATCAACTTCACAAGATCAGCCTTTCTAGGTTAACCTTCAAGATCAACTCCAACAAGAAAAAACTTTAGCTCTGATACCACCTGATGTAGTCAAGGATGGTGGATCCAATGAAGGACAGACCAAACCTTGCATCCAATAGAATAACATAGTGGAATACTCAACACAATAGGTAACACCACAAATGTTTCAAGTAATTTGCATTAACATGCCTGACTGTAAGGCCTTTTGGGTTAGGGCCAATTACAAAAAGAAACAATTATGCAAGATCAACAACAAATCTAATACAAACTCAGCTAGTTCAACTTTGAAGACAATCAAAATCTGATGGAAACCCTAAGGCAGATCTAAACTTGAGCTCACAAGCCTCCAAGCAATCTCCTTGTTCCCAAGTATGCAAACCCCTAGCTCTACTACAAACAACTATCAGATTACAATCTGATCTGCAAGAACATGCAAGAAATTTTCCACAACTTCTCCAACTTCAGCTTCAGAACCTCATATCTAACTCACTAAGTCTTCAAGTCATGAAATTCTCTCCTCCTTCATGATCTACCCTAAACATCTACCCAAATATTCTATAAATACTAATCATCAGCCACAAGTCGGTTGGATGAAACTCTTAACTCTCCCAAACAAATAATTAAATGACATACAAATTGGCTTACAAATGTATACAAACATTTAATTTAGCATGTTAGCCTATAACAATAGCTACCAACAATAAATGCACCAAGTCAGCTCAACAAATCATACAAAAATTTAGTCAGTAAGCCAAGACTACTGATTGACACTGAATTAACTAAGCATGCCAGGCATCGCCGAGCACTAGTGTTGACTGAGCATCGTAGGCATGACCAAGTAACAACTTCACCAAGTGCCAGAGACTACCGATTTCCTTCAGTGACTGAGCTTCCTTCAATGACCAAGACTGTCGGTCAAGGCTGCAACCGAGTAACACTGGCCAAAATACCAACACCCCGCACAGTTTCACCGAGGACAAAGAATGCCCCTACCTTAACCTTGTATGCCTCTGCATCACTTTCCCTCACTGAATGCCTAAGAAGAGGAGTGTTCTATCAAGGAAGGAGATATGCATACCTCTTCATTCAAGTATTCTTTTATCTCTCTCAATCAAGCATTGTGGTGAAATACAACATATATTTAATAATTTTTGTGTTTCATGATTTATTTTTGGGCTTTTGTATTAATTAAAAGCTATTGAATCAACATATTTGACCGTATTTAAAGAAGAATTTGTATTTCCAAGGTATGGTATACTTTATTTCATAGATTTAGCCTTTGCTACATGACAACACAATTTTTTTATTCAATTTGATTTTGAGGATGATTCCTAAATAGGGGCTTTACTGAGGAAAAGCCCTTTATCCAACCTTATTCCCCATTATTTGTGTGTAGGAACACTAGGTTATAGAGCTACCAAAATTTGTGTGGCTAGATCAAGAACTATCAAAGCATCCCTACAAGTTTTAGATAGAAACCCAAGAAAAGTAATGTTTCAAACATTCTATTCCTGGGTACAAAATGTTTCAAACATTTTGTACCTCACAGAACCAGATAAAATTTGACTTGTAGATAGGTGTACACTATTGAAATTACAACTGATGAACTACTTGGAGAATAGAATGGGAGAATGTGATGATGATCACCAAGCTCCTAAGGTATATGTGAGACATTAGATCATTTGTTATATTGTCATTGATGTCAACTAGTTTAGACTAAATACTTATCATGATAGTTGCAAACATCTAAAGAAGGTGATATTGGTGAAACAAAGAAGATATTAACATGAAGATGAGATGTATGAGTAAGATATAATTAAGGTATTCATTAGGAAACTTATTGATGAGTCTATGATAGTATGATAGTGATTTGATTGGCTTACATGATTCTATTAAGTGTTGAAGATAAAAATATACAAGTTAATTTGGTTGGTATATGAAGAGCTTAGTATACACCAAGAAAATGCAGTGTATATCGAGTGCAGCATTAATCAAACAGGAAGAAACTGACATTTCATGGTATTGACTAAGTAGGAGAAATATGGAGGAACATGTGATTGCCCACATGAGATGATGAGTTGGATGAATCTAGAAGATTCTAAGGATAAAGATAAATTTTGTTATGATAATATACAACTGACAAAATTCAAAAAAGATTGGATGATGAAGATTGAAAACATTTTAAGGCGCAAGTTGTGAGGAAGGTTAAAGAGGCAAAATTAATGGTGGAGATTAAGAGGAAAAATCTATGGCTGAAAAGAAAATGGTTTATCATGTCAATATAAGGATACAAGAAATTCAAAGAGAGAATCATGTATGAGAGAGAATATTGTATACATGTGAAGCTAGCTAGATAGGTTGAAGTAAGAACTAAGTGATTCCATAGACAACACCTAGCAATGGAAGGAGATCTGAGTTGAAAAGAGTTAGAGAAAGAAGGAGATTGAAGAGATTATGATGACCAGAGTTATATTGAGCTTAGCATAGATCTGAAAATGAGCAAAGTATGTTGTATTTGAATTAGATCATTTACTTTTTATTTTTAACCATTGCTAAAGATACAATATCTTAACTGAGTGAGACTTAACCATCTTTTTATTTCTTAATGGAATTCAATGAATGTTACTTGTTTTCTTGTTGACCCAAGTGAATGTATGGTCACAAAGAACTATTAGTGATAAATCCTCTAATAAGGTCACACCTTATAATGTGTTTTGTAACCTTTAACAAGGTTGGCTCTTAACTGAGGTCACTTTAGAAGAGTGAAAATATTTTGGGTACTGGTCTCAGCTGGTTTTTACCTTAATATGGTTTCCCTGTTAAAAATCAAGTGTTAAATGTGTATGCATGTGATGTTTTGATATTTTACTTTACACATTACAATAACTAGTTTGATCAGTATAGAATAGATATTTATCTTATAGTCGTTTAATTAATCACATAGGTACAATCAAGTATTTACCGAGCTATTTAATTTATTTGTTGAAATTGATATAATTGTACATTTGAGAGGAATTTGGGACTATAGGATAACTGATCATAACTAATTCACCCCTCTCTGAGTTATCTAAGAATTGGTATCAGAGTGAGAGTACTTGAAGGAAGAAGTTTGAAGGACTTGAGTTAAAGATCTAAAGATGTATAAGAGAGAGGTACGAAAGTTGAACAAAGATAATTTCTCAACATGCAAAAGAAGGATGAAACTATATCTATCTAGCATTGGATATTCTACACTATAATATTTGGTAAATGATTTCATAGCTCCTACTAGTCGTTTGATTGTCAAACAGATGAAAGAGAGACACCAGAATAATGCAATGATGATTGAGATTTCTTCTTCTCTATCAGATGTTGAATTTGAAGACATTAATAATTGTACAACTACAAAAGAAATGTTGAACAAACTAACACTAGATGATGGAGGAGATCAAAATGTTCTCATGGAAAAAGAAGAATGCTTAGGAGGAAATTTTCATGATATGAAAATGAAAGAAGGTGAAAGCATTACTCAGTACAACAATCGAGTCAAGGAAGTGGTGAATGCTATCCGAGGAGTGGGTAGAATTATTGAAGAAGAAACTATGGTAATTAAAATTCTCAGAACACTTTTTCTTGCCTATGCTATTAGAGTCTCTGCAATACATGAAATGAGAGCAGTTATTGATACTGATGTTTCCCTTTATAGTCTAATCAATAGATTGAATTCATTTGAGCTTAACAACTATGATAATAGTATTGTACCTAAGGTAGAATCTGCATTTGTGTCCTCTTTAAATACTAAGAGATCAAGCAATAGACATCAGATAAGAAATGAAAGTGATTATGAAGATGAAGAAGATGACCTTGATGAACTTGAAGCATTAATGGCTAGAAGGCTACCAAAAAGAAAAAGAAAATACCAAGGTAAACTACCCTTGATATGTTTTAAATTTAAAGAGGTTGGTCATATTTGTACAAGATGTCTTGACAAGAATGAAAATGAGAGGACAAGTGAAAGATCAAATGAAAGAAATAATGATAGAATAAATTAATGAGATCACGGAGGTAACTGAGAGCAAGGAAACACAAACAATTGAGACTATAGAGATAAAGGAAAAAAAATGCTACCTAGTTGATGATGATGACAATGATATTGAGTTTAAAATTGATGAAGATGTAGAAGTGGTGTTTGTAGCATTGAAGGATGATTTTGAAGAAGAAGAAAGATATGTAGAAAAGGCACTTAGGTTATTAATAGTGGCTGCACACATCATATGACTGGTGATGAAGACAAAATTGAATATCTTGAGCATTATAATGGAGGATTTGTGAAAATGGAAAATGTTACACCCTGTCAAGTGAAAGGTAAAGGATCAATATTTTTGAATAACAAGATTATATGTGAAAATGCTTATTGGGTGAAAGGACTTAACTATAATATGTTAGTCTAGAACAATTGAATAATATAGGTCATCAAGTTGCATTTGAGAAAAGAAGAGTAAATATCTATGATGATGCTAGAAAACTGATTGGTACTGGTAAACAATCAAAAGGTAACCTATTTAATTTGGACAGAGTTGAAACTTCATGTTTCTTGGCTAAGAATGATGATGTTTGGTTATGGCACAAGAGGTTATGTCATGTGAATTTTGACAATGTGATTAAGATCAGTAAGAAAAGGAAAGTTAGAGGTTTACCAAGTATATCTAAGTCTGACCATGTAATGTGAAAATAATGTCAAATGGGTAAAATGTCAAAGTCTGGTTTCAAGAGAAAACAATATTCATCTAATACTATTCTAGATTTATTTCATACTGAATTATGTGGTCCAATGAGTACTCAAAGCTATTATGGATGATTTCTCTAGAATGATATATGTCATATTCTTAAAAGAAAATCCAAAATATTTTCAAATGTTTAAGTGGTACAAAGAAAAAGTAGAGAAATAAACTGGTAAGCAACTATAATGTTTGAGATCTAACCAAGGTGGTAAATTCATTTTTGATGAATTTACTAACTTTTTTAATGAGCATGAAATCAAGAGACATGTATCAACACTGAGAAGACCTCAACAAAATGGGATTGCTAAAAGAAGGAACATATCAACTATTGATTGTGCTAGAAAATTGCTAATTGAAAAAGATCTTGCACAAATTTACTAGAGAGAAGCTATCAATACTCGTGTCTATACACTAAACCAAGTACAACTAAAGAAATAATCAAACAAGATACCTTATGATCTATGGTATGGTTATACACCTAATGTGAGATATTTGAGAATATTTGGAAGTAGATGTTACATTTTGAAAGATGATAAAAATGGAAAATTTGATTCTAAAGGTGATGAAAACATATTTCTAGGTTACTCTACTAGAAGTAATGCATATAAATGTTTGAACAAGACTACTAACAAAATGGTTGAAAGTGAAAATGTGAAAGTTGATGAGTATGCTAAGAAAAATGATGAAGAAAGAAATAAGGAACCAAAAGATTATGGTAAATTTGCTTACATAGAAGATCATGATACTTTACCCAAGCAACAACTTGGTGTCACTAAGAAATGGAATACTACTATCAAGAAACAATATTTATAGACCAAGAAACAACAAATTGTTACCGAGGAAAATGATGATCATGCACGGAGTGGAGAAAACATTGAAGAACAGAGATATGAGCTTGTACTAGAAAAATATGTAAGGTATTATCCACAGGATCAAATAATTGGAGACAAAGGAGCAGGAATGATGACAAGAAGTAAGTTGAGGAATAATACATGTTTGGTTTGTGAATTTGAATCTAGAACTATTAAGGATGCATTGGAAAATTATGATTGGATTAGAGAAATGAATGAAGATATTGAGAAAATATAGAAAAAAAAGACATGGACATTGGTACTGAGGCCTAAAGACAAAAATATGATTGGCACCAAATGGATTTTTAGAAACAAATTGAATGAGAATGGAGATGTTACAAGGAACAAATTGACATTAGTCTGCAAAGGTTATGTACGAGAAGAAGGAATTGACTATGGAGAAACTTTTGTGCTTTTTGTTAGACTTCAAGGAGTGAGAATACTACTTGCATATGCTTCTTAAAAAGGATTCAAGGTATATCAGATGGATGTGAAATATGCATTTTTGAATGGGATACTTCAAGAAGAGGTATACATTGAACAACCTAAAGGTTTTGTAGATCCAACTCAGAAGAACATGGTTTGTAAGTTGCACAAGGCACTTTATGGACTGAAACAAGCACCGAGAGCATGATATGAAAGAATGGACTCTTATTTGATAAGATTTGTATTTTTTAGAACAAGTGAAAAGAATAATCTATATTTGAAAGGTGAATTTGATGATACGATTCTTATTGCTGAAATTTTTTTTGATGATATAATATTTGGAGGTCATGATACTTTATGTAATTATTTTGTTAATGAAATGAGAAAAGAGTTTGAAATGTTGATGTTTGGAGAGATCAAATTATTTCTTGGTTTGCAAAGACAACAACTGAAGGAAGGCATCTATATGACATAGACAAAGTATAGTAAATAAGTCTTGAAGACATTTGGTATGGAAGACTAAAAACCAGTTGGTTCACCTATGATAACCAGATGCAAGATAACCAAGGATGACAAGTCAATAAAGGTAAATCAAACCTTATACATATCTATGATTGGAAAATTGATGTATGTTGTGCATAGTAGACAAGATATTGCGCACATTTTTGGCATTGTAGCTAGACTTTATGCTAATCCTAAAGAGACACACATGATTGATGTGAAAATAATTTTGAGATATCTGAAGAACACTTAAAGAACTATGGATTGTGGTCTAATAAAGAAGGAAATTTTGAACTTAAAGTCTATATAGATGCTAATTGGGCTAGAAATATTGATGATAGAAAAAGCACCACTGGTGGAGCATTCTTTTTAGGAGAAAGATTAGTAACATGGATAAGCAAGAAACAAGGATGTATTTCCCTATCCACTGTTGAAGCTGAATATGTAGCTACTATAGCTAATTGATCTAATATTGCATGGATAAACTAATTACTAGAAGGTATGAATGAAGAAGTCACAAATATAGTGATAATCTATTGGGACAACACAAGTGCTATTAACATTTCATAGAATCTAGTGATATCTATTAAATATCACTACTTAAGGGAGAAAGCTCAAGAAAAATCAATCAAATTGGAATATGTGAACTTGTAGGAGCAACTTGTTGATATATTCACAAAACCATTACCGAAGGATACATTTGGGTACTTGATAAGGAGACTAGGGGTCCATCACCTATCTAACAATCACTAAGGTGATATGGGGTTGCATCAACCTATACTTTATCAGAAGATCTAATTATGTTGTTGCAAGATGTTCACACTTTGGGATTCCTAAGGTTGTGAATAAGATGGAAGACAAGCTAAAACCAAGAATATCTATTCATGCAAGGTATAAGAATCAGTAAAGGAACAAAAAAGATACTTATTTGGCTATTGAAGAGCTTATTTTTGGTATTTTTGTCAAAGGGAGATATGATTGCATGAAATATGAGAGAGAATTATGCATTTTATATCAGTTAGGAAAGAAGCTAACTGAAAGGGATAGTATGTGTAATGAATACACATATTAAATGCATAAGATAGGTCACAATATAAAGACCGAGTTGTAGAGACTTAAGATTTTTTTTGGTATTCTATGGTATATTTCATGTTGTTTTTCCATCAATACCAAAGGGAGAGATTGTTGAAACTAAAACTGATGAACTACTTGGAGAACAAAATGGAAGAATGTGATGATCATCACCAAGCTACTAAGGTATATGTGAGACATTAGATTAGTTGTTATATTGTCATTGATGTCAACTAGTTTTGACTTTACTTATCATGATAGTTGCAAACATTTTAAGAAGGTAATATTGGTAAGGGAAAGAAGATATTAGCATGAAGATGAGATGTATGAGTAAGATAAGATTAAGGTATTCATTGAGTAACTTATTGATGAGTCTATGACAGTATGATAGTGATTTTATTGGCTTACATGATTTTGTTAAGTGTTAAAGATCAATAATGTAAAAGTTAATTTGGTCGGTATATGAAGAACTTAGTATACACCAAGCAGATGCAGTGTATACTGAGTGTGGTATTAACCAAGTAGGAAGAAAATGGAATATCACAATATTGACCAACAAGGAGAAATGAGGATCAAGTGATTGCCAACATGAGATGATGAGATGGACAAATCTAGAAGATTCCAAGGATAAAGATAAATTTTGTTATAAAGATTTATGGCAGACAAAATTCAAGGAAGATTAGATGATGAAGATTGAAAATGTTTTAAGGTACATGTTCCGAGGAAGGTTAAAGAGGCAAAATCAATGATGGAGATTAAGAGGAAGAAATCTATGACTAAAAATAAAATGGTTTATCATGTGTATATAATGAGAGAAGAAATTCAAAGAGAGAATCATGCTAGAGAGAGAAGATCATATACATGCAAAGCTGGTCAGATAGGTTAAAGTAAGAACCAAGTGATTCTATAGACAACATCAAGTGACATAAAGAGATAACTGATAATAGAGTTAGAGGAAGAAGGAGATTGTCAAAGAGATTATGATAAACATAGTTATATTGAGATTAGCATAGATCTAAAAATGACCAAATGAAGTTGCATTTGAATCAGGTCATTTATTGTTGCTTTCTAACCATTTCTATAGATAAAATCTCGTAACCCAGTGAGACTTAACCATGTTTGTTATTTCTTAATGACATTCAATGAATGTTACTTATTTTATTGTTGACCCAAGTTAATGTATGGTCACAAAGAAATGTTAGTGATAAATCCTCTAACAAGGTCACACCTTACAATGTGTTTTGTAAGCTTTAACAGGGTTGGCTCTTAACCAAGCTCACTTCATAAGAGTGAAAATATTTTGGGTACTGGTCCCAAGTGGTTTTTCCCTTAATAGGTTTTCCACGTTAAAAATCAAGTGTTAAATGTGTATGCATGTGATGTTTTGATATTTTACTTTACACATTACAATAACTGGTTTAATCGGTATATACTAGATAATTTATCTGATAGTTGGTTAATTAATCAGAAAGGCACAATCAAGTATTGTTGAGATTCCATCTATCGTAAATTCATATCTAATTTTTCATACTTCCTATTTCAATTCTACATGCATACAAATCCTCTTAAATCTTCTTTAACATTTGATTTATATCTTAGCTAGACCATTTCCTATATTGTTTGGTCATTTTCATAACAATCCTATCTTCTCAATTCTAACAAATATAGGAATAGAAACCCCAAAAGCATTGATAATGCATTAGCACCCTTCTTGCCAAGTGGTGTCAATCATGTTTGTCTTGAGGTGGTTTTTTATTATAATGTGTCTTATGAATTAGGGAAATTATACCTTTTAGGTGATCCCCTTTTCATATTGTACAAGCATGTAATTTACAATGCTACATATGGTAATTGTTATCACTGAAGAACATTTCTTCACATAACATTTACATCAAGATACATATGATAAATTTAATGTTAGAACTAAGGTGCATGATGGTTTCACCTTCTTATTGTATGTTCTATCACTCTTCCCTTTGAGGTTGGTACTAATTGCTGAGATGTTATATTTACCATTATCCATACCTCAAATGAAGTTCATATGAAGTTGGGTTATCCCTGGCTGAATTCCTTTATATCTATACCTTCTACCATTCATAAATATTTTAATTTCCCTCACAATGGGCATATTACCATGACTAGTCATAATCTTTTAAAACCTTTAGCAAGGAATGAAATATTTATCCTTGATTTCTTTTGGCCCCCAAAACATAAACCTTTGAAACCTTGAGAAAATTTCATTTTCTTATCTTATAAAAAATTCAAACATAAAAGGATATTGGCCCTAAGTAAACCTAAGGACCCGTCACCTTTGGATTTTCCCTATTAGGATAACAATGTTTCAAGAAACTAAGAGCAGACGGGGGTGGGGGGCGGCAGGGGGTGGATTAGTTGTTAAAAATATTATCAAACTCAACACCAAATATAATCTTATATAAAATAGAATTAAAACCACATCACATCATTGAACACAAGTGGCACCAAGTTTTTTTCTTGAGGAAAACCCTGTTAAGGAAAAAAACCTGGTGGGGATGGCACCCATAAATATTTACACTATATGAGTGCAGCTTTGTTATGAGTTATAGCCTTATTAGGAAATAATTAATACAATAGGAAGGTCCCTATTAAAGGACAAACCCTATTAGGAGTCACAAATCTTATTAGGGGTAATACAACTAGCTACATGCCCAAATACAATAAGAAGGTTACATTAGTAATAACAATCCACAATACAATTGAGAGTGTGGGGTGAATCAGTTGTATGATAGAATATTAAACTTTAAACTTTGAATAGCAGCAATATCAGATCCAATGAACACAATGAATGCCAACATAATAACACAATATTTTGGTCTCAGGGAAACTTGTTAAAGGTAAAAACCTCAGTGGGAACTAGCACCCACAAATAATGTACTGAGAGTATAGTATCCTTGTTAGAATATTTAGCCCTATTAGGAGCTTATTGAAACATTACAGTACACAGTCCTTGTTAGAGGACAAACCCTATTAGGAGTTAAGAAAGAAAGGGGGCTCACTTCCCAAAGAAGGTTAAATCCACCTTTAGAACTCACTATTCACAACAAGTATATATGAAGAAATACATAATCTTTTGAACTGTCTAAAAGAAACTATCTTTGCTTAATTAAATCCAATAAAGTTCACTAATAATCCTCTACTCTACATCTAGTAGACACAAGCTCATAGCTTTCAGAAGCTTCTTTTCATCACATATATTCTCAGCATATCTTTTCCAAAGAAAAGATCTTACATATATACCCTATTACATTCTACATGATTAGGTCAGCCCATTAGGCTTTCCTAATTATATTAAAATTTACATAAACTCTTGCTAAGATACACATGGTACCTAAAACAAGTATACAATGATTCTATTACAATAACTAAGGACTGAAATCATTAATTTACATTTGCCAAATAAAATGCACGCTCCACCTCTGAAGTTGGCTCCCAAATAAGTCTTCTCTAGATCACATGCCATAGCTGATGTCATCTAGCATTGTGTACCTTGCACTAATAAAAAAAAATCCATCAGTGCCTTGTCTTTCATCTCTTAATTTTTCATACGCCTAATCCATATCTTTTGTAAGATATACCAGAAACAAAGAGACTCACTCTGTGGTATTCCATTGTCACTGTCCAGTAACCATTTGTCACAAAAAAATTTGTAACTCATCCAATATGCAACATTACATGATACAATCTTGGATATAAGATCACACCATCTTCCTATACTCTCATCTGTCTTTGCATGTTCTAAAACATTCGTACAGTGTTCGTACACTATCATACTCAGTCTATACTCTTCATAGAAACATATGTTGACATCAATGACAAACTAGAAATGATAATAGTATGAATGCCCATTTAGTAACATAGTGATTAAATATATACAATGTATCAGTCACCACCCTATGCATTAGAAATATCCAACAATCTCCCCCTTTGGCATTGATGTCAACATATGGGAAAATTCATCATCCCAAAGTTATATCAATCCAAAGCTATACAACCAAATAGTACTCTCACAGTATTCCTTCATACAATCTCCCCATATAGTAGTTATTTTCTCATAGAAACACTCCCCCTTTGACAATAGTGGCAAAGGGTTCCATGAGTCATCAATTGTTCTTCAAAACCTTACTTCCACGATCACTTCCCCTGAGGAGTAGATCCCTACATCTAGTCCAGAATATTATAAGGCTCTGAAAACCTCTATACTGATGCATCCTTGCATCATTTAATTTTGTCTGGGAGGGGTTTGAACCCCAAGACTACCTCTGAGATATTCAAAGGTATCTTTTGGCAACAATTTTGTAAAGATGTCTACAATCTCTTCCTTTGTACTAATATACTCTAATTGTATTTCCTTCTCTGCCACCTTGTCTCTCAAGAACTAATATTTGATAGAAATATGTTTAGTTTTAGAGTGCATCACTGGATTCTTTGACATATTCATTGTACTAGTGTTATCATAATGGACAACCATAGGCTCATCAAAAGTTATTCCAATGTCTTTTGACATTTTCTTCATCCAAACAATTTGAGTGTAATTTATAGCAGCAACAACATACTCTGATTCGGTAGTAGATTGAGCTATACAATCTTGCTTCTTACTTAGCCATGAAACCAACTTTTTCCCAAGGAAAAATGCACCACCACTAGTACTCTTTATTTCATCAATATCTCCTACCCAATCAACATTAGTATAAGTATGAAGTTCAAAGCTGTCATTTTTTTCATACCATAAGCCATAGTCTATTGCTCATTTCAGATATCTTAATATTCTTTTCATAGCAGCTAGGTGTCTCTCTTTGAGTTCTGCCTAATATCTAGCCACAATACCAATAGAATTAGCAATATCTGGTCTGGTGTGAGTCAGATATTGTAATCCTCCAACCATTGATTTGTACTTGGTATGAAAAATACACTTTGATTCATCATCAACTGTCAGATTATTACCAGTCACCATGGGTGTACCAACTAGTTTACAGTCTTCTATTCCAAACTTTTTTAATATTTCTTTAAGGTACTTAGTCTGAGAAATAAAAAATTCCATCTATACTCTAATTTATTTGTAGTCCAAGAAAGAATTTCATTTCTCCAATCATGGACATCTCAAATTCATTTTCCATCTCTTTAGAAAATTTCTCACATAGATCATCATTACCTCCAAAGATAATATCATCAACAAAGACTTCTATTATCAAAACTTCATCTTCACTAGTTCTTAAATATAGATTATTGTCAACATTACCTTTTCTGAATCCAATCTGAAGTAGGTATTTGTCTAACCTTGCATACCAAGCCCTTGGAGCTTTCTTTAGCCCATATAGTGCCTTCTTCAACTTGCATACCATGTCTCCATCTTCACATAAAGGAAATCCATCAAGTTGTTCTATATACACTTCTTCTTCAAGATCCCCATTCAAGAATGCATATTTCACATCCATTAGATACACCTTGAAGTTCTTATGTGTAGCATAAGCCAATAATAGTCTCACATCTTCTATTCTAGCAATAGGAGAAAATGTCTCTTCAAAGTCTATGCCTTCTTGTTGTGAATAACCTTTTCATACTAGTATTGTTTTATTTCTTACAACAACCCCTTCTTCATTTATTTTGTTTCTGAAAACCCATTTAGTTCCTATTACATTTTTGTTCTTAGGTCTAGGAACCAATTCCCAAGTTTTGTTCTTCTTTATCTAGTCTAATTCTTCCTTCATAGCATTTATCTAGCATTCATATCTACAAGATTCATCTGTAGTCTTTGGTTCAACTTGTGAAATCAAACAAATTTCTTCTCTAGCCTTTGATCTAGTCATTACTCCTTGATTAGTATTACCAATAATTTTATTTTCAGGATGATTATTCTTTACATACCTTGGATTTTTAGGAACCTTAGTAGCCTCATTTGTGTCATCATCACAAGTCTCATTTTCACATTCAACCTCAAAAATTTCTTCTTCTTTTGTAGCAGCAGCCTCTTTGATCTCTTTATTCTGATTATAGAGGTACATTCTCTCTTGTATCTAAAACCTTTCATCTATCTTTACATTGTGACTTTCAATCATCTTTCTCAATATCAGATTAAAACACTTGTAATCCTTTCTCTTAGTAGAGTAACCAAGGAAAATTCCTTCATCACTTCTAGCATCAAACTTCCCTATCTCATCATTTCTCTTGATATAGCACTTACTACCAAATATTCTAAAATATTTTACAATCGGAGTATGATTAAACCATAATTCATAAGGAGTCTTACTTGTACCTTCTTTGATTTGAATTTTGCTCAATGTGTACACCGTTGTCCCAATAGCCTCTCTTCAATTCATATGAGATACATTTCCATCAAGAAACATTATCCCAGCAGCATCAAGTATAGTCACATTTCTTCACTCTGTTATCCCATTATGTTTTGGAGTCCTAGGAGAAGATGTTTATCTCTGTATTCCATGCTCTTCACAATATGAATTGAATAGGTCTGAAGTAAACTCTTAACCTTTGTTTGACCTCAAAAATTTTATCTTTAAATGTAATTCATTCTCTACTTTTTCTTTGAATATCTTGAATTTATCAAATGCCTCTGATTTCTCTCTTAAATAAGTAACCCACATCATTCTAGAAAAGTCATTAGCAAAAAGTATAAAATACCTTTCACCATAGTATGATTTTGTCCTTGTAGGTCCACATAGGTCTATATATACCAAATCCAAATTTCCCTTTGATGTATATGGTTTTCTTTTATACCTACTTCTAGTCTATTTTCCCATGACACATTCTCTGCATACAGTGTTAGATGGTTTCACAACCTTCGGTAGATCTCTTACTACATTAGTCAAACTTTCCTTCACAATGTTATCAAAATTAACATGAAATTTTTTTTTGTGCCATAACCAATTATCATCTACCTTCACAAAAAAACAAGAGGCTCCAGATGTATTTAATTCAAATACATTACCTCTAGATTTAGTACCGGTTGCAATCAGCTTTCCTTCCTTACTTTTGATAAAACATTTACCATTACTGAATTGTAATTAAAAATCTTTGTCCATCAACTATCCAACACTCAACAAGTTATGCTTAATTCCATCAACAAGTAGTACATTATTAGTATTAGTCTTTCCATCCAGAGTAATAGATCCTACTACTATGATAGGTTTAGGAAGATTATCTCCAAACCTTAAAACACCACCATCATACTGTACAAACTTGACAAACTTATTTTTGTCTCCAGTCATATGATGTGAATAACCACTCTTTATAATCCATTCAATTTTCTTATCAAAATGTGACACTAAAGCCTTTTCCTCATGTAATGGTTCATCTCTAATAGCAAAAAATCCCATCTCCTCATAATCTAAATCATCATCATAAGAAATACCTTCACTAGCATAATAACATTCCTTATCCTTCTTAGACTTGAAAACTTAGGCTTGTACTCAAGAACTTTTTTAGGACATCTAGATGAAAAATGACCAACCTTATTGCATGAAAAACATTTCAAAGGTAATTTTCCTTCAAATTCACCCTTACCTCTATTTTCTCTTCTAGTGATCAATGCAAAAATTTCATCCATCTTTCTTTCCTCAGCCATTATCTGTTCCTATTCCTCAGCATATTCTCCAAACTCTTCTTTTAGACTCTCACTGTTGGTGCTCAGAATATTGTCTTCTTGTGTACAGATTCCTTAAATGCATATTCAACTTTAGGTACAAAGTCTCCCATTTCTGTAGATTCAAAAATAGTTAGCTTTGCAGTCAACATCTCTCTGCTAAACTTCAGAGTCAAAGGTATAGTCTCTTGAATGGATAGATCCTTGTACTTGTAAGGAGTCAATGATCTAAGGATCTTTGCAACGACTTCTTCTTCATCATAAGTGCCTCCACAGTTTCTAATTCTGACCACAACTTTTGTAACCCTTTGAACATAAGCCCTAATGCTTTCATCATCATTCATTTGTGGCTTCTCCATCTTTGTTTTCCAGTTCTATAACTTCTCTTTTCATGGTATACTTATCTCCTTCATATAGTGCGTCTAATCTTTGCCAAATCTATTGTGCCAAATCCAAGTCTTTAACTTCAGTAAATTCTCCTTTAGAGAGTGCGCTAGTCAATGCTTCTCTTGCAACCATGTTGTGAGAGAATACCTTCTTCTCAACATCAGAAGTCAATGGAAATTCATTCTTAGTCTTTATAGTCACCTTATTCTTTGTGATCAACCAATAGTCAATGCCCAAACATAGCAAATGAGTTTGCATCTTGTTCTTCCAACTGTCAAAGTTTTAAGGATCAAATTTTGGACCATCCTTCCTATAGAACACCATCTCCAAGATCAGCTCAAGATGTTAATATTTCTCTCTAAGGACCAGTAGCTTTGATACCAATCACTAGGTATAATAGTCCACAATACAACTAAGAGGGGGGTGAATCAGTTGTATTATAGAATATTAAACTTTAAACTTTGAATAACATCAATATCAGATCTAATGAACACAATGAATTCCAACACAATAACACAATATTTTGGTCTCGGGGAAACCCTGTTAAAGGTAAAAACCCCAATGGGAATTAGCACCCACAAATAATGTACTGAGAGTATAGTATCCTTGTTAGAAGATTTAGCCCTGTTAGGAGCTTATTGAAACATTACTGTACACAGTCCTTGCTAGAGGATAGACCCTGGTAGGAGTCAAGAAAGAAAGGGGGCTCACTACCCAAAGAAGGTTAAATCCACCTTCAAAACTCACTGTTTGCAACAAGTGTATATGAAGAAATACACAATATTTTGAACTGTCCAACAAATACTATCTTTTCTTTATTAGTTCCAATGAAGTTCACCAGTAATCCTCTGCTCTACATCCACCAGACACAAGCTTGCAACTTTCACAATCTTCTTTTAATCACATATATTCTCACCATATCTTTTCCAAAGAAAAGATCTTACATATATACCCTATTACATTCTATGTGATCAAGTTGGCCCATTAGTCTTTCCTAATTATACAAACATTTACATAAACTCTTCCTAAGATACACACTATACCTAAAACAAGTATACAATGATTCCATTACAACAATTAAGGATGGGCATCCTTAATTTACATTTTCCAAACAAAATGCATGCTCCACCTCTGAAGTTAGCTCCCAAATAAGTCTTCTCCAGACCACATACCACAGCTAACATCATCTAGCATTTTTTACCTTGTGCTGATCAATGAATATCCATCAGTGTCTTGTCTTTCATCTATTAAGCTCACATACATCTAATCTATATCTTCTGTAATATATACCAGAAACAAAGAGACTCACTCTATCAGCTTCCATTGTCACTGTCCAGTAACCAATCTATTGGCAAGTTGGCTATACTAATGTATATGACTTAGTATATTTTTTTCATTATGGAAACAAAGTCATATAGCAATTTGGAGTTTTCACACTTGATGGGAAGATCAGAAATCAGCTAAGTGTTGAAGACTGGATAGTGTACAGAGTTCCTGAAGCTCAGAGCATTAGCGCACGTGTGTATGACCAAGTTATGATATGGGCCCTAGAATTTAAGTTGTTTAGACTATATTCATGCTTAGTCTATGAGTGCATGATTAGAAATGCAAGTATGAGAAAGATACGCACAATTGAAGTTATACAACCAGTGTGTGCTAGACAAGAATAGAGTAAGCAGCTGACTGTAGCATTTTGAGTTGCGGTTATATTCTAGTGAAGTAAAAGATATGCACCCATTGTAATTAGGTTGCTGACATGTATATATGTTTTTTTGTAAACACGCTTGAGCCAATTCAATTGGAAGTGTTGTATGTAATAGGTTTAAGGGTCGACCTAGTTGTTTATTTTGTATGCGCATATAAATATGAGATTTGCCCATTGTAATTAAAAAGAGAGGTTGATAGAGAGTTATGATAAGTAGAGAATAACTGTGTGAAGAGACTATAATATGTATTAGATCTTTGCAAGAGGTCAAAGTATCAATGCATCAAAGGATCTGATCTGACAAGCAGTGTCACAGTGATAGTTCATCCAACAGATACAGTGTGTAGCTAAGATCAGAAGGTTGTAGCCTTCACTACTTGAGTAATGAGCTCTAGGATAGTGCATCTACTTCCCTAATAGGGACTATTGTAAAACAATCCTAATAGGGTTCAACCCTTGACAAGGTCTACTATATGTAATGCATTTTAAAGAAACTCCTAACAGGGTTAAGGATCTTCTAACAAGGATCATAAAACACTAGTACAGAATAATAGTTGGTGTCAATTCCCACCAAGGTTTATACCTATTTGGGTTTCCCCATAACCATATTGGTGTTATGTGTTGATTTCATGTTTCATGTTTATGTGGATGTTCATTTTAGTACTTAAGCATTTAAGTTCAGTTTAAAGAATAAGTAAAAATATAAAATACAGTGAACATTGATTCACCCCCTCCTCTCAGTGTTCCCATTCCTAACAATTGGTATCAGACCTCTGGTCCTCAAAAAAGAAGTTTAACCACTTGAGGAGATCATGGACAAAATAGAAATGAAACATCTGAAAAGAAATCTGGAAGCTGCTCTTGAAGACCTGGACAAATCTGAAAGAGAAACTGAAGAACTAAGGGAAAAACTTAGTGATTCTCAATTAGTTATCAAAAGGCTAAGGAAAGATTTGAAAGAATGCTCTACCAGTGATCGAGGGACATTGGTCAAGAATCTGAATGAAGAAAATACATCCTTAAAAGAACAACTTGAAGAATTTGATGATAAGCTAACTAATAATCAGGAAGTCTATGATGAATAGGTCAAAGAGAATCTTCAACTGAATGAAGAATTGAGGCAAGCAAACATGGAAATCTTAGAGCTAAGAGACAACAAAGAAAGCTTGGAATCTGAATTGAAAGATGCAAAGAATGACATTGAAAAATTACACACTAGTTCTAATTTGATAGAATCTCAGTTGTATGCAAGAAGAGCTAAAGGAGATACTAGCTACATTGGATACAATGAAGCACAAAATCAGATTGACAACATGCGAGCGAGAATGAAAGCACCAGAAGGCACCTCAGATACTAAGGAGACTGTAAGTCAGACTAAGGATCATATTGAACCACCTAAGAATTAATGCAAACTAGTAGACCACACTTGTTATGCATGTAACAAGAATGGACACATAACAAGGAATTGTACAGAGGTAAGACCTTTCAATGGTTACTATTATTCATGCAATAAATTTCATCATAGAGCTATGAATTACAAGACAAGTCAAAAGAACAGGACTCGTAATCAAAGAAATCAAAATTAGTCAAATGTAAGAAGTTCTCAAAATGTTACATGTCAAATATGTAACTATAATGGTCACTCAGGTAAACAATGTAAGATGGTGACTCATGTCAATGTGCCAATGAATATAAGGCCTCCAATCATTTGTCACTCTTGTAATAAGGCTGGACACATCTCAAAGTTTTGTAGATGAGGGACGCAAGGTTAGGAAAGCCCTAAAAAGACCAAAGAACTAGTATTGGATCCCGAAGAAGTCAAGTTTGTGAAAGCCTCAGAGGATGCGAGAATGATTTGGTAAGAAGCAAAGAAAGATAAGGTTGATGAGTATGTATTGGATGCATCCAAAGTGAATGCACCCTCTACATCTGGATGAATGGCCCTCAGGGTCATAAGGGGAACTAATTTAGCTCTAGACCCTTACGTGGTTGGTATAATCACTCTCAGAGTATGTGCCATTGGACTTAAGCTTTTGGAGACTAAGGGAACCTTCGTGCAAGAGCGCAGTAGCTAATTGTCTGTAGAATGAAAGTTACAAATTTCCAGGTGACAGCCTGGTTTATGCGACAAGCATTAATGGCATAATTTCTACTTTAGAGTACATAGAAGTTAGAAGATCTCTCATTGCATTTGAATTAAGAGTGATTGAAGAGAAGAAGAGCCTTAGCAGTTGATTGAGAAGGATTGCAGTTTGATTCTTCAAGTGATTTGTTGTGCATTTGATCAGTTGTGGAAACCCTAGTTTGTCACACCAATTCAAAATCTCTTGGAAACCTTTGTGAAAGAGATATACAAGTAAGCGATGGCTAATCCTATAGTATTTGATGGTGTAGAGAAGAAAAGATATGTGTTTAAGAGGCATCCATTTAAATTTACACTAGATGACCTAGAAGGAGCATTCTCCTGCATGTCTATGGGCGTTATGCATGTCGAGGACATTAGGGCATACATCTACTGTAAGAAAGAACCAGTAGGATTGGATAGATTAAGGGCACACATGGAAACTATGTTAAAACTAGACAAAACCTTCTTGGATGATTATGCACAGTGGGATAATCACCCTATAGTGGAGTATGCTATGGTATATGATTTCTATGAATCAGAATGAATCAAGTTTCTTTTGAGCAGGATTCATGATGACCTATTTTGGATAGGTGAAGTGCCGATTAGAATTACCAGTGACCTAATTCATGAGATGATAGGGCTCTCAAGGACAGGCGTCGTCCTTCCAGTGGGTAAAGATGTGAGGAATATTTTTGAACAAAATTGCAAGTCAAGGAGTGATAGGTGCAGAATGACCATAGAGCCTATTGAGCAAGATGACATCAAATTGATGTCTATGAAACTTGGATACAGGTTTCAACATACCATCGGGATAAACAGTGTGTCTATAGCCACAATTCTTGTAGCCATAAGAATTGTTAATGAAAATGGAGAGTTCAACCTATGTGAGATCTTGTGCGCACAGCTAATTGATAACATCAGGGCAATCAAGCATGATAAAACTAAGATATTCAGGTTTGGGTCCCTAATTATCTATATGTACTTCCATATTGTTGGAAAGGTGTCAAATTCATACCTAGACAAGACTACTCCTACCATGCCTTAGATATCTTTCAAGGCATCTAAAAAGAGCACTCTAAGAGACTACATGACACTAGAGTTGAAGACATTCAGGGTCAAAATGCAGATGAGGTACAAGATACCAGAGAACATTGTTGAGAAATACAAGGATACTATTTGTTTTATGGTTGAGACAGACATAACATGGATGGAAGTAGTTGAACCAAGAACAAAGTGGATTCATCCACTAGGATATGAAGTGGAAGAGCCTATTCTAGAGGCTTATGCTCAAGTTCTATTAGCAGCACCTAAAGACCCCAATGAGCCAAGATGGGGAACCTATGAGGAGAAGATAGGAGACATAGATGCTAAACTAAAAAATGCAGCAAAAAAGAGGAAGGTTGCCAAAGTTACCTCTGAGATCTTGACAATACATGGAGTGTCCCAAGAAGACCTAGACAAAGCAAGGGAACAAAAGATTTCTTTGAAATTAGAGAGCGCTGATGCAACAAAGGTAGAATCAAATGATCCTAAGCTGAAGAAAGTGAAGATTGAAAAATATGATGAACAAAAGGGTAAAACTGATGTTACTCCTTCTGCGCCCAAAGAAACCATTGACCTTACTGCTCCTCCTGAGTATAAGGCAATGTTGAAGAGGAACAAAGAGATCAGCATTGGTCATCCATCCTCAAGAGTAACAAGGAATAGAAAGAACTCAGAAGCACCTCCTAAAGTAATTTTCAATCCAAGTCTCAGTGTGCTAAGTGCAAGAATAATTGATGAGGGGAGAATTGATCAAGTAGGAAAGTTTTATGAAAAATATAGTGAGATAGACAAATATGAGATACATGTAATGATAATCAAACACATGTTGAAGTTCAAGAAGACAGTCTTGGAACTTAAGACTATGATCCCTGACAATGTATGGAACATCCTATAATTCCAAAAGAGACAAGCCATTAAAGAGGATTTAAGGATAAGGGAAAAGATTCTAAATGATACTCTTCTAGTATGTTCCTTAGAAGAGAAACCTCTATGATTAGATCTAGTGAAGCCACATCTCAGAACAAAGTCAAGGAATTTACATATAATGTACAAGAACTATGATCTTTTTGCTAAGGAAACAAAGAAGGCATTCAAGAAAGTATTCATGAACAAACACATGTATCCATCTACTACGCCCACAACACAAGTACCCTTAAAGAAAGTCAAAGTGGAAGAGACCACTAATGCATCAGTAACAGGTCCTCAGGATTCAACACCTGCAGTGGAAACACAAACAGAGGTAGACAAGTTTGCGCCCATGACAGAGTCACTAAAAGATAGCACCATTATCATTGGTAATGTGGAGATAGCCATGGCGGCCACTGACACTGAGTTGGACAAATTTGAAGAAGATTTTGTGAGCACACAAGAAGCTAAAATCGTATGTAGTAACACTCATCCTACTCATCAAGAAGAAATATTGATTGAGGATATAACAAATGAGAAAGAAGAAGAAAATATGGAAGAAAAGAAAGAAAAAGAAGCTAAAAAACAAAAGGAAGAAGAAGAGGTAAAAAGAAGTGAGCAAAAAGATGAAACAATCGAGGTAAAATAAGAAGTGATGGATAGCACTCCCATCAGTCCCTTAGCAACATTGTTGTCAAGTTTGACACCCGACACAACCAGTTTGGACTCATGGGGCGAAGAAGACCTAATTAAGTTCAGCATCTTAGCTATGGAGAAAGCCAAGGAGAAACAAGTGATGAGGAATCCTCTCCTTGTAGATTTAGTAAACATACTGAATAGTTTGTTACCTACAGACAAGAAAGTGTCCAAGGTACACTCTGTTGATGATGTAAGTGTGGTCATTTCATAATTCAAAAGCAATTTCTCTAGCTTGGAAAAATCTACATCCTTACTTGCAGAGGAGAAGTACTTGAAGAAGAGATTAAGTGAATTAGTTAGCAGCTATACACTTGACCTGAGCTCACTAAAGGCTGGTCAAGCATCCCTGAAGGAGTTTGCAGGAAAGGGAAGAAAGATCATTGCCAAATGTATGAACCAAGACAAGTTAACTAGTGATTTGTACAAAAAGGTACAAGAGGTAGAAGTCATGATAGACAGCATAATGAAATCAGTAGAAGACCCATATGTTGATGTGAACATGTGTAACAATGTCTACCAAGGATAGTTAGACAAGATTGAGAAGGTAGAAAAAGAGATGATCAAGATAAGGGCTAGGCAGACTCAGCTAAGAAATGCTCCTGCACCTTCATTAGACATACTAAATTAGAATATCAAGGAGATCGATGCCACCATGGTAACATATGATCAAGGTCCTAGCACTGATTTGGAGAAGATGGAGAAGCTACAGTATGCTTTATGCACCCATCTATAGATTGTAAAGTCGTTGATCACATTTTGGAAGAAGGAGATCCAAAATCTGTAGATTGCATATCCGAATGTTCTATCACAGTAAGTTTTTGAAGATTCATTTTTGACACACCTTTTTCATTAATGTTAAAGGGGGAGTATGTGTAGAATATGGAGTATAGATATGCATAAGGAGATATAAGATAGAAAGATATGTATAAGGAGATATAAGATAGAAAGATATGTATAGGGAGATATAAGGCAAAAGTTTTTTGTATTAAGGACAGTTAGCAACTTGGCCATATTCCTTTGTTGCCACAAATGAAAAAGGAGGAGATTGTTGGAAAGTTGGCTAAACTAATGTATATGCCTTAGTATAGTGTTTTCATTATGGAAACAAAGTCATATAGAAGTTTGGAGTCAGCGCACTTGATGGGAAGATAAAAAATTAGCTAAGTGTTGAAGACTAGACAATGTACAAAGTTCCTAAAGCTCAGAGCATTAGCGCACATGCATATGACCGATTTATGGTATGCGCCCTGGAAATTAAGTTGGTTAGACTATATTCATGCTTAGTCTATGAGCGCATGATCAGATATGCAAGTATGAGAAAGATATAGACAGTTAAAGTTACACAGCCAGTGTGTGCCAGAGAAGAACAAAGTAAGTAGCTGACTGTTAGCATTTTGAGTTGCAGTTATATTATAATGATGTAAAGGCTATACATCTATTGTAATTAGGTTTCTGACATGTATATATGTTTTTTTGTAAACTCGCTTGAGCCAATTCAATTGGAAGTGTTGTATGTAATAGGTTTAAGGGTCGACCTAGTTGTTTATTTTGTATGCGCATATAAATATGAGATGCACCCATTGTAATTAAAAAGAGAGATTGATAGAGAGTTGTGATAAGTAGAGAAAAAGTGTGTGAAGATACTACAAGATGTATTAGAGCTTTGCAAGAGGTCAAAGAATTAGTGCATCAAAGGAACTGATTTGACAAGTAGTGTCACAATGACAGTTCATCCAACAGATATAGTGTGTATCTAAGATTAGAAGGTTGTAGGCTTCACCACTTGAGCAGTGAGCTCTAGGACACTGCGTCCACTCCCCTATCAGGGTCTATTGTAAAAGACTCCTGACAGGGTCCGACCCTTGACAAGGTCTACTGTACTTAATGCATTGCAAAGAAACTCCTAATAGGGTTAAGGATCCTCTAACAAGGATCATAAAACACTAGTACAAAATATTAGTGGGTGTCAATTCCTAGCGGGGTTTTTACCTATTTGGGTTTCCTCGTAACCATATTGGTGTTATGTGTTGATTTAATGTTTCATGTTTATGTGGATGTTCATTTCATTACTTAAGAATTTAAGTTCAGTTTAAAGAATAATTAAAAAGATAAAATATAGTGAACACTGATTCACCCCCCCCCCCCTCTCAGTGTTCCCATTCCTAATAGAGTCGTCACAAAACTATTTGTAACTCATCCAATATGCAGCATTACATGATGCAATCTTGGATATAAGATCATAATATCTTTTTGTACTCTCATATGTCTTCACATGTTCTGAAACATTTGTACAGTGTTCGTATAATGTCATACTCAGCTTGTACTCTTCACAGAAACATATGTTGACATCAGTGACAAACCACAAATGACAACAGTATGACTACCCATTCAGTAATGTAGTGATTAAACATATAAAATGTATCAATCACCACCCTATGCATTAGCAATATCCAATAGGTTACATCCACCTTCAATCCTTTACTGAATATACTTTATCATACCTGAATTGCCTGTTAGGACAATCCAATCCTTTTGCCCAAATGCACAAATTTATACTCTATTAGAAGCAGATCTCACAACTCCTTCCAACTCACATATTACCATTAGAATCCACTCTACATCTCAATCCTTCCCTATATACAAGTTATGTAAATAATAATTCATCTACAAGTCAGCCATTATAAGACCTCATTACATATCAAACAATTACATTATCCAAAGTGATGCATTTTTATTTTTTCCTGATCATGTTACAACAATTATAACTCAACCAAAGTCAGCTCCATTAATAATTCAATCCTAAATCAATCATCTACAAGTTACTCTTCATGGTTAGCTCCCAAATAATTCCACGCTAGAAAACATGCCATGTAGATGACATCAACAATCACATAAGAACATTGTGATCACAATGTATTTTCTTCATGATGTCTTCTGACATTTCCCAAGAGTGTGTACCAAAATTCATCGTTGTGCAATAGTTTTGTTCCAAACACTGCAACTAGGTATGTGGAAACTCTCACTCTCTATTCCTATAGCCAGTCTTTACTAAAACAAGCATATCTCTATCTGATGATCATATAAATGTTTTTAGTCATAGGACTAAGCTTTAGATACATCTTGGAACATATCTCTAAGCCTGTAAGAGCTAATGAATCATACAACATTCGTATCACTCTCTACAATCTACCTGTATGTACTTTCCAACAATTCCTAGTCTTCATAACTAAATATATGTTGACATCAATGGCAAAACTATTGAATGACAATAATCCTATAGTTCCACCTCCTCATAATGGACTTGGATTTCTTCCTTGACCTACTATTCCTCCTATATATGTTATGGTCCCCCCACTACATCTTATAAAATAACACCCAACATTTAACTTCTCTCAACCTAGTGAGGTTCCTTTAGTTCCTCCTACAAAGGAAGAAAATGAGCTTGTCATGCCAAGGCTTGTAAAATTTCTTCCAAAACCATTTCCTCCACTAAAACACCAACTATTGACTTGATCCTATTTGACCAACCTTTTCCTAGCCCAAGGGCCTGAAGATCATCTTAATCAACCATATAAATAGCTAAAATCATCTAAGAAAAATGATTGTTCATTTCCTTTCTACATTAAATATTCTATTGTGATCAATTTGCATGCATAATCTAGTAATCCTATTTTCCATCATTACAAATTATTTTCATGTTATTTTTTTAAACGATAGGTTTAGGTCATATTATGGTAGTTGTACACCCAAGGTTTTCAAAATAGACATTAAGTTCAATGAAAAATTATTTAAACAAATCTAAAATATAAAAAATAAACTTCGGTATCTTAAAAACATTTTTTTTAAAAAATACTTACAATAAAAACTTTTCTTTGGTCAAAATATGGAAGTCGTACATGTGCATGGTATGTTCCTGAAATAGCCATTTAAAAAATGTGATTTTAGACATGCCTAGTGAAAACTAATTTGTATCATGCAGGTATTGAAATAAATTACATATTTGAAAAGTAGGCTCAAAGTACTACATTTCATAGTATTGATTGTTTCTAAAATTCTATCTTTATTTGTCCCAAATTTTTAGATCAATTAAGACAAAATTCAAAAATTGGGAAGAAAACAATTCCACTTTAGGCACTTTATAGGGACTCAACTTCTTGTTGGCACTCACATGTAGATTGTATATGCTATTGTCATGGTACTTTTGAGATACTTGATTATATCATAAATCATTCGTGTTCTAATGGACCTAAGATTTGTCTCTCGACTCTTACTACACATATTGAAACACCATCTCAATCTTCATCATCTTCTATTATTAGAGATCGGGTTGGCATCGACATATGCATGTCTCCAATTGATTTAGTTCAGAAGGACGTTTTTCTTCTAGACACCTCTACTTGGGATTCATATCTTGCAAACATATCATCCTTGTTTGTTGAATCTCATATTATATATCTAGAAGATTAGCTAGAGCACAATCATCTCATCTTTGTTGATAGCCTCATCAATTTTATCAACCAATCTTCATCGTCCATGGAGCTTGTTATTCATCAATTTTTAAAGAGTCTCAATTTGTCAATTCCTACATTGATTAGGCATGCACCTAATTGGTTTGTGACATCATCATCCTTTATAGACATGATGACACTTGAGCGATTTCTAGAGGCACACATAGTTTGGATTTGGATTCTCGTTTCCTCCACTTTATAGGAGCGAGTTCTCCTCTCTCTAGTAATTTTGTTTCATCCAAAGGCGAGAAAGTTTATTTTTAGGCAATATATTATGTTCTATCTTTAGACATTTATCATTGGCACATGAGCTACTTCTTCATTAGTGGGGACTCCTATCCTCATTTTCTCTCTCTTTTATGGGGGCATTCATTGTACTTATGTGACTGATTTAGTAATTGGGGGAACATCTTGAGTTGTTCATTTTGGTCACAAGTACTTTTTTGTATTTCTATTTTCTCTCTTTTGGAGAGGAGTTTTCTTCCACTAGATTTTTCCCCCTTTCTCCATTTGTGAGAGTTGTATTGCTTTGTTCATGGGTACCTAATCGGGATTAGTTGATGGGACCTATTTAAGCTTCTCTGTAAGTTAATCTTAAGGGGGGTGTTGGAGTAATTAGGACATTATCTAATTATTTAACTAATGAGGTCCTTTAATTACTTTATTTACTTTAGCTAAACTTGTGTGCTTTTTCCTTTTATTAGATTAGATTAATAATAGCTTCACTTAATTGAGCTAATCTTTAGGGTTTCACTTAATTTTGATTTTCTAATTTTAGATTGGATTTCTCTTGCTTTCTATAAAAGCAACTATTTATTCATTTGTAATCATCCAATTTCATTCATAGATTAATTTTTACATGTCAAATTTTTATGTGGATCATTCTCTCAAGATTGTGTAGCATTAATCGTGACTTCTCCAAATAAGATAAATGTTTTGCTTGCAAGTTATTTGTAGTATTGAATAAATAAATCCAACAAAAGAAAGAGGTGGGGAGAGGGGGAAGGGTAGGGACGTGAGGTGAGGGAAGAGAGGGAAGAGGAAAAGAGTCAGTACATGGTGTATAAATAAAATATTTTTTATAAAGCTCTTTAATTTGTTTATTTTACATTAATCCAAAGCTAGCACCATCTCATAAGTTACATGAATGTATGCACAAGGCAAATAAGAAAATTACTGATGTCCTTCCTCGCGTGGTGGCATATCAAAGCATGACAAACAGTTGTAATTTATTGCGTCTCCTCATGCTTTCCATGGCTTGCTTCCACCAGCTTTAAGTTAAAGCTTCCTACCTTTTTTCCACAAACGATTGAGCATTACAAAAGCATCCTCCCTTCCTTCCTTCATTTATTATTATTCATAAGGACGAACTAATTGAGTTGTACGATATTGCAGACCATCTTTATGATTGGAACTCATTATCGGAGCTCTCCGTACAGTTTCGTTTGCCACGCTATGTATTGGAATGGGAGCTGACACGACATGAGAGTATGGATGGATGGGAGGAGGCCCCTATGCATGGTGGGGGCTGGGGAAAATTGTCGGCTGCATAGATGACATCAGTCATACGTACAATAAAACAAAGTCAAGGGAGTTGATATTCGTCACACTCTGCTTGATATTGATTTAGTTTATCAGTAGGCAGAGTAGAAAAAACAACAGGTCTGTAGCAGATAATCCAGAGGAGAAAGGAAAGCATGTCCAAGGTATACCAACAACATCATGATTAGAGATCTTGTGTCACTTTGTTTTGAAAATTTTATAACCTGTTTCCAACTAAGTTGTATGCTGTGTATGCAGAAAATTGTGTTGAAGGTGGAGCTCAACTGTGATAAATGCAAGCAGAAGGCCATGGAGACTGTTGCAGGCATTGAAGGTATTGAGTATTACAAATTAGCAGATTATGTTTCAACTGATTTTGTGCAGCGTGTAGCAGTTTTCTGCCCGTACTTGTGGTGTAGGTACTGGTTGTTTATTTGCAAAGCTGGGTTTCACTTGTGGTGGAAGTTGTCAATTGTTTATATGGGAATATGAGTGCTCATATAAATATGGATTTTTCTGAAAATTTTAGGAAATTATATTCATGATCTGCATCCTTTATATTGTAAATCAGCAAAAGAAATTGTTAAAAAAAGTGTGTTTTCACTATCTGTAGATTTCCCTGAATTTTTTTCCCTTTGTCTTTTGGTGCATTATGTCGGGAACTTAGCTGCAGCCTATAAATAATTAGTTTGTTGGTCATAATGTGTTTGATAAGGAAGAAGATATAGTAATTGAACATCCTAGTTTTGTGTCTCTCAAAATTATGTGTCCCTGTTGTTTGTTTGAGAAACTTAATTTTCATTTGTGGTAGAAGTTGTTAGTTTTTAATAGGGAAACCTGGGTACCCACATAAATAATTGGTTTGTTGATCACAATGTGTCATTAGGATAGAAGATCTAGTTGTTGAGCTTCCTAACTTGGTGTCTCTCAAATTCTACGTTCTAGTAGTTCAATGTACTAGTTGTTTATTTGGGAAACTGGGTTTTCACATGTAGTGCAAATTGTCATTTTTTATATGGAAACCTTGCTGTCCACGTAAATAATTTGTTCATAGATAACATTGTTTTTGTTAGGGAAGAGGATCCAAAAGTTGTGCATCCTAACATCGTGCCTCTCAAAATTCTATAGCTGTTTATTGGAGAAACTAGATTTACACGTGGTGAAAGTTGTCAGTTTTTTATATGGAAACCTGGCTGTCCACATAAACAATTGGTTCGGTGATCACAATGTGTATGGTAGAAAAGACGATCTAAAAGTTGAGCATTCTAACTTTATGCCTATCAAAATTCTACATTCTTGTGATTTAAGAAAGTGGGTTCTCACATGTGGTGAAATTTGTCAATTGCCTATATGGAAAACTGAGTGCCCACATAAATAACTAGTTTGTTTATCACAATAAGTTGGTTAAGGAAGAGGATCCAGTAGTTGAGCACCCTAATTTGTGTCTTCTAAAATTTTATGTACTTGTAATGAAGGCACTGTTTGTTTATTTGAGAGAACAGACTTTTACTTGTGGTAAATGGTTATTTATATGGAAATATAGGTGTCCATATAAATAATTGGTTGGTTGATCATATTGTATCAGTTAGAAGGAAAGATCTTGTAGTTGGACACCCTAACTACACGTCTCAAATTCTTTGTAATTTGTTTTTAAATCACTCCCAATTTTTTACAGACCCCTTAACTTGAATCTTTAATTTGATTGGATTTGGGGCAGGTGTAGACTCTGTGCAAGTTGATATGAAGGAGCAGAAAATCACAGTGATAGGAGTTGCAGATCCAATTTCCATTGCCAAAAAGCTCAGAAAGCTTGGGCACGCGGAGATATTGAGCGTTGGGCCTTCTAAAGAACCTGATAAAAATCCAGCCAAAGAAAAGCCTGAGGGGAAGAAGGAACCTGCCAAGAAAGACGAGTCCTCAAAGCCAAACCCGGGTCCAAATATAACATACGTGTATCTCCCAAGTTATTGGGACCCTTGCCATGGTGGGTATTACTGTTACTAATTATGTACACCCTGTTTATAACATACAGTTCTTTTATTTAGAAGCTAAATGAGAATAGGAAAACTATTCGGCAGCAGTGAAAGGTTATGTACTTTACCTTTTATATTCAGATATCATATAATAAGTGAAATTTAATGATTAAATGCAATTGAATTAGACTAATATAAGAATATTTGATCTTTTAAGAATCTTATATTAAAGTAGTATTAGGATTCGTGACTTTCCTCAAATATTCTAAACTAGAATAGTATGGGCTCTAATAACTTCTCAAAAAGAAGTCATCATATTTCATCCTTTCATGGTACTCAAATGGATGACTTGAGTCATTATTAACGTCCATGTAAGCTTGGGATGAATGACATTCAAATAAGCCTCATCAATTTCTTTTGATATCATTTATACACGAGAAAATGTCAAATAGTTCATATTTATACTAATAAAAAAGATTCTCATGAATGAGTGGTTATAAATTATAGGTTATATACATAAATTCAATGCTATGTGATCAAACCCCATAAATTATAACACATCTAAAAATGTGTGTGGGTTGATTAAAAAATTAATGAAGAAGTCATAGCTCTTAAATATAAATTGATCTAAGATTGCTTCAATTAACAAAATTCATAAATCCAAGTTATGGGTTGACATAGATTGTCTTGGAGCTACACCTAAACATGCATTGTGTAATTTTTATCTATGTTCAACATTCATTAAAGTAGTTTAATTTTATCAAGGGATGTATTTACTAAGGCCAATTTTCTAGAGTAGTTCAAATTGCTCAAGAGATGTATTTACTAAGCCTTCTATAAAAGCTTTCAGTTTGTCACATTTTTTTCATAAGCAATTTTTATTTGAGTGGTTTCCTCTCCAAATTAATAGTAAAAAAATATGATGTTCATTTAAAATAAAATTCCAAACTTATGTCACTAACCTTAAGGAAAAAAATGTGGTGATAGTATGCTTGCTACTAAGAATGCAAAAGGTAAACCTTATTGTTCCTCTTGGATTGCATGGTCATGAGAGCATGCCATAAACCATTGCACTACCATCATTTATGATTATGGAAAGAGAGTTTCTTGGGATGTGAAGTGAATTGAAAAATACCTTGAGTTTCAAATCGAGAGAGGAAGATCCATGGTGACCTCTTCACTAGGGTGCCAATTTGTAATAGGTGGTTGCTCATGCTAAGTTCAAATAAGAGAATTGAATATTTACAAGAGAAAAAATAACTAATTTTTTTCTCACCTTAATTAGATTAAAGATGGGGATAGGGACAGAAAAGTACACTTTGAATATCTTTTACATAAACTATACATGAACACATCTTATCTATAAGGGTGCTATTAACATTCTTTCATACAAAGACTCCCAAAATCTTGGAGGTATTTCATGACCACCAAAAATATGTCTTTTCAAATTACTTATCTTGCTAATAAGGGGGGTATTAACACTCTTTCATACAAAGACTCCCAAAATTGTGGAAAATTTTTATGAGCACTACAAATATGTCTTTTCAAATTACTTAGAGTACTCAAATATTGAAGGACATGGTAGGCCAACAAACTCTTAAAATGATTGATTGTGACTATAATCACTATCTTGACTAGCTCATCTCCATTCAAGGTTTTCATATTACTCTTTCTTGTAAATGATTATTTTTGGGGTGGGTCAAATTATCTATTGAATTTTCCAAAACCTTTTGGTCTTACACTAGAGGTTATTTCTAGTTTGTCTAAATTGAGCATGTGTAAAATAGTCTTTTATGGCCTCCTTTAACAAGGGGATTATCAAGCTTCTTTCCAAAGGGGAAAATGAAGATTATGTGGGTGAATGAATAAATCTTAATATCTTTAACATTGCCTATAAACATGTGAAATTCAATTGCTAATTTTCCATAATGATTCATTATTCATCCACTAGAATTAGTCACCAATTCTTTACTTTGTATCCCCTAAGTTTATTTAATTAATTAAATTTAATCAATGATTAATCAATACTTTCTTAATTAATTTATTAGGCTAATTAACTCCTAATTGAATTTGTCCTATAATTAAACTTATTCTATGCCACTACTAAATATAAAACTCCCTTTTTATCCAACTTTTGATTAATTAATATCTGTATAATTAATTTATTATCCTAACTAATTCTTTTACAATAGTTCTTTGAGTTTTAAATTCATACTAGTGGACAAAAGTCTTTAAATATTTTATCTCCACCCTCCAATTTAAAACTGAATTGAATTGTCACCCTCTAATCCATCACACATATGAGAGGAGACATATGTTCCCTATCCTCTTTTCTATGAAATATTCTTGGTCTTCTTATTTCACCCTACACCACCTTTGGGAAACTTGTCCGAAGGCTTAAAAATAATAGTTTAATGTAATTAATCATAGTCCTTGATCCATATTCTAATCTTAGTTTTCCAATCCATTTTTGGGAATTCTATTTAAGAGATACTTACCATCATCATCATTTCATCATTTCATCATTTATCCATAATTCCAGGTACATGTCATAAAAATAAATTAAATTAGTTTTTTTTTTCAAAATAAAAAAAACAAACTACCAGGCAAAAAGAATCCACATACCACCCTTATTCTACATTGTGCTAGAGAACATAAACACAACAATAGAGGTATAGTACTTATAATTAATTTGTGTATGCACTTTACAATTATCTCCACTATTGATCTACCATCATAATTTTTTATTATTTGAGTTTTAGGTTTTGTTTGTTGCTAATAATATATTATTGCAACTCAAATTTTGGTCAAATATTTCATATTATTGGTGGGACCCTTTTCCTTATGCTAGTGATTATTATTATTTTTTAAAATGTACTTTCTTGTAGGTTTTAATGTCCTTGATCTTGTGTTCTAGTTTTTTAGTGTTTCTTTCTTGGTTTGTAGTATCTCTATTAGTATTCATTTTTTTGCCTTGGGATATAAAACACCTAGAGTGGTGTCTATATGGTCTTATAGAGTGTAATGCCCCTCCAACCCTATCAAGTCTTGGTTATGTTCACTTGAAATTAGGAAGGACTATATGTGAGAATGATCCTTCTTGAGATGGTTTCTTAAACCGAACTTCTTCCAATGTACCATAACTTCATATTTAATGTGGGAAATAATAATACTTACATAAGTATGTCCCTCTATATCTTCATGTGTGTCAGTGATAGGATCACGTGATAGACCTATATTCTTATATGTGAAATGCTCATTATTAATATTTATGTGTACATTAGGTTAATTGATTATAATCATTTAAGGGTTAGATGGGTTACATTCTCTAATAATGTTACTTGGGTTTAGACATGATTAATGCATTTATGGATATATGATTTGTTTATCTTGATTTGATAATGGGACATTTTGAGTACATGTCTGATGGTTAAATGAGTTTGTGAAAGATAATAGATGATTTATATTTACATGATTATGTTATGATTGTTTTGATACTAACCACACTAATCCAATTATGCTTTATTTATGTGACTATTAGATGTGACTGTCAGAAGAGGGGAGGTAGTCGTAGTTACTCCTTTAGGAGGTCCACACGATGTCGCACTCTCCCTCCTTGTTTGAAATTTTTTGTACATATGTATATATATTGGTGTACTTGGTTGGTGTTGTAGGATGCAGGTACTAGGCATTGACTCCACCTGGCTACACAGGTCTGAGCCTGCCTTAAAAATCCTCGAACTGTTATTGTGTGGAGGTATTACCAAGATTACTCTCAAGGTTACCCGTTGACTTAGATTTTTGTTTAGGAGGTTGCCCTAGTTGGGGAATTTGAATGTGGTTTGTGATGTGGTCTTGTGATTTATGATTTGACGTTGTTCTGTGATTTATGATGTGGATTAGATTTATCCTTGTTAGTACATGTGTAAATGTATATCCATTATATATGTGTGTTATATTGATTATATGTTATATAGGTATGTGTATATGTGGGCGCACACGCATATACCCATTCTTATATAAATAATAATATTTGTATTTTTTATTGATTGTGTAAATGGTATGTTATTTAAAGTGAATTAAATATTGAATGAAGTGTATTGAATAAAAAGTGAAAATAATATAATAATAATAATAAAGGAAAGGTTATTCGTATTAAAACTAGCTATCTACGAGGGAGTTGAACTCGAGACCTCCTGGAAGTTAGGCTAGTTAGTTTCCATGTGTGCTATGTGTTTTCCTTGATAGTTAATTGTTGAGTTTTCTTGTTATGATCTTATTTTGAGATTATTTTAATTAAATTAATTAAAAACCTTGATTAAGTCTTTTACGGGAAATTATTTGGTTAGCCCTCCAACCAAATATGGAAGTTGGAGAAGTTGCTTCCTGTAAAGCAACTCCTCTAACCACATAGTTGGAGGATAAATAATTGAAGATTTTGTGTGCGGGAGGGAATAACTTTTGGAAGATTGGTTTTCCTTTGAGTTGTCTGTAATTGATTACTCCAGAAAATTTTGGTGAATGTTTAAGTGAGGTTGAGAGTCTTTGGGTGATGAAGTCATCTGTGTGAGGATTGTTTGGAGTTGATTGCTAGAGGAATATTTTTAGGAGAATATCTGCTCAAGGCTAGAAATTTTGCAGAGTCTCCAACGAAGGGAAGATGATTCTCCACGGGACCCTAGGTAGGGTCTAAACTGGGATGAATCTTCATTCTCCCTATGTGTATGTGTTATACACTAAGTTTGCACCCTTGTTTCAAGCTCTCGTAGTCTTGATAACCTAGTATAACATGGGAATCATCTCCAGGTTGTGGGACCTATGCTAATTGAGATGAGACCTCTAGATTCTAGGCTGGTTCCTCTTGGATAATCACCTTAATTTGCTTCTAGACATGAAAGTAAAAATTTTGAGGGAAAGGGATAGAAGGAATGCTTGGAAAGGGAAATGACTAAAAGAAAACTACCTACTAGGTGATACACCAAAATTAGGGTTTGGATCTTAGTATAGAGGATGAAAATAATGAATAGCTCAAGTCTAGGAGATCACAACTCACTAAATAGGCTTGCATAAGTATTTCATAGAAGGGTCTGCAATAGAAAGAGGCTATTTAGGGAAAGAAAGGATTTCACAAACAATAGCATTCCTAAGGGATCTAGACATAATTTATGACCTACAAGAAAACATTCACCTCTACAACTCGGTATAGGAATGAGACAGATAGTCAGAGGGTTGAGGTATACCCACAAGAGCATTCAAATCAAATCACCCACAATAATACACAAAATTGCAGAAAGAGAGAGGGATCAGGAACCCTAAGATACCACCAAAAACATCATATACTTTGATTCCATAAGAGATAATTTAGACAAGGAAGCATAGGGACAAAAAAGATTTCACAAAATACCTCTACAATATCTGAATCATCAATGAAAGATTTCCAATTGTATAATCCAGAGGGTAGAAATGATACCATAGATGACCCTTAAGAAAAGTGAAATTATTTTACAATTGTCCAACTCTGAGCTCAAAAGCTCCAAAAAAAACTATATACAACTCAACTGCACGCAAGTAGGAGTCAAAACTAACCTAACTAGGGTTACAAGATTTACAACACAATAATCAAGCCCTAGCTGTACTGATGACCCATCATCAAAACTCTAAGAACACCGATAATCAGATCAAATCTTTTCTTTGTGTGTTGATCCTGTACTGAGCCCTCCTGCAGACACAACAACCTCAACTCATCCACCCACCTACAACTCCACTAAGCCATGAAAGCTCACAATCTGATCTTATTTCCCTAGGTAACAGTACCATTCAAAAGGTGGTGCCAACTCTTTCTAGCATCTCCTAGTGTGAAAATGTGGCATAGTACCCTGCAACGCTGGCCAATAGTCATCTCCATCAACTTCCCCACCCACAAATGTCCTGAGAATTAAATTCCTGAGCTACCTGACATCGTGCATGGCCGAAAGAATGCAAAACCCAGCAAAACCAGTAGAAATCATTTGAATTTTGAAATATAATGGATAGTGGAAAATTTAAAACATCACCATCGATGAAAAACCCCTCCTGGCAGATGAATGGATGTGATGCACGCGAAAAAAAACAAACCTAAACTTCCCCCTCTGATAGGTCAATTGCCACCTGGAAGTCAGCAACCACTGAAACGTGAGCAAATCAGCACATCTAACAGACTTGGACCCACGACCTGTAGAAAGAGCATCGGATGGTTTTCGCTATACCATGATGCTAAAATTCAAGCATCTTGGATCCCCAGTATAATGACAACCGCCAGATCAAACCGAACATTAAGCTCTTTAGAAATCCTTGACCCCACGAACCCACTGTCAACCGCCACGTAGCATACCAACCAGCCAATCACAAGCTGCCAAACGAGACACGTTGCAGACCCTTCTGACATCGAACCCACTGTCTTCCAAGATTCTGATCTAATGATAGGCGCATGATCTCATAGGGTCAGAAGATTCTATGAGATCATACAACCACCATAGATCCTAGCCTTTCTGACACATGCGCAGACCTTCTGACATGGTCCCACTGACAGATTCTAGTTCATCATTATGTGGACCAATCATATGCGAGCACATCAGCAAGAAAGGACCCACCTTCAAAGGCTCTGACAACAAAGCAAGATCGATGGTTGGCACATAATCTCATGTGTCAGAAAACCTCCATGAGAATACACACCAACCATCAGATCAAAAGCTTGACAGTTCGCTGGGCCCACTGACAAATTTCCACATCATTACTTTCGGCCAATGGAAAGCTTCCACATAGGACAACGTGGCAATGGACCCACACAAGGTATGAAGCACTAAGCAAAAGGGAAGATCAATGTCTATCACAAAATCACAAGCCTCTGGAAGACCCTTCGCGAACTCATGACAATCGTCGGATCTTCCTGACTGGGAGCCTCGCATAAAATGACCGCCGGACTTCTTAGCGAATACACGACTAAAGAGAAGTTAACTGTTTCATGGGGTCGCTAGTTGGAAAAAGGTAACCGCTAAACATTATGCAACCAAGAGGATTGCTGCAGTCACCAGTTCACCAAATAAGAAAAGTAACCACTGGAAGACTTAGAGAACCTATGACGAGCCAATAGAATTAAAGTGCACATGGGTATTGAGGGACTTAAGCGGTTGATAAAGTAACAACAAATTAGAACATGGCCCAGGGGTTTTTGAGGATTTGGCCTATAAAGGCTAGTTTTATGAATTTTTTAAGGGTTTTTTGCACCTAGCCAGAGACCTAGAAACCATTGTAGAGGCTAGAGGAAAAAGAGTAGAGCCATGAAATTTTCAAGGATGCTTGGCAAGGTTAAAATAGGTACCTGGGGATAGATAAGCCAAATTTGCATGCACAGGAAAATTAGGGTAACAATATGATTATGTATATGAATGATATATTACTCGATGAGAATATGATTGTTTACTTTTGTTTGGAAATGAGAACTATATGTATGTTTTATTTTCTGTGTATTTGAAATATGTTTGTTGGAAGTAATTTTTATGAATATTTGTATGTTCACTGTGATGAGATCTTCTTGGGAGAGTAGAAGTTGTTTTGAACATGTAGGATAGTGTATTATATTGTCATTGAATGTATTATGAATGCTTCAAGAATTTATAACTATTATTTCAACCTTACTGTTTCATATCTATTATTTGTGCCACCTTTCATTGCCTAGATCTAGAACAAATTTGTTAGATAGATAGGGTGGATTAATGGGCTATTTCTAAAGGGAAACTGGGAGATATCAAATGGGTCATGCTCAGATTAGGCAACCATAGCTCCCATAATGCCCAGTTTTGCCCGCAAGTCAAAGTTGACAATCATTTTTTTGCAATTCCTGTTGGTTTAGTATCAACCGAGCCAGGTCGGTTTAGTGTTAATCAAGCTAGGTTGGTTTAGTGTTAACTGAGCTAGGTCGGTTTAGTGTTAACCGACCAAACCAGGGTCAACCGATCAAATCAATGTTAACCGAGCAAGCAGTATTAACCGACAAAAAAAAAGTGTTCACCGAGAAGAACTGTGTTAACTAACCAATGCAATGTTAACCGACCAGTCCAGTGATAACCGATCAATGCAGTATTAACCGACCAATCCAGTATGAACTGACCAAGGTAGTGTCAACTGACAGAGCTAGTGTAAACCAAGGAAAACAAGATTCAGGCTTTATACAATTATAACATTTAAGTATAAGTTTACGTACTTTAAGTTATACTTTAAGTATAAGTTTACGTACTTTAATTATACTTTAAGTTATATTTTAAGTATAAGTTTATCTACTTTAATTTTTTATACTCTAAGTTATACTTCTATAAAGGGTTTAGGTACCTTCTAAGATGAGTGAGATAGGTTCTAGATTCATAGGAATTAAGATGCAACTTCTAATTTTGAGATTTCTTAAAAATTAGACTTAGTTATTTTTCAGGCACATGAGATTTTGTGGAGCATTGTGTTTTGGTATATGAAATTTTGTGTCGACTTTAAATATGTTCATTGCTTGTTTTGTTGGGATTATGTGGTGCATTTAGATGCTTGAATAAGGTTTTTGATGTGTTTTAGGGACTAGAGTTAGGGTTAGGGATTGTCCAATGGACTAGGACTACTCTAAGGCCTCTTAAATGTTTCCCTAATGTTTCTAAAATTTCCTATTCTTTTCTATGCTTTGATTCTAATTCTTGAAAGCGTTTATGATGTATTTTATTTCATGTGTGATGTATTGGTGATGTGTGAAGTTTTTGTCACCTATGTACATTTGTTACTTGTTTTTGTTGAGGTTATATTGTTTACTTATGATGATTTTTCACTTGTCATATACTTGAGTTTAGTTTATGAGGCTAGGACTTGTCTCGGTGGCTTATGTGCATGGGAGGGTTCCTTAGACCTATAAATGAGCCTTGGAAATTTTTACTTGTGCATGTGAAAGGTTTTATGATGTCTTGTGATCGACATTCTTCCAATGATTCATGTTATGTATACGGCTAAGGTTAGGACTCATTCTGAGGGCCTGAGTGCACAGGGGAGTTTCCTAAACCTATGATTCAGGACTTGGAAGTGTTATCTTGTGTTGTGGCTTGTGATGGGGTAAGGGAATAGGAACCTTAAGTGAGTGGCTCACCATAGGTGTTGGAACCCTAAAGTGGTTGCCAAAGGATCCTATGGGTGGGTTTGTTAAAAAGTGATAACCTTAAAAATTAACCTAGGAAGGGGGGATTCAAAAGATAATGAAAGAAAACATAATAATGGCCACACAGACCTGATTGGAGTACCAGGACCAGGGATAACTACCAGGATGGATCCCTATTCATAAAAAGGGGACTGGGGTTACATGGTTGCCAGGAAGGATCCCAATATATAGGTTGTGTGATGACACTCACTTAGGTGGTCTCCTAGAACCTTAACCTCGGTGTTATAGTATGATGATATTTTATGTGCTTTATTCTTGTTTTTTTGAGCTTTGGTTTATTGGTATTTGAGACTTAGATTTCCTTAAGGTCTTGAGAGTACCTTGGTTCTATCTCCTAGCATGGGGAGTGGAACTTTACCAGTTTCACATGGTTGGGTGGCAAATCTCTTTTGAGGTATTGTTTGTGGTTCAGGTCATGGCTTGGGTTCTGAGTTGTTCAGTGGTGGAGATTATGTTCTTGTATTGTGTATCTCTATCTTTTGTTATCGAGATGTAAAGATGTATGGTGAGCTTTAGGAAACTTGATGTAATTATATTTCTATATGCCTTCAAGCAATGTGTAGTAACTATAATTATGTTTGTAAGAGGAAATTGTAAGAAATAAGCTTTGTATAAGGGAAGGGTAGAATTATGAATCTGAAAAAAAGAATTGAATATGGTTAAATCAAGGAGTGATTCCTATCTTATACCTCTTGTGAATTTTAAATGAATTGGAAAGTAATGATTTTATGTAAGCTTTTGCAAAGCACTTATAGTTGTAAACTTCTTAAGGAAAACTCGTTCTGATATGTGTAATAATGAAAAGATATGCTAAGAGTTCAAGGGTATCTTTAGGTAAACTAATAAAGGGAAAAGGAACATGTGTTTTATTGAAAGAATTAATGGGATGTGATTTCTTAAATGTATATTTTAATGTGAGTGATGTCAGGTTTTTCAAACTAGGTTTTAATATAAATCCTTTAGTAGATGTTTACAAGGTTAATTTGTGGAAGTTAAACTTATGGCATAAGTGATTCACTCAATGATTTATGTTGGTTATAAATACATGGTTAAGTACTTTAAGCTCTTTCTATTATTATTTTGAAATGAAAATAGGATGTAAGAACTCTTATTGGAAAAGTTTAATTAGTTTTGATGGTGCAATTGAGCTAAGCATAGATAAAGTTGAGTAAATGAATATGAAAGATTAAATGTGTTTAGTGGATGTGATAAGTAATGTATGCTTGTTTCACTTCTAAGGGTAAATTGCGTGCTAGTCGGTAAGGAAACTAATTCCACTAGTTCATTAATGTAATTGGTTTTGATGTGAAATGGAATCAATGTAAATTGAAGTTGTAATAGAAATAGAATTTGTTTGATTAAGTAATAAAATGAAACACTTGAAAATGGTAAATGAACTCATTAAGGGAACCTTAAGGAATGTACTTGTGAGTGGTAATGATGACATGTTAGAATGTTAAAAAAAAATTTGTTAGTTGTAATTTTAGGTCATAGACTTGATTCCTTATTGTAATACCCCAAAAATGGGCTATAGGTTCATTAACCTCTATATCGACACATCGAACGAAATCGACATCAAAGTCCTAACCTAAGGCACATCGGCACATCATCGAATCCTAATTGATTATCTTAAAATCTACATCAGGGAATATTCCTAGTAATATTCCTAATCATCTTAATTATCTTTGATTTAATGATTATTTGGCGATAAATTCTATTTATCCTAAAGTTTAATTAATTGAATATTCTCAATATTTAATTAATTAGATTTAATTTTTCTACTTGATTATTAAATTGAATTTAATTATATTTATTCCTAAGTATTATTATTTAAATTTGACAATAAATCAAAATTCCTATCATTAATTGATTAAATTCTTATTTAATTAATTAAAGCAAGTTGTCATATTTAATGATATTATTTTTGAATTGAAGTTTGATTTTAATAATTGATTAACCCATAAATCAATTGTTTTAATTTTAAAATCAGTTAAGTTGAGAATAAATCAATTTATTTATTTATTAATTCATAATTATCCATGTGCAAAATCAAAGAGCAGTTAAACTCCAAATCAGAAAATCAATGCAAGTTATTGACTTTTTGGAACTCAACATCATTTTTGAGTTTTAAAGTTGATCTAAACTTCTAATTTGAGTTAAAAAGCTATTTTTGCATGATTTGCATGTTTTTGTGAATTAAATTATCTTTATTTTCAGATAACTCAAAAATCAACCTGAGTTATTTGAGTGATTTATGGCTTTCTTTCATGCACCTCTAAAGCCCTGGATTTCTATAAAATCAAGGCTCAGCTCATCTCTCAAATCCATAGAATCTCATAATTTGGCATAATCACGTTGAAGGATTGCTATCTAGAGAATCAAAGCTTATTGCGAATCAAGGCTATTGTGAGATCAATTTGGTTTTTACATTCATTTAGTTTTCATATCATATCATTGTTAGATCAATTCATAGCATATCAGTTTTTACATATCATAGATTTCATATCAAGTTTTTCATCTTATTGCATCTAAAATAAAAAAATATAGATTAATTGAATACATTTCATATCAGTTTTGCATTCAAATCCTTCGTTTAGGTGTCGTCAAGGTCACTGATCTTGATACAATTTGAGAACATCATACTCGCACCTATTAGAAGGCAGTAAATCACCTGGTTAGTTTAGCTTTCATTCATTACACAATTTCAATTTCAGCTAACCTCTAATATTTTACTAGAAGTGTTATGTCTACAGATCAGGTATAATTTTCACACACACATTTATGGCACCCACCGTGGGGCCCTGAAATGGGTTTCCAATTCAATTCTATCAATTTCTATCTTTTTCTCCTCGGTTTTTGTGCAAAATTACAATTTTTAATTTTTGTCTGTACAATCTTCATATGAGTTTCTGCCAAAATTTGTTTCACATTGGACCCACTGTCGTACGATAGTCTATTGGATCAAAAATTGTGCCAGGCTATACACACTATCGTCTAAAAGGTCAACTGTCATTTCATCATACACCCAGTATCGTACGAGTTTCTAGACTGTCGTTTGGGAGCATACCCATTGTCGTATGAGTTTCATACTATCATCTGGTAATAGACCCACTGTCTTACGAGTTTCGGCATCAAATTTCAACTGTCATTTCTTTTTTCAAGGTAGTTTGTCATATTTGGTTTTCAAATTTTGACTAACAGCTAATCTTAACAATTGAAATTCTTTGTTTTTGATTGACTCCTGCTGGTTTTGATTGGAAAAAGTGCAAAAATTGCTAAAAATAGGTAAAAATCTACTAAGTGCATTGCAAGGATTCCAGGTATTCTCCTTAATTTGATAACATTTCAATTTGGATCCTAAAATGAATCTCTCATGTGTTTGGCTTGAGTGTTTTCTTTGCATGCTTTTCTTCAAATTTGCATAATTGAATACTAGGTTGTAACACCTTAAGTATTGATAAGCAGTCTTGGATACTTGTGATTGATCTAGATTGCTATCTTGGGTTATTGGACTTGCTAAATCTACTGGCCCCTCATTCCACCCCGTGGTTGCAATCTCAGTGCCATAAAGGGGAGGGGTCTACAGGAGAGAAGCGTTAATTGTTCCACCAGGCAACCCTTTTGTGCTTTTTAGAACTCACTTGTTTTCTAAGTTGTGGACTCATTTTTAGCATGTGTGAGGGGTTAATTTTTCCACCTTGTGGACTCACCTCATATTCTCTTTAAGTGTTAAGTGTTCCTCTTTCTACTTTTGAGTACTTTCGGTAGATTTGCTTTCGGAAATATATCTGTGAAAACATAGTAATTAGGCCCTATGAACACTATTTGTGGTTCTTGAGAGATTGGATTCCTAGTGAAATCCTTCTTGACGATGGAATTCTTATAGGTAGGGAGGATACTTAGTGCGTCTCATGTTCTACTGGGTCCATGCATCTTCCCTTATTGATTGATACATTCTCTCTCCAGAGGGGTTGATAGATCACGTGGGGTTGATATCATAGACCTTGGTGAGATAATATTCATCTTAGCATGTTGGATTTATCTGCCTACTTTTTCTGGGTTAAAAGTGAAAAGGCATCAAACCCTTGGATTTGGAGCCAAGTCCCCTTGTGGTATACTATTGTGAGTCACCTTTAGAGAGGGTTAACCATAGCGGACACTCCCTTCATAGGGAAAACTGCGTTGACAGAACCTCAAGCAATAATAGTCATTTTTGTCGTGGTAGTGACAGCCGCTATATAAATGTCCTTGTGGAATAAATCTCCATAGGTGTGGTTCATTGTTGGGTTGTCAGATCTCCCTAGTAGCTTCTGAAGATTAAGTTCTCAGACTATGTCAAAACCCTGGTGCACCGGGATTGGAGTTCACCCCTTTGGATCATAAAAGTTGCAGAGTCAAACCATTACTAAAAACCTTAGCGAGGCCAAATTTTCATTTTCTAGGGTATATGTGCATTATTACAAAACATTTTTGGAACATACACAATTAGCACTTCTGAGGATTAGAATGAATAAGTCACTTGATTGTTCAAGCACAAGGTTGCTTTTGCCCTTGTTCATTATTTTCAGACATGCTTGAAATCACTTGCTTGCTATTTTGCATGCTTGTTTATCTATTTGGTTATTGAAAATGAACAAATCTATTACAATTCTCAAATTTGGACATTGAAATTTGCAAACAATCTGAATCTGAAAACTCAAAATTTGCAAAATCTGAAGTAAAATTCTTTTCTGGAGTCAAAAGTCATCTCAGGAGGTCAGAAAGTCATACGAGTTTTTGTCAAGTGTCATTTCATTACTACCCATCTGTCGTATGATAGGGGACCCAGTGTCGTATGAGTCTTTCTACCAGTCAAATTCCAAAAGTAAAATCCTACTAGCAACTGTCGTATGAGCTTTTCAACTATCATTTCATAGAAGATCCTCTATCATACGAGTTTTTCAACTATCGTACGAGTTTTGCAACTGTCATTTCATGGCATACCCACTGTTGTACGAGTTTGTAGACTGTCGTTTGGGAAATTTTTGAAAGTTGTTAGAAAATTGTCAGAATTGCCAGATATTTAGCTTTTTCAGCATATTTCCAGAATCTGTCAATCAAATCACGGTGTCAAGAATAGAGTAGTAGCTATTGAGAATCCAATCATTATCCCAAAGTGGCCTTTTGAAATTGATCCAGTCTTTCATTTAATCGATTTGAGTCCTTTTCATCTTGTGTCAAAACCTTGTCATAACTTTCAATCTTCAATCAATCATCAAAATGACTAAGTGTTGTGATATCTTGTCCGCTATCTTTTGGGCAATCTACCCATACATCCAGGATAGTATCCTTCACCCACATCTAATCAAATCTTCAAATCAATCAAACCTTGACAAGGTTGCATCATCTGATCATCTTGATTCAATTCATTCTTCATTCATCTTGATCTTATTCTTTGTTTCACTCAAAGTTGATGGTGGAAACTAGGGCTTCCTCACATGAGAAATCTAGAGAATCATCCCAAACCTTACCTATAACTGCTACCAGGGGTCCAAATCTTGAGCAACTCATTAATTTTGGTCTTTACAAAGATGACGGTCTTGGCAACTATTGATTAAAAAATGGTTACATTCCTCCTCCATCAACTCACAGAGGTACCCAACAAACCCCGCATCAATCTATTCCAGGAAGTCCACAAACTCCTACGATGTCTCAAGAAGGGACAAACTTTGGCTCTCAGAGAACTCAATCTCAATATGGTGCAGATCAGGAACCCACACCTAAAGAAATTTCTCAATATCAAAATGACAATAACTTCAAATGAATGATGAAACATTTCTTGAAAGAAGATAGAGAAGCATACTTTTTACAATTGGCTCATCAAGGAGCTAAACTTCCTCCCAACTTTAATGTTGAAGATATCATTATGCATGAGGAAGAAACTCCACTCATAGCTATGATGAAATAGATGCATGCTATGCAAGTTGAACTTAACAATCTTAAGAAAGAGAAGGAACCCAAGGAATTCTCCATGGAGGCCCTTTGTCCTTTCCCTTTTGACAAAGTCTTGTACATGCCCCCATTCCCAAAAAGAGTGGAGATAGCAAAGTATGATAAATATGATGGAAACTCTGATCCTCAAGATCACATCAAAGAGTTTGTACACAATCCATGGAGTTCATGCATGAACTAACCTATCTCATGCATCTCTTCCCTCGATCTCTAGGGGGAGCAGCCATCCACTGATTCTCTAGATTGCCTTCTACTATCAAAACTTTTGAGGAGTTGATCAAATTATTTTATCAACAATACTCGTACAATATTCAACATCTATTCACCATGATTGATATCTATAATCTCAAGCAATATCCAGGGGAACCGTTCCTAACATTTCTCAAGAGATGGAGGAAGAAGTTCTCTCTATATGCCAGACCTATTCCAGAAATAGAAAAATTGGAAATCTTCATCAATAACCTTGTTCTAGAAATCAATTATCCTCTACAAATGCAAGATCTTACATCTTTTGATAAGATAGTGGATAATGCTATCACAATCGAAAAAGTGCTTGTGAAAAAAGGAGAAATCACACTTCAAAAAGACAAGTACGAATCAGGATCCAGTTCTAAAGACAAGAACAAAAATTGGAACAAGAACAAAGGCATCATCACAGATGGTGTTGTTGATAGTATTCATGCCCCATCAAAGGCACCAGCCTACAATCTCACTCTTGGCACCCAAGCCATTAAAGCTTCAGAACAAAAGTCTTCTGAACCATCTCAAAAGAAGTCAGAATACAAAAGATGGGATAATAAATGAAGGCTCACTCCTCTTGGAGAATCTTTGGAATCCGCTATGAGAACTCTGCTAGCTGATAACATCATCTCTTTGCCACCAATCCAACCACCTAATTTTGAGCCTAAGCCAAAATGGTTGAGAGAAAATGAATTTTGTGATTTCCATCGAGGTAAAGGTCACAAAATGAATAAATGCTTTTGGTTGAAACACACCATTCAAGATCTGATCGATAGTGGAGACATCATAATTGACAATCCTAAGAGCAATAATGATCATACGACATTCACAAAAACATTTCTGAAACATGGTCAAGAAGTTTCAACTTCTCAGCCTAATATGGGGGCAAAAGTCAACTATGCCTACCCTGGAAATAATGTTGTCATCAATATGGTTGAACCATGTCTCTCTGAAAGTTGTAATGTCATCACAATTGTATGAAGAAATAGAGATCATTCCTCAGCTAACACAGTCACTCGATCACAAGCTCAGGAACATCTAAAAGAACAAATCTCAGATTCATCAAATGTCCCTAAGGTGCCCTTCAATCTTTCATCTGCTTCTAAACAGAAGGCTACTTCCAAATCTTCCAATCCAAAGGATACAAGGCCTACATCTTATAGCATTGTTCAACAACTCTAGCACACTAATGCAAAAATCTCCATGTTTGAGTTACTTTGAATATCTCCAACTCATAGAGCCATTCTAGACAAAGCTTTTCTCAGTTCCAATGTTCCTGATGACCTTGATTTAGATAGGTTCCAAACTATGGTTGGACATCTTACATCTCCACAATATATCTCCTTTTCAGAGGAAGATGACAACTCCTTGAGTCACCCACACAATCAGCCTTTGCATATAGAAGTCCTTATCCAGAACCATAGGGTCAAACATGTGTTGATAGATGGGTGCACTGGCCTAAACATTTGTTCTTACAACTTGATCACACAATTGGGATTTTCTGAATTGGCTATTGATCCTAGAAATAAAATAACTATCAAAGCCTATGATGAACAAGAAAGATCTTCTAAAGGAACCATTTTCTTACCCATCCGAGTGGGTCCAGTTATCAAAGATAACATCTGTCAAGTGCTTGATCTACCTTTGGCCTACAACATCCTCCTAGGGAGACCATGGATACATGAAATGTAAGCTATTCCTTCTACATACCATCAATGTTTGAAGTTTCCTTATGAAGGAGTAGAGGTTACTATCCCCATAGATCTGAATACAACTTGCAATACATTGAAGGAAAGTGTCGATAAGCTTGTGCCTAATAATAGAGAATCTTCCATTGAATCAACTAAAGAAGTATCCACATCTAAAATGGAAGCTCTTGCAAAAGAGGTTAATATCAAAGAAAATAGTATGGGAGAATATACTATGGAGCTAGTCTTATCTTTGACATCTCTCCCTATCTCACCTAAGTCTTATGGACAATCTTTGAAATAGTCCAAGCCCAAACCTAAGGAACCTCTTGAAGCATATAAAAAGAATTTTGTGGCAAAACAAGTATCCAAGAAAGAGTTTGAAGATGATGAAGCTATGTTATCATGGCTATACAAAGACGAACTTGAATCTCAAGTTGTTCAAACTAGTGACTCTATAGTATCCAAACTCCCTTCTAAGTTGTATGGTCCAAGAGATAAATTGATAGCTAAGATGGGATATCTAGGTCAAGGACCTCTAGGAGTCAGAGGGAAAGGTCTTGTGGCACCTCTCCCACATACTGGTAGAGAAAATAAAGACAAAGTTGGCTTAGTCTTTAAGAAGAAACTCTATCACCTCAAAGGTAATTGCTCTCATGTCATAGAGTAGATCACACCAGGGGAACCTCTTCTTAAGAAAGAAGAAACAAAACCATCAGATAGTGATTCAGACAGCTCAAAACTCATCCCCTATGAAAAATTGCCTAAAGAGATCAAAGACCTTCTTGATGATAAAGATGATCCAATCAAAAGAATTAATGTAGTAGAAACACAAGAACCTACTATCAACCAAGAGATAGTTGCAACACAAGAACCAACTAATCTCAAAAACAATCAAGAAGCAGAAAGTGGTAGTGATTCTAAGACAGATTCCTACGAGTATGAATTCAAATCAGAATCTGAGGGTAACCCTTCTTGGGGTATTCACCCTGACTTTACTCATGTTCTAAGATTTCCTAGAGATCCTGAATCAGAAGTTGAATCAAATGACTATGAATGGGGAGCCGTTCCAGAACCAGATGAGCTTATTATAGAGAAACATGTTGATGTTATTCACCAATATGCACCTAACCCCAATGTAAGTCTAGAGCAAAATGATGAACCTATCAAGTCTGATCCACCTATGGTGGAATTGGACTCCCACGATGACATTGAGCCTATTCAAAAATTGAATGTCTTAATTTGTAATATCACCTTTGAACTCGAGCTTTGGGTTAGGACCAATGATGACATATCCATATCCATAAACACTATCTCCCAATCTTTCCTCACTTTGACTATCCAATATCCAGAACTTATCAATCAAACCTCCACAAATCTGAGCCATGTATTTATACCTTCTTGAATGACTATGCCCTTGCTTTCTACCTAAATTTAGTTGATCCTATGAGTACTTCCATCAGTGAACTAAGCATCATCATGACCGAGTAGGACATCAAATATCTTAGTCAGAAAAATAAGAATAAAAAGAAAAAGAGTTATGAGGGTGAAAACCACTTTGTGGCAGTCTCAGAACCTACAAAAGTAAAAATAAAAGATGTATCCAAAGGTGAAGACCTCTCTGAGGCACCTAAGGATGAGATATTTGATGTCCTTCTGAGTCATTTATAGGACAGATCTCCCATTCTAATTGAGCCCACTCAATCTATCAATTTGGGTACAATAGAGGAACCACAATTGGTACATGTCACACAATCATTATCAGAAGAAGAGAAGAAAAAATTTACAACATTCCTAACAGAGAAGAAGATCAACTTTGCATGGAAATATTTAGATATGCCAGGATTGGATCCTAATCTCATAATGCATCATTTATCTATTGCTCCAAATGTCAAACCTGTCAAGCAAAAATTGAGAAAGATGCATCCTCATGTTGCACTCTTGGTAAAAGATAAATTAGAGAAGCTCCTAAAAGCTAGATTCATCCAAGTTATTGACTATGTAGAGTGGATCTCCAATATTGTACCTATTTCTAAACCAGATGGTTCAATCAGAGTGTGTACAGACTTTGGAGATGTGAATAGAGCATGCCCTAAGGATGATTTTCCACTACCCAACATTGATATGATAGTGGACATGACTGCAAGTTTCAAGATGTATTCCTTAATGGATGGTTTCTCTGGATATAATCAAATAAAAATTGCTCCAGAGGATCAAGAGAAAACTGCTTTCACATGTGCATGGGGTACCTTCTGTTGGAATGTCATGCCATTTGGGCTTAAAAATGCTGGTGCTACATATCAAAGAGCAATGACATCTATTTTCCATGACATGATGCATCAAACTATGGAAGATTATGTTGATGATACTTTAGCAAAATATATGATTAGAACTGAACATCTAAAGGACTTGAGCATGGTCCTAGATAGAATGGAAAAGTTTAGTTTCCAACTAAATCCTAAGAAGTGTGCTTTTGGTGTCACTTCTGGAAAGTTCTTAGGATACATAGTTTCAAAGAAGGGCATTGAAGTTGATCCAACTAAAGTCAAGACTATAATAGAGATGCAACCTCCCAAGAATATTAGTCAGATGAGGACATTGCAAGGAAGAGTTCAATCTATCAGAAGATTCATATCACAGCTAGCAGACATATCATAGCCTTTTACAAAAACATTACATAAAGGTGTTACCTTTGCATGGAATGAAGAATGTGAGAAAAACTTTAACCATATCAAGAAGTATCTATCAAATCCTCCTATCTTGATGCCTCCTATTCATGGGAAGCCATTAATCTTATATGTCTCTGCAATAGATACATCACTAGGGGCATTGCTAGCACAACATGATGAGAACAAAAAGGAAAGAGCTATATACTATATCAGTAGAACATTGGTTGCATATGAGAAGAACTATTCAATGATTGAGAAAGCTTGTCTAGATGTGATCTTTGCATCATAGAAACTGAGACACTACATGTTAGCTCATACCACACAATTGGTAGCTAAGATTGATCCACTCAAGTACTTACTAAGCAAAGCTGCCCTCACAGGTAGATTAGCTAAATGGGTTATGCTCTTAAGTGAATTTGACATTGAATATGTGGAATGAAAAGATATCAAAGGGTAAGTCATTGCTAATCAATTAGCAGAAGCACCATTGTTTGATGACACACCACTACAAATGGAATTTCCAGATTCCTCTATCATGCATCTTTCTTCAAGAGAATGGCAGTTATTCTTCAATGGCTCCTATACACAGAATGGATTAGGAGTAGGCATATTGTTCATAACTCCTCAAGGATACTCAATCCAAAAAGCATTCAGATTATAGTTTCCTTGCACAAACAATATTGCAGAATATGAAACCCTTTTGAATGGTATGAAAATAGCAATTGAATGGAGAGTAACAAAGCTACACATTCATGGAGACTCTCAACTTGTTATTCATCAAGTCAATGATGTGTACCAAACTAAAGATGAAAAGCTCATTCCTTACAAGAGAATGGTAGATGATCTTAAGAAATATTTCATATCTATCACATTTGAGAAAATTCCTATAATGGAGAACAAGGTAGCCGATGTAATGGCTACATTATCTACTTTATTATAGCAGCCTGAACATGAGCTATGCTACAAGTTCCTGGTGGAAGCACTATCTTATCCTGCATATGACTCCCCTGAAACCCACATGATTTGCACCATTGTAGGTCATGATTCATCTAGATAGAAAAAACTATTTTCCTATCTCAAAGACCAAATTATCCCCGATACTTTCAACCACCATGAAAAGAGATACCTTATCCAAAATGCCTCCTGATATGTCATCATTGGTCACAATCTGTACAAACCAGGTCTAGATGGTACACTACTTAGATGTTTAGAATGGGAAGAGTCTCAATGTGCATTAGAGGAAGTCCATGATGGTATTTGTGGGTCACACTCAAATGGTTTAACACTAGCTCAAAAACTTATTAGGGCTAGGTACTATTGGCCTAAAATGGAGAAAGAGGCTATCAAGTTTGCTAAGAATTCTCAAAAATGCCAAGTACATGGCAACTTAATTCATGCCCTAGGGAGGGATCTAATCCCCTTGACAACATAATGGTCATTCCATCAATGGGCATTTGATCTTATTAGGATGACTCATCCTCATTCTTCCAATGGACATACCCATATAATCACTACTACAAATTATTTTACAAAATGGGTAGAAGCAGTCCCTTTGACACAAGCAACTGGAAAGCAAATATCTATGTTCATATTGAACTATATCATATGTAGATATGGGATACCTCATTCCATTATCACAGATAACAATGGACAATTCAAGAAAAAAGACCTCGATGATCTATGTGCCAAATTCAAGATCACACAACATTGGTCTTCTATCTACTATCCTCAAGGGAATGGCCAAGCTGAGGCCTCTAACAAAAATCTATTGAAAATATTGCACTGAAAAATTAATAAAATAGGAAGAGACTAGCATCTCATGATCAATCCAGCTCTTTGGGCCTATAGAACAAGTATCAAAACACCTAATGGGGCTACACCTTTTTCTTTAGTTTATGGGTCTGAAGCGGTACTACCTATTGAGGTTGAAATCCTATCACTAAGAATTAGAATGCATGGTCTAGTAACTGATGATGACTACAGAGTGCCTAGGTTGCAAGAACTTGAACTACTAGATGAGCGCAGACAAGAAGCATATGATCATCTCAGAGTATATCAAAAGAGAATGTCTAGAGGCTACATCAAGAAAGTTAGACACAAAGAATTTCAGGTTGGTGATCTAGTCTTAAGAGAAAATCCTAAAAATCAATCACATAGAGAATGCAAGGGGAAGTTTGAACCCAACTGGCTGGGTCCCTTTGTAATCACTACTACTTTTGGCTCTGGTGCCTATCAACTCTCAATGACTAAAGGGGAACAACTCCAAGAACCAATCAACATTCTCCATCTGAAGAAATTCTATGCCTATGACATTCAGTCTATGGTAAAATGTCCTGAAAAAAATTTTAAAATTGGAAAAAGTCCTGAAAAAATGAACATCTTGGTGAAAACCTAGCAATAGGTGCCTTGATGATTCACCAAAAAATAAAAAAATATCAAAAGTACAAAAAAAAAAATTGGAAAAAATGAAAAATACAAAAAAATGAGAAAAAAAAAAGTGCCTTGGTGAAAACTTGGAAACAGGCGCCTTGGTAGCAAAAATAGAATCGCTACCAAGATGGTGAAAAACTAGAAAATGGGTGCCACTTGTTTCCAGATGCTCCATCTATCAGCACAATCTTCGTCTTTCCCAGCTTTCAGTCTTGCTTTAGTTTGTACATATCTCCCGGTTTATTTTTGCATTTTCAATAAGTCAGTTTGTACACCAATTAGCTCAAGCGTCTGTTGTAATACCCCAAAAATGGGCTATAAGTTCATTAACCTCCTACATCGACAAATTCGAATGAAATCGACATCAAAGTCCTAATCTAAGGCACATCTAAACATCATCGAATCATAATTGATTATCTTAAATTTTGCATCGGGGAATATTCTTAGTAATATTCCTAATTATCTTAATTATCTTTAATTTTATAATTATTTGGCAATAAATCACATTTATCCTAAAATTTGATTAATTGAATATTTTCATATTTAATTAATTAGATTTAATATTTGCCACTTAATTATGTAATTAAATTTAATTCTATCTATTATTAATTGTATTATTTAATTTTGACAATAAATCAAAATTCCTATCTTTAATTGATTAAATTCTTATTTAATTAATTAAAGCATGTTGTCATTATTTAATAATATAATTTTTAATAAAAGTTTGATTAAATAATTGATTAACCCATAAATCAATTGTTTTATTTTTAAAAAAGCAGTTAAGTTGGAAATAAATCACTTTATTATTAAATCATAAATAAAACATGCACAATCATAAAAGCAAACAACTATCAATTATCAATTAAAGCTAAACTCTATTTTGAGTTAAAACTTAGCTTTTGCATGTTTTTGTGAGTTAATTATCTTTTATTTAAAAAAAAAACTCAAAAATCAAGTTGAGTTATTTGAGTGATTTATGGCTTTTTCCCATGCACCTCCAAAGCCCTGGATTTCTATAAATTAAAGGCTCAGCTCTTCACAAATCATCTCATATTTTGCACAATCACGCTGGAGAATTGGAATTGAAGAATCAAAGCTCTTGTGAATCGACATCTTTGTGAGATCAATCTTATTTTTGCATTCATATTTCATATCATTATTAGATTAGCATAGCATATCAGTTTTTATCATTCTTATTGCATAGAAAATATCAAAAATATAGATTAATTGCATTCAATTTCATATCCATCTTTTGCATTCAAATCCTTCATTTAGGTGTCGTCTAGGTCACTGATCTCGATTACAATCTGAGAACATTAATCTCGCACCTATTAGAAGGCAGTAAATCGCTTGGTTAGATAGCTTTCAATTTTGCACGATTTTGATTATCAATAACCTCTAATGTTTTACTGAGTGTTGTGTTTACAGATCAGGTACAATTTTCACACACACATTTCTGGCGCCCACCGTGGGGCAACCCACCTTTGCATGCTGGTTTTGATTTTTTTGGGAGCTAAAACCCCAAAGTTTCAAAGATTTAATTTTATCTCCCAAACAGCTTGGAATTTTGATCTGAAATTTTTTTTGTAGGTTGGTGATATGTCATGGAAGCTACAGTAAAACATTTAGAATTTTCTGAGATGTTTTGAATTTTTAATAATTTTTTCTTGAAATTATGAAAAAAATTAATATCTGACGCAAATCAGCATATTTTTCAAAAATTTTTATATTTTCGGAAAGCTCTTTAAATTTTACAGGGGTTCCATTCTTTTTGTTTTAAATTTGGACATGATATCATAGCTGAAATAGTCAATTTACAAAAACTGGTCTGTATTGATAAAATGGGTCTCTAGGGCACAAATGAAGAGGTTTTTCTAAAATTTTTGTATTTTTGGAAAGCTCTCTATTTTTTAGCAGGGGTCTCTATTCTGAATTTCTATTTTTGTGGCCAAAATCATATCAAAAAAATTAGATCTTGTTGACTAGGTCAAATGCAGCAAAAAAAATAAAGTTTTGTGATGGGTATGCACTTATTTTTTTTACATGGTTCAATGAATGATATGAGTTGTCATTTGGGTTGATTGATAGTTATTATTACTGATAATAATTGATTTTTAGAGCTAACCCTATGGTTTTCATAAGTTGAATATATTTTGCATATCTTGTTTGCTTGTTTGCTTGTTGGAGAGTTCGTCACTTGCTTGCATGGAAAAGCTCAACAAAAATTGCTAAAAATCAAGTAAAATCTACTAAGCACATTGCAAGGATCCCAGGTATTCTCCTTCATCTAATAATATTTTGATTTGGGACTTAAAATAAATCTCTTATGTGTCAAGCTTGTGTGCATCTTTTCATGCTTTTGATCTATTTCTACACACTTGCATAATTGATACTAGGTTGTGAACCCTTAAGGATTCATTAAGTAGTCTTAGAATACTTGTGATTGATCTTGATTGCTATCTTGGGTTATTGGACTCGCTAATCCACCGGCCCCTCATTTCCACCCCGTGGTTGCAATCTCAGCGCCATAAAGGGGAGGGGTCAATAGTACAGAAGCGTTAAATGTTCCACTTGGCAACCCTTTTGTGCTTTTAGGAACTCCCTTGTTTTCTAAGTTGTGGACTCATTTTTAGCTTGTGTGAGGTGTTAAGTGTTCCACCTTGTGGACTCATCTCATATTTGCTTTAAACGTTAAGTGTTCCTCTTTCTACTTTTTGGATGCTTTTGGTAGATTTGCTTTCGGAACATACATCTGTGCTCACATAGTAATTAGGCCCTATGAACATTATTTGTGATTCTTGAGAGATTGGATTCCTAGAGAAATCCTTCTTGACGATAGAATCCTTGTAGGTAGGGAGGATACTTAGTGCGTTTCACATTCAACTTAGTTAGTGAGTCTTCTCTTATTGATCGACACATTCTCTCTCCGGAGAGGTTGATAGATCATGTGGGGTTGATATCACAAGCTTTGGTGAATCAAAATTGGTTAGTGCGTCTTCTCTTATTGATTGATACATTCTCTCCCCGGAGAGGTTGATAGATCACGTGGAGTTGATATCACAGACCTTGGTGGAACAAAACTTTGTCTTAGCGTGTCGGATTAATCTGCTTGCTTTGTTTGGGTTAAAAGTGAAGAGGTGTCAAAACCTTGAATCTGGAGCCAAGTCCCCTTGTGGTATACTATTGTGAGTCATCTTTAGAGAGGGTTAACCGTAGCGGACAATCCCTTCACAGGGAAAACTACATTGACGGAACCTTAAGTGGTAATAGCCATTTTCGCCATGGTAGTGACAACTGCTATATAAATGTCCTTGTGGAAGAAATCTCCACGGGTATGGTTCATTGTTGGGTTGTTAGATCTCCCTAGTAGCTCTTGAAGATTAAGTTCTCAGACTGTGTCAAAACCCTGGTGCACCGGGATTGGAGTTCACCCCTTTGAATCATAAAAGTTGCAGAGTCAAACCATTACTAAAAACCTTAGAGAGGCCAATTTTTCATTCTCAGGTATATGTGTGTTATTGCAAAACTTTTTAGAACATACACAATTAGTACTCTCAGGGATTAGCACAATTTGGTCACTTGATTGTTCATGCGCAAGGTTGCTTTTGCCCTTGTTCATTATTTTCAGATGTGCTTGGAATCACTTGCTTGCTGTTCTGCATGCTTATTTATCTACTTGGCTATTAAAAATGATCAAATCTGGTATAACCTTCAAAATCTGGACAGTACAATTTGCAAACAATCCAAAACTGAAAATCTTAAATTTTGCAAAAATTGACGTAAAGTTCTTTCTGGAGTCAAAAGTCATTTCAAGAAGTCAAAAGTCGTACGAGTTTTGTCAAGTGTCATTTCAGTATTACCCAACTGTCGTATGAGTTTAGCAACTGTCATTTCATAGACTACCTAGTGTCGTACGAGTCTGCAGAGTGTCGTTTGGAAAAATTTGAGAAAGTTGTCAGAAATTGTCAAATTGCAAGATATCCAATGTTTCCAGCCTAGTTCCAGAATCTGTCAAAAATATCATTGTGTCAGGAACAGAGCAGTAGCTATTGAGCATTCTACCATTTTCTGAGTTTGATCTTTTGAATCCGATCTAGTCTTCTGTTTGATCAATTTGAGTCCTTTTTATCTCGTGTCAAAACCTTGTCATAACTATCAATCTTCAATCAATCAATCTTCAAAAACAAACTAAGTGTTGAGAACTCGTGTCCGCTATCTTTTGGGCGATCTATCCCATGCATCCAGGGCACAGTTTCCTTCACCCACATCTCATCAGATCTTCAAAACTATCATAATCTTGACAAGGTTGCGTCATCCAATTTTCTCAAATCAAATTGTTCTTCAGTTATCTTCATCCTTTTCTTCTGTTTCATTCAAAGTTAATAGTGGAGACCAGAGCTTCTTCACACAAGAAATCAGAAGAAACATCTCAAAACTTACTTTTGACCAATACCCCGGGTCCAACTCTTGAACAACTCATCAAGTCAGGTATCTACGAAGATGACGGTCTCGGTAACTTTCGATTGAAAATTGGTTACAGACCTCCTCTATCAACTCACAGAGGTAATCAACAAACTCTTCCTCAATCTATTCCAGGGAACCCAAAAACTCCTACCATGTCTCAAGCAGGGACAAACCATGGTTCTCTAGGAGGAGGATCCCAGGGACACCACTCTCAACATAATGCCGACCAAGACCCTACACCCTCTGAAATCCATCGGTGTCAGAATGAAGATGAATTCAAAAGAATGATGAGGCATTTCTTGAAAATGGATAGAGAGGCATACTTTTTGCAATTAGCCCAAGAAGGAGCTAAACTTCCTCCTCACTTCAATGTCAAAGATATCATCACGCACGAGGAAGAAACTTCGATGATGGCCATAATGAACCAGCTGCACGCTATGCAGGTCAAAATGAATAAAATTGAGAAAGAGAAGGAACCCAAGGAATTCTCCATGGAGGCCCTTTGTCCTTTCCCTTTTGACAAAGACTTGTATATGCCTCCATTCCCAAAAAGAGTGGAGATACCAAAGTATGACAAATATGACGGGCACTCTGATCTTCAAGATCATGTCAGAGAGTTCTGTACACAATCCATGGAATTCATGCATGAACCGACTTATCTAATGCGTCTTTTTCCTAGATCCTTGGGAGGAGCATCCATTCAGTGGTTTTCAAGATTACCTTCTACGATCAAAACTTTTGAGGAATTGATTAAATTGTTTTATCAACAATATTCCTACAATATTCAACATCCGATTACCATGATCGATATCTGTAACCTCAAGCAATATCCAGGGGAATCATTCCTAACTTTTCTCAAGAGGTGGCGAAAGAAGTTTTCTTTATATGCTAGACCAATTCCCGAAATGGAGAAACTTGAAATCTTTATCAATAACCTTGTTCCAGAGCTCAACTATCCATTGCAAATGCAAGATCATGTATCTTTTGATAAAATGGTGGATAATACAATCAAGATTGAGAAAGTACTTGTCAAGAAAGGAGAAATCACACTTCAAAAGGACAAGTCTGAATCGGGATCTAGCTCAAAAGATAAAAACAAGACCTGGAATAGAAACAAAGGTATCGTCTCTGACGGTGTTGTTGACACTATCCACACCCCATCAAAGGCACTGGCCTACAATCTCACCCTTGCCACCAAAGCCATTGAAGCTTCAGAGCAAAAATCTGCTGAACCATCTCCAAAGAAGCCATTCAAACGATGGGATAATAAACGAAAGTTTACTCCCCTGGGAGAATCTTTGGAATCTTCTCTGAGGACCCTGATAGCTGATAACATGATCTCTTTACCACCAATCTGAAAACCTGATCCGGATCCAAAACCATGTTGGTGGAAAGATAATGAATTTTGTGCTTTCCATCGAACTAAAGGCCACAGAACTAATGGATGCTTCCATTTGAAGCATACCATTCAAGACTTGATAGATCAAGGGGACATCACAATCGATAATCCTACCAGTAATAATGATCACACAGCATTTACAGAACCTTTTCCACAACATGGCAAGGGAGTTTCCACTTCTCAGCCTAACATGGGGGCAAAAGTCAACTATGCCTACCCTGGAAATGATGTTGTCATCAATATGGTGGAACCATGCCTCTCTAAGAGCTGTAATGTCATCACGATTGTACGAAGAGATAGAAATCATTCCTCAGCTAATGCAGTTACCAGATCACAAGCTCAGACGCATCTGCAAGGACAAACACCAAATTCATTTGATGTCCCTAAGATACCTTTCAATCTCACATCTGCTTCTAAATAGAAGGTTGCCTCGAAATCTTCCAATCCAAAGGATACCAGACCTACATCTTACAGCATCGTACAACAACTCCAGCATACCAATGCCAAAATCTCTATGTTTGAGTTACTTCGAATCTCTCCAGCTCACCGAGATATCCTAGACAAAGCTTTGCTCAGCTCTAATGTTCCTGATGATCTAGATCTAGACAGGTTCCAAACTATGGTTGGTCATCTAACATCTCCGCAATATATCTCCTTTTCAGAAGAGGATGACAACTCCCTAAGTCACCCACATAATCAGCCCTTGCACATAGAAGTCTTGATCCAGAACCGTCGAGTCAAACGTGTGTTGATAGATGGGGGCGCAGGCCTCAACATTTGTTCTTACAACTTAATCACACAGTTGGGATTCTCAGAGATGGCTATTGATCCTTGAAAGAAGATCACCATAAAAGCCTATGATGAACAAGAAAGAGCTTCTAAAGGCACCATTGTCTTGCCCATCCGGGTGGGTCCAGTCATCAAAGATACCACATGTCAGGTGCTCGATCTACCATTGGCTTACAATATCCTTCTAGGGAGACCCTGGATACATGAAATGCAGGTTATTCCTTCAACATACCATCAATGCTTGAAATTTCCCTATGAAGGAGTGGAGGTTACTATCCTAGCTGATCTGAGTACAACTTGCAATACATTGAAGGAAAGTGCCGATAAACTTGTTCCCAATAACAGAGAATCTTCCATCAAGCAACAAAATGTGGCTTCCACATCTAAGATGGATGACATTACTAAAGAGATCAATATCAAAGAAAATGGGACGGGAGAATACACTATAGAGCCAGTCTTGTCTCTGACATCTCTCCCAATCTCACCTAAGTCATATGGCCAATCCTTGAAGCAGTCTAAATCAGAACCTAAGAAACCTATGGAAGCATACAAAAGACATTTTGTGGTGGATCAAGTATCTAAACAAGAACTTGAAGAGGATGAAGCTGTGCTGGCATGGCTATATAAAGAGGATTCTGAATCTAAAATTGTTCAACCTAGTGAATCTATAGCACCTACAGTCCCTTCTAATTCATATGGTCCAGGAAACAAATTGATAGCCAAGATGGGATATTCTGGTCAAGGACCTCTAGGAATTAGGGGAAAGGGTCTTGTGACCCCCATTTCACATATTGGTCGAGCCAAAAAAGATACTGGTGGCATAGGGTTTAAGAAGAAACCCTATCATCTCAAAGGTGGTTGTTCTCATGTCATAGAACAAATTGCACCAGGAGAACCCCTTCTTAAGAAAGAAGAAACAGAACCCTCTGATGATGATTCAGATAGCTCTGAGCTTATCCCCTATGAAAAATTGCCTAAAGAGATCAAAGATCTTCTTGATGATACAGATGATCCTATCAGAAGAATTAATGTAGTAGAAACACAAGAACCTACTGTAGTGCAAGAGATGGTTGTACCACAAGAACCAGCCAATCTCGAAGGCAATCAAACTGATCAAGAAGCAGGGGGTAGCTATTCTGACACTGATTCCCATGAATAGGAATTCAAGTCAGAGACTAAGGGTAATCCTTCTTGGGGTATTCATCCTGATTTCATGCACTTTCTAAGATTTCCTAGAGATTCTGAATTAGAAGATGAGTCAAATGATTATGAATGGGGTGCCATTCCAGAAGAAGATGAGCTTATAACAGAGAAATCTATTGATGTTATTCACTAATATGTCTCTCAACCCAACGTAGGTCTAGAGCGAAACAATGAACTTAACGTGTCTGATCCACCTATGGCTGAAGAGGACTCCTATGATGATGTTGAGCCTATTCACGAATTGAACATTCTGAGCTGTAATATCACCTTTGAACTTGAGCATCAGGTTAGGACCAATGATGACATATCCACATCCGTGAACACCATATCCCAAGCCTTTCCCACTTTGACTATCCAACGCCCTGATCTTATCGACCAAACTTCCACCAACCCAAACCATGGTATGTATACCTTCCCAAATGACTATGCCCTTGCCTGCTACCTCAATGCAGTTGAGCCTATGAGTACTTCCATCAGTAAACCGAGTGTCAGCATGACCGAGTCGGACATCAAATATCTTAGTCAGAAAAACAAGAGTAAAAGGAAAAAGAAAAAGAGTTTTGAGGGTGAAAACCACTTTGTGGCAGTCTCAGAACCGACAAAAGTAAAAAGAAAAGACGTATCTGAAGGTGAAAACCTCTCTGAGGCACCTAAGGATGAGATATTTGATGTCCTTCCAAGTCATTTACAGGATAGATCTCCAGTTCTGATTGAGCCAACTCAATCCATCAATTTGGGTACAACAGAGGAACCACAATTGGTACATGTAGCACAATCTCTATCAGACGAAGAGAAACAAAACTTCACTACCTTCTTATCAGAGAAAAAGATCAACTTTGCATGGAAATATTCAGATATGCCAGGATTGGATCCCAATCTCATTATGCACCATCTATCCATTGCTCCCGGAGTAAAACCAATCAAACAAAAATTGAGAAAGATGCATCCTCATGTTGCACTCTTAGTCAAAGCAGAACTAGAAAAACTCCTAAAAGCTGGATTCATTCGTGTCATAGACTATGCTGAGTGGATTTCCAACATTGTACCTGTTTCCAAACCAGATGGTTCAATCAGAGTATGCACGGACTTTAGAGACGTGAACAGAGCATGCCCTAAGGATGATTTTCCACTGCCTAACATTGATATGATAGTGGACATGACTGCGGGCTATGAAATGTATTCCCTTATGGATGGTTTTTCTGGATACAACCAAATCAAAATTGCTCCAGAAGATCAAGAGAAAACAACTTTCACATGTGCGTGGGGAACTTTCTGTTGGAATGTTATGCCATTCGGACTCAAAAATGCTGGAGCTACATATCAAAGAGCAATGACATCTATTTTTCATGATATGATGCATAGAACAATGGAGGATTACGTAGATGATACCTTGGCAAAATCCATGATTAGAACTGAACATCTAACAGACTTGAGCATGATCCTCGACAGAATGGAAAAATTTAGTCTTCGACTAAATCCTAAAAAGTGTGCTTTTGGAGTCACTTCTGGAAAGCTCCTAGGATACATCGTCTCCAAGAAAGGCATTGAAGTTGATCCAGCTAAGGTCAAGGCTATAATAGAGATGCAACCTCCCACAAATATCAGTCAAATGAGGACATTGCAAGGCAGAGTTCAATCTATCAGAAGATTCATATCACAGCTAGCGGACATCTCATAGCCTTTTACAAAAACATTACATAAAGGTGTGACCTTTGCATGGAATGAAGAATGCGAGAACAACTTTAAACATATCAAGAAGTATCTATCAAATCCACCTATATTGATGCCTCCTATTCATGGGAAGCCATTAATATTATATGTCTCCACAACAGATACATCACTGGGGGCATTGCTAGCACAGCATGATGAGAACAAGAAAGAAAGAGCCATCTACTATATCAGCCGAACTTTAGTGGCCTATGAGAAGAACTACTCAATGATAGAGAAGGCCTGTCTCGCTGTGATCTTTGCATCACAGAAATTGAGACACTACATGTTAGCTCATACTACTCATTTGGTAGCTAAAATTGATCCACTGAAATATCTCCTAAGAAAAGCTGCCCTCACAGGTAGACTAGCTAAATGGGTCATGCTCTTGAGCGAATTTGACATTGAATATGTTGAAAGAAAAGCTATCAAAGGACAGGTCATTGCTGATCAATTAGCTGAAGCACCACTGTTTGATGATACACCCATGCAAATGGAATTTCCCGATTCCTCTATCATGCACCTCTCTTCTAGAGCATGGCGATTATTCTTTGATGGCTCCTACACACAGAATGGATCCGGCGTAGGCATATTGTTCATTACTCCTCAAGGATACTCGATACCCAAAGCATTCAGATTAAAGTTTCCTTGCACAAACAATATTGCTGAATATGAGGCACTTCTCAATGGTATGAAAATGGCAATACAGTGGAGAGTTACAGAGATGCACATTCATGGAGACTCACAACTAGTCATCCACCAGGTCAATGATGTGTACCAAACCAAAGATGAAAAGCTCATTCCTTACAAGAGAATGGTCGATGATCTAAAGAAATACTTCATCTCTATCACATTTGAGCAAATACCCAGAATGGAGAATAAGGCTGCTGATGCAATGGCAACATTATCTACTCTTTTACAACAGCCTGAACATGAACTACGCTACGAGTTCCTGGTGGAAGCCCTATCCTATCCTGCATATGACTCCCCTGAAACTCGCATGATCTGCACTGTTGTAAGTTATGACTCATCTCGCTACAAAAATTTGTTCTCCTATCTCCACGACCAAATCATCCCTGAGTCCTTTAACCGTTTTGAGAAACGAAACCTTATCTGATCCGCATCCCGATATGTCATCATTGGTAATGATCTGTACAAACGAGGTCTAGATGGTACACTGCTTAGATGTTTAGAACGAGAAGAGTCTCAACGTGCATTAGAGGAAGTCCATGAGGGTATATGTGGGTCACACTCGAACGGGTTAACGTTAGCTCAAAAACTTATTAGGGCTGGGTATTATTGGCCTGAAATGGAAAAAGAAGCTATTAAATTTGCTAAAAAATGTCAACAGTGTCAAGTACATGGCAACTTGATTCATGCTCCAGGGAGAGATCTGATTCCTTTTACTACACAATGGCCTTTTCAACAATGGGCATTTGATCTCATAGGTGCTATCCATCTGCACTCTTCTAATGGACATACCCATATAATCACAGCTACAGATTATTTTACAAAATGGGTAGAAGCAGTTCCTCTAACACAAGCAATGGGGAAACAGATCTCTATGTTCATCCTGAATTACATCATTTGCAGATATGGGATCCCTCACTCTATAATCACAGATAACGGGGGACAATTCAAAAACAAGGACCTAGATGACTTATGTGCCAAGTTCAAAATTACTCAACATTGGTCATCTATCTACTATCCTCAAGGGAACGGACAAGCTGAGGATTCAAACAAAAATCTCCTGAAGATCTTGCACAGAACAGTGAATAAAACAGGAAGAGACTGGCATCTGATGATCAATCCAGCTCTCTAGGCATACAGAACTAGTATCAGAACGCCTACAGGGGCTACACCTTTCGCTTTAGTTTATGGGTCTGAAGTGGTATTGCCTATTGAGGTTGAAATCCCATCACTCAGAATCAAAATGAATGGACTTGTCACTGATGAAGACTACAGAGTGTCGAGGTTACAAGAACTTGAACTACTAGATGAGCGCAGACAAGCAGCGTATGATCATCTCAGAGTGTATCAGAAAAGAATGTCTAGAGGCTACAACAAGAAAGTCAGACATAGAGAATTTCAGGTTGGCGATCTAGTGTTGAGAGAAAATCCTAAAAATCAATCACATCGAGAATGCAAGGGGAAGTTTGAACCCAACTGGCTGGGTCCCTTTGTAATCACTGCTACTTTTGGCTCTGGTGCCTATCAACTCTCAACGACTGAAGGAGAACAGCTCCGAGAACCAATCAACGTTCTCCATCTGAAGAAATTCTACGCCTAAGGCATTCAGTGCTTGGTAAATGTCCTGAAAAAAATCTTAAAAATCAGAAAAAGTCCTGAAAAAATGAACATCTTGGTGAAAACCTAGCAATAGGCACCTTGATGATTCACAAAAAAATCAAAAAATATCAAAAGTACAAAAAAAAAAAAAAATGAAAAAAGAAAAAAAAAAGTGCCTTGGTGAAAACCTGGAAACAGGCACCTTGGTAGCAAAAATAGAATCTCTACCAAGATGGTGAAAACTCGGCAAACGGGCACCACTTGTTCCAAAATGCTCCATCTATCAGCACAATCTTGGTCTTTCCCAACTTTCAGTCTTGCTTTAGTTTGTACATATCTCCCTGTTTGTTTCTGCATATCCTGGTTTCAATAAGTCGGTCTGTACACCAATCAGCTCAAGCGTCTGTATCCTATCAATGTTCAAATTTGGGGGCAATCAAGGTCATATCCTATGGTCTCCCATGTATCTTAGACATGTCATATCCACTCAGAGTCCTTTGAAGCTTCAAGTTGAGTCAGTCAGTCAGTCTCGTCTCCAGAAAGGATTTTGCATCAACAACAATCAAACATCAAAACTCAACTGAAAACAATCTGTGCTTTTCATGCTTTTATCTCCTTGTATGCTTACTAATTCGCATTGAGATTTTTGCATATTGTGTCCCTTCGAGCTCTTCAATGATGTCCTTTACAGGATTTAGAGAGTGATGACTGGGGGCATAATCTTTTCTTTGTCTTCTGCTTGTATGTAAAAATCTAACAGCTTTGGAAATTTTGGATTGAAATGGTGTCCGACTGTAAGAGCCTCTATCTCGAATTGGATGGCCATGCGTACCTCGACCATTGATACCCGAAAAATTCAAGGAAGTTTGATCTAACTATTGTATTTTTGAGTAAGTTCTTTCTCCTACTGTGGAACGCAATCTTGCCTAAGGATGTGAATGATAAAGGGTCACTACGGGTAATTCACATTGGATTTAGAATGATCTCTTGACTGTTTGATGTGTTTGCAATGCAAGGCGTATTCAGGTCATCACGACGTTTATGTTTTGATGCTTGTACAAATTGCTATATCAAAATGGACATGATATTCAGGTCATCCTGGCATTTGTGCCTTGATGCTTATATTTAATCCAACATTTTGAAAATAAAGTCAATATTCATATATCCATGGTTGTTGTCCAGTGGGTGTTGTATTGATTCTTGCGCATACAAATCGATATTCATATGTCTATGGTTTCATGGCTAGTGGGCATTGTATTGATTTATCCGGTTACCTAAAAGTTCAATGATGATAACAAATCGACACATGATCAGTGACTAGGTCCTAGGTCTTAGGTTGCATTTCATTTTGCATGTCTCATTGCATTTTGCATGTTTACATGATCTCACAATGATTAAACGAACTTCAATGCTTAAATGATTTTTCAAATCGCATCTTCAAGTCTAACAAGAGCTGAATCTCACACGAAGGTTCCTCCAATGAAATAGCAAGTAGAATCCTTTTTCGGGATCAAAATTCAAATCTGAGATCATTCATATTATTAACTACTTGCATATTCGACCTTCAATCATCACAGAAATCTAGTATTCAACTTAACTGATTATCTTACATCAAACTATCAAAATTTCAACTTAGTCAACCATGGTCAACTCATGGTCAAACCTAGTCAAACTTGGTCTTTTGGGACCTTCCAACGATGCAGAATGCGTTCTCGGATGTAAATAACCACTTCTCAGATCAATTAACATGCTTCTAAACTATCAACGCTGACTTTTCTTGTCAGATTTCAATTTTAATCCTGAAGGGGGCATGCTATTGCACATCATTCAAAGTCTGTAAATCAAATTCTATCGATCAAGTCTATCAATATCTTTCATCAGTGATCAAGACAAACAATCATGTCTAGTTACTGATTCATCAAAAAAAAAAGACCTCATCGCTCGGGGCAAATCTATCATCACTTGAGGCATATCAGATTCATCGATCCATATCAATCTGGTATTCTCTTAATCTTGTAAACTGTATCAGTTTTTGCAACCATCAGATCATAGTGTTCTTTCCTTGGTTCTTCGGCAACTGAAGGATTCGGATGTGATACTTGCTAGTTCTGCTAAGACAATCGAGTCTAGAATGGATCACTCACTTCTTATCAATCCTAAGGTTCAGAATCAGGTGTTTTGACACTTTTTTGCAATCATAGGTTCATTTGCTTCTACAGTGAACATTATCTTTGGTCATTCAAGACCTATTATCTCCATCTCAATTCAATATCAATCAGCTTCTATCTCATATCAATTATCAATCTCAAACATCAGTTTCATATCTCTATCAAACACAGACTATCTTTGAACCACTGCGCTTCGCACAGTAATTCAAAGAGGGGCAAAATGTAATACCCCAAAAATGGGCTATAAGTTCATTAACCTCCTACATCGACAAATTCGAACGAAATCGACATCAAAGTCCTAATCTAAGGCACATCTAAACATCATCGAATCATAATTGATTATCTTAAATTTTGCATCGGGGAATATTCCTAGTAATATTCCTAATTATCTTAATTATCTTTAATTTTATAATTATTTGGCAATAAATCACATTTATCCTAAAATTTGATTAATTGAATATTTTCATATTTAATTAATTAGATTTAATATTTGCCACTTAATTATGTAATTAAATTTAATTCTATCTATTATTAATTGTATTATTTAATTTTGACAATAAATCAAAATTCCTATCTTTAATTGATTAAATTCTTATTTAATTAATTAAAGCATGTTGTCATTATTTAATAATATAATTTTTAATAAAAGTTTGATTAAATAATTGATTAACCCATAAATCAATTGTTTTATTTTTAAAAAAGCAGTTAAGTTGGAAATAAATCACTTTATTATTAAATTAATTCATAAATAAAACATGCACAATCATAAAAGCAAACAACTATCAATTATCAATTAAAGCTAAACTCTATTTTGAGTTAAAACTTAGCTTTTGCATGTTTTTGTGAGTTAATTATCTTTTATTTAAAAAAAAAACTCAAAAATCAAGTTGAGTTATTTGAGTGATTTATGGCTTTTTCCCATGCACCTCCAAAGCCCTGGATTTCTATAAATTAAAGGCTCAGCTCTTCACAAATCATCTCATATTTTGCACAATCACGCTGGAGAATTGGAATTGAAGAATCAAAGCTCTTGTGAATCGACATCTTTGTGAGATCAATCTTATTTTTGCATTCATATTTCATATCATTATTAGATTAGCATAGCATATCAATTTTTATCATTCTTATTGCATAGAAAATATCAAAAATATAGATTAATTGCATTCAATTTCATATCCATCTTTTGCATTCAAATCTTTCATTTAGGTGTCGTCTAGGTCACTGATCTCGATTACAATCTGAGAACATTAATCTCGCACCTATTAGAAGGCAGTAAATCGCTTGGTTAGATAGCTTTCAATTTTGCATGATTTTGATTATCAATAACCTCTAATGTTTTACTGAGTGTTGTGTTTACAGATCAGGTACAATTTTCACACACATCAGTCTTGCTTTAGTTTGTACATATCTCCCGGTTTGTTTCTGCATTTTCAATAAGTCAGTTTGTACACCAATTAGCTCAAGCGTCTGTATCCTATCAATGTTCACACTTGGGGGCAATCAATGTCATATCCTATGGCCTCCAAATGTATTTTAGACGTATCATATCTAGTTGGAGTCCTTTGAAGCTTCATTTGAGTCAGTCAGTCAATCTTGTCTCTAGAAAGGATTTTTGCATCTATGAGAACGCAATCAAACATCAAAACTCAACTGAAAACAATCTGTGCTTTTTACATGCTTTTATCTCCTTGTATGCTTATTGATTCACATTGAGATTTTTGCATATTGTGTCCCTTCAAGCTCTTCGATGATGTCTTTTATAGGATTTAGAGAGTAATGACTGGGGGCATAATCTTTTCTTTATTTTTTGATTGTATGTGAAAATCTAACAACTTTGGAAATTCTGGATTGAAATGGTGTCCAACTATAAGAGCCTCTATCTCGAATTGGATGGCCATGCGTACCTCGACCATTGATACCCAAAAAATTCAAGGAAGTTTGATCTAACTATTATCTTTTGAGTGAGTTCTTTCTCCTATTGTGAAATGCAATCTTACCCAAGGATGTGAATGATAAAGGGTCACTACGGGTAATTCACATTGGATTTTGAATGATCTCTTGACTACTTGATGTGTTTGTAATGCAAGGTGTATTTAGGTCATCATGACGTTTATGTTTTGATGCTTAGACAAATTGCTATATCAAAATGGACATGATATTCAAGTCATCCTGGTGTTTGTGCCTTGGTGCTTATATCTCATCTGACATTCTGAAAACAAAATCAATATTCATATGTCCATGGTTGCCTAGCCAGTGGGTGTTGTATTGATTCTTGTGCATACAAATCGATATTCATATGTCTATGGTTTCATAGCTAGTGGGCATTGTATTGATTTATCCAGTTACCTAAAAGTTTAATGATGATAACAAATCAACACATGATCAGTGACTAGGTCCTAGGTCTTAGGTTGCATTTCATACTACATGTCTCTTTGCATTTTTGCATGATCTCACAGTGGTTGGCTAAACTTCAATGCTTAAACAATTCTTTAAATCACATCTTCAAATCTAACAAGAGCTGAACCTAACATGAAGGTTCCTCCAATGAAACGGCAAGTAGAATCCTTTTTTGGGATCAAAATCAAAATATAAGATCATTTATATTATCAACTACTTGCATAATCGACCTTCCATCATCACAGAAATCTATTTTTCAACTTAATTGATTATCTTCCATCAAACTATCAAAATTTCAACCATGGTCAACTCATGGTCAAACCTAGTCAAACTTGGTCATTTGGACCTCTAAATGATGTAGAATGCATTCCTAGACGTGTTTAACCACATTTCAAATCAATTAGCATGCTTCTAAACTATCAACGCTGACTTTTCTTGTCAGATTTCAATTTTAATGCCGAAGGGGGCATGGTATTATATATCATTCAAAGTCTGTAATCTAATTTGAAATCATATCTTTGCTAAAATCATATCTTTCCTCAATAATCAAGACAACAACCACGTCTACTTACTGATTCATCAAAAAAACCTCATCACTTGGGGCAAATCAATCATCGCTCAGGGCATATCAGATTCATTGAGATCCATATCAATTTGGTATTCTCTTAATCTTGTAAATTGTATCAGTTTTTGCAACTATCGGTTCAATTGTGTTATTTACTTGATTCTTCAGCAACTAAAGGGTTCAGATGTGATACCTACGTGATTCTTCTAAGGATAATCAAGTCTGGAATTGGTCACTCACTTCTTCACAATCATAAGGTTCAGAATCAGGTGTTTTGACACTTCTTTGCTATCATTGGTTCATTACTTTTATAATTTCCATTATCTTTGGTCATTCAGGACCTATCATCTTCATATCAAATATTTCAATCAACTTCTGTCTCATATCAATTATTAATTTTGAATCAGTTTCATATCTTTATCAAACACAGACTATCTTTGAACCACCGCACTTCGCACAGTAATTCAAAGAGGGGCAAAATGTGATACCCCAAAAATGGGCTATAGGCTCATTAACCTCTATATCGACACATCGAACGAAATCGACATCAAAGTCCTAACCTAAGGCACATCGGCACATCATCGAATCCTAATTGATTATCTTAAAATCTGCATCGGGGAATATTCCTAGTAATATTCCTAATCATCTTAATTATCTTTGATTTAATGATTATTTGGCGATAAATCCTATTTATCCTAAAGTTTAATTAATTGAATATTCTCAATATTTAATTAATTAGATTTAATTTTGCCACTTGATTATTAAATTGAATTTAATTATATTTATTCCTAAGTATTATTATTTAAATTTGACAATAAATCAAAATTCCTATCATTAATTGATTAAATTCTTATTTTATTAATTAAAGCAAGTTGTCATATTTAATGATATTATTTTTGAATAAAAGTTTGATTTTAATAATTGATTAACCCATAAATCAATTGTTTTAATTTTAAAATCAGTTAAGTTGAGAATAAATCACTTTATTTATTTATTAATTCATAATTATCCATGTGCAAAATCAAAGAGCAGTTAAACTCCAAATCATAAAATCAATGCAAGTTATTGACTTTTTGGAACTCAACATCATTTTTGAGTTTTAAAGTTGATCTAAACTTCTAATTTGAGTTAAAAAGTTGTTTTTGCATGATTTGCATATTTTTGTGAATTAAATTATCTTTATTTTCAGATAACTCAAAAATCAACCTGAGTTATTTGAGTGATTTATGGCTTTCTTTCATGCACCTCTAAAGCCATAGATTTCTATAAAATCAAGGCTCGGCTCATCTCTCAAATCCACAAAATCTCATAATTTGGCGTAATCACGCTTAAGGATTGCTATCTAGAGAATCAAAGCTTATTGCGAATCAAGGCTATTGTGAGATCAATTTGGTTTTTACATTCATTTAGTTTTCATATCATATCATTGTTAGATCAATTCATAGCATATCAGTTTTTACACATCATAGATTTCATATCAAGTTTTTCATCTTATTGCATCTAAAATCAAAAAATATAGATTAATTGCATACATTTCATATCAGTTTTGCATTCAAATCCTTCGTTTAGGTGTCATCAAGGTCACTGATCTGGATACAATCTGAGAACATCATACTCACACCTATTAGAAGGCAGTAAATCCCTTGGTTAGTTTAGCTTTCATTCATTGCATGATTTCGATTTTAGCTAACCTCTAATGTTTTACTGAAGTGTTGTGTCTACAGATCAGGTACAATTTTCACAAACACACTTATGGGTTCCCTAGCGAGGACATTACATTGAGCCTACTTTAATATCATGAAATTTTTTCAACCCTATGGTGTCTACATATTAACTACTACCACCAATGTCCTACTGTATGGTTTCTATGTAATTTTTGTTTATTTTTACCAAAATTTCTATGGTTTCTATAGCATAATTAGTCTAACCTTTTAGGGATTTTTATAGAGTATTTATGATTTTGGGACCATTTTTTTATCTTTCTCTATTAGTCCTAAGATTAGATTACTAAGAGGGGGGGTGAATCAGTAATCAATCAATTGTTAAACTTTTTAACCTCTTAAACTTTAAAACAACATCACAAGATTAAATTTAATAGCTCAACAAATGAAAATCATAACCATAAGCACACCCACATAACAATGAAAAATTTGACACATAAATTTATTTCTTGGACACCTAAATAAAAAAAAAACTATGGTGGGGATTAGTACCCACTAAATGATATACTTTTCTAAAGTACGCCCCATGAGGAGCTTAACCCAGTTAAAAGTTTACAAAAGCACTATTAGGTGCTACTTGATTAAGGGATTCACCTTATTCATATTAAGACCTTTATCCTATTAAGAGCAGCCTTATTAGAATAATTTAAACATAATCTAATATGCCATCCTATTAGAGGATTAACAATAGGGACCTACTAGGATCCACCCGTTTAAAAGATTTTGACTATTGTACTATTTGGGAACAACAAAGAGAATGATCTATAGAATAGCACTACTTATGCTTGATCAAATCCACTAAATAAAACAATCTATTCACAACACAATAAATTCTACCCTAGCTTGATCGCAACTCCCACTTTTTACAATGCTTGTCCAACAAATAATCAAAAACTTTTTCTTTCAGTTTCATCCATTATATACTAAACATTCATGTCCACCACCTTAATAAAGCCCTAAAACTTAATTTCAATTATTCCACTCAAATCCAACACACCACACAACAAAGTTCTATGTACAAAATAAATTTCTAAGACTGCATCAGCCATCACAATGATTTACATGGAATTTTTTGCCAAGGGGTCAAACACATGTATACCAAACACTGGCTTCCTCTAGAATCTTATCCACATGCTAGCATCAAAAAATGTGATGCCATATCATCATCTCCACTCATGAAGACATGACACCAGGTCATGACTGATTGAACCGAATTCACCACAACATCTACACTAATTAATGATAAAAAAATTCATCAACTAATAGTCAAGAAGACACACACTTCAAACTGTAACAACTATATCTATGCACACCGGTCACCTTTCCTTCACATTGGTCACTCAAACTAGTTGCAATTACAACCATAGCTTCTACACAATGTTGTCCACCATATCTTGTGACTGTACCATAAGAAACAACAAATATTTGACAAACAAACCAAGTGACCTATTTCCTGTCACTAACTATTCTAGCAGTTGCATTGTTAACCTTCATCTAATCATAGATTTATTATCTATCCATATCCATTATAGCAGTCATGTATTTGACATTCAAAGACATCCCCAAGTCTCTCATAAGAATCTCTACAATAGAAACATATTGCAACACCTTTATCATCATACTTATACTTAACAACATACTATCTGAACACTAGGTCAATACTTGACATCAATGACAACCCAATGACTGATCATTATGAAATCAAAACTATATCATTACAAAATGAGAAATCACTTACCACTATTGCATTAGTTATGCCAATAATCTCCCCCTTTGTCATTAATGGAAACACTCTCTTTAATACTCACTTTCTTTCTCCAACATTATACATTATGCAACACTAGGAATAAAAAAATATTGTCACTTTTGTCTTTCACCAATTCTACAAATACTCCTCCTTTCACTAAACTTCTCTTGTCTTCTCTTCCATTCTATAATTTTGAACATTCTCCTTACTTACTTTGAACATTCTATTTAATATCCCCCTTACTTTCTCTCCCCCTTTGACAAAAATGACAAAGGCATAAAAAATACATGATATCTTCTTTGTTGTACCTGACTAAACACAACATATTACTTCATATACTTATCCCCCCATAGTGTAAACCCACAACATCAATCCAAATGTAAATATATTCACTAGATATACTTGGATTGATACAATTGCATCTTCATTCAATTTAAATCAAATAGGGGAATAACCCCCAACTTATCTCTTAGATACTCAAATGTATCCTTAGGTAATGGCTTAGTGAAAATATCAGCAACCTACTCCTTAGTTGGGACATACTCCAACCTTAACTCCTTTTCCTATACCTTTTCTCTAAGAAAGTGATATTTGATATCTATATGCTTAGGCTTAGAGTGCATCACCAAGTTTTTTGAAATATTAATGGCACTTGTATTGTCACAATAGATAGCTATTGGTTCATTTACCTTCTCTTGAATTCCTTCTAGAATATTCTTAATCCATACTACCCATGTACAATTAATCACAAAAACATATTCAGCTTCAGCTATTGATTTTGATATACAACTCTACTTCTTGCTTGTCTAGGATACAAGTCGATCACTGAGAAAGAATGCACCTCCACTTGTTCTCTTTTGATCATCAACATTTCTCACCCAATCAAAATCAGTAAATACACTTAGAGATAAATTACCTTTATGTCCATTCTAGAGACCACAATCTCTAGTCAACTTAAGATATCTAAAGATTCTCTTCACCGCAATCAAATGTGATTCCTTAAGATTAGAAGAAAATTTAGCCACAAATGTAACTGCCTGTGTTATGTTTGACCTAATATGAAACACATACTATATCTTACTGATCATGGACCTACAAAGTGTCTCATCCACCTCTTTGGAATCATATTCTTATCACAATTTACAACTAGTTACCATAGGGGTACCAGCCAGTTTTGAGTCTTCTAACCCAATTGTCTTCAGTATCTCTTTCACATATTTAGACTGGCTGATGTAGATACCATCTTTCAGCTGTTGAACCTAAAATCAAATAAATAATTTGATCTCATCAATCATAGACATCTTGAATTCTTTCCTCATCTCATATGTAAATGATCTACTCATTTCTTCATTTCTACCAAAAATGAGATCGTCTACAAATATCTCTTATATTAGTAACTTGTCATTTTTATCAATCTTCAAATATACATTACTATTGTTACTTGTCCTAATGAAACTAATATGAATCAGATATCAGTACAATCTCTCATACCAATTAAGAAAATCCTTGTTCATTCCATACAAGGATTTCTACAATTTACACACCTTTTTCTTACCTTCTACAGTAGAAAATCCTTCAGGTTGTTCAATGTGTACATCTTCTTCCAATACACCATTAAGTAAAGATGACTTAACATCCATTTGATATACCTTGAATCATTTGTAAGAATCATATGTAATAAATATCCTTACAGCTTCAAATCTAGCCATAGGTGTAAATGTTTCACCATAGTCTAGGCCTTCCTCTTGTGCATAACCATTGCACACCAATATTTCTTCATTCCTTACAATTCACCTTTCTCATTCATCTTGTTTTTGAAAATCCACTTAGTACCTATTACATTCTTGTCCATCGGTCTAGGTACTAATGTCCAAGTTTTTTTTCTTCTCAATATTCTCCGATTCTTTTTCCATATCCTTCAACCAATCATCATCTTTCAATGCATCTTTTACATTTTAAGGTTTAAGTTCAGGTGGAAAACATTTACTTTCTCTTTCCTTTCTTCTAGTTCAAATACTGGCATTTTGTCACCAATAATTTGATCACGGGAATGATTCATTTTTACATACCATGGAAATAATGGTTCATATCTAGGAGTATCTTCGACCACTTGTATTAGTTTGTATTCATTGACTTGTATCTCCATTGGCTCTACTAGAGTGTCCCACTCCACCGATTGTACATATACAAACCCCTGATAATCTTTAGGTTCCTTTCTAGATTCATCATTTTTCTTAGAAAATTCATCTACTCTTACATTAGCACTTTCCAATATCTTATTTGTTCTCTTGTTCAAGCACTTGTAAGCTTTACTCTTTGTGTAATATCCTAAGAATATTCGCTCATCTCTTCTTGTATCAAAATTACCTATATTTTTATCTTTGTTTATGTAACATCTACTTCCAAATTTTTTTAAATAGATTACACTAGGAGATTGACCATGCCAAAAATCATAAGGAATTTTATTTTTACCTTTCTTCAACTAAACTTTATTCAATGTATAAACAATAGTTCTCACTGCTTCTCTCCCAAATGTTTGTGCAACACCTTTCTGAATCATTAATGTCCTGGCACAATCGATGATAGACCTATTTCTTCTTTCAGAAATAGCATTCTACTGAGGTGTCCTAGGAGCTAACATTTACCTATTGATTCCTTGTTTCTCACAATATGAAACAAACTCATGCAAAGTGAACTCACCTCCTATGTCAGATCTAAGACATTTCAGGGTCTTACTAGTCTCCTTCTCCACTTTGGCTTTGTAGATATTAAACATGTAAAAACCTTCTTATTTTTCCTCTAGAATCACAACCCACATCATTCTATAATAACCATAAACAAGAAACATGAAATTTTTATCACCATAATAACTTCAAGATCTCATTGGACCACACAGATCGATATGAACTAGATCTAAGATACTTTCAGAAGATTAATTGTTACTAATAAAACTTGAACTAGATAACTTCCCAAGCTAACATTCTTTACACATTACATTGTTGAGCTCTACTAGATTAGGAAAACCTCTCACTTTCTTCATCCTACCAACTTTGACCAATTTATCAAAATTTACATGACAAAACCTCTTATGCCATTACCAACAATCTTCTACCTAAGGAATCAAACAACTCTTAATTATAGAATTCAAATGGAATAAGTTACCTTTAGTTTGTTCACTAGTATAAATCAATTATCTTGATTTACCAATGATCTTGTATTTACCTTCATTGAACTCCACTCTATATCCTTTATTATTTAACTGAGAAACACTTAACAAGTTGTATTTCAAACCATCAACCCAATAAACATCATCACAATTTTTCTTATCATTTAAAGTATTAGATCCTTTACCTTTTACCATATAGGGAGTATCATTACCAAATCTTACTAAGCCTCCATCAGACTCCTCCATCTTGATGAATTTTATTTTATCACCGGTCACATGATGAGTGCACCCACTATCAATAATTTATTCACCATTATGATTCATTTTAGGCACTAAGGATTTCTCACCTTCTTCTGAGGTTTCTTCCTTTATTGCAACAAACACAATCTCTTTTTCATCTCTTTTATGAAATCCTTCATTAGTAACACCTTCCTCAGTAAGGTAGCATTCTTTCTTATTCTTATCCTTGAATCTCCTTGGCTTCTCCTTTCTATCACTGTCAGGACATCTAGAGGCAATATGTCTAATATTATTTCATTCAAGAAACTTAAAAGGTAACTTACACTTATATTTACATTTCCCTCTAGGTAGCCTTTTAGTAAATAAAGCTTCTAACTCCTCATGTTCTCTTTCTTCATACATGATAGATTCATAATCATTAGAGTAATATGTTAAAGAATTTTTGGATATCTCCTTTCCTTTCCTTGATGGTGCAAAATTCAATGATGAATTGAAAGAGATTCAACTTTAGGCATACTATTATCATAATTACTTAACTCAAATGTAACTAATTTCCATATTAATGCATCTAGAGTAATAGTAATAGTTCCTAGAGATCCGATATCTTGTATAGATAAAACCCTAATAGCATACTGAGGTAATAAAGTTCTCAAAAATTTACTTACCACATCCTCCTCAAGAATATTACCACTAGGACCTCGAATAGAAACAACAACCTCTTTGATTCAAAAACTATATTGCTCAGTGTTGTCATTTTCTTTCATCCTTATTTCATCACCTCACAAACTATCAACCTTTTCCTTCTGTACATGTTGATCTCCTCCATAGATGGTCTTCAAATTCTCCCACATCTCATGAGTAGTATCCAATTATTTGACATCAATAAATTATGCATTAGAAAGAGTACTAGCAATAGCTTCCATAGTAGTTTTATGTTATTTCTTGATCTTCAATTGGTCTGTAGTCAGGGTTCCAGAAGAGATAGTATACTTAGTAACCACATGATCCCAAATAATGATCCACCATAACTTTAAGATAGAGCTTCATCCAACTGCACCATACTAAGTAGTTCTTGTTGGCTCCCAAAACCACAAATTATAAATCCAAGAGTGTTGCCAATTTGCTAATAGGATTACTCATTAAGTTTTAGCCAATAAATAAGAATGATATCTTGATATATAATTCTCTTGCACTTTAGGCTTCACTAAATCTAGGTGGGTAGACTTCCTCAACCCCTAATCACTTGGTCAAAGGATTTTCTATAGATAATTTAAACCTTATGATTTTACAAGGTGGCAATTGGTCCTTGATATTAATCAAAATAAACTATATGTATGATGTGAATTGAATGTTTTTGTAAGAGAATATTATTATGAATTATGAATATGACTGATGAAACAATGAACTTTGTAGTTTGATGAATATTTCTTGAATTATAAAATAATATGTAGACCAGTCCTTATCTAATATTTGGAAGATAGAGTCATTCCTTGTTAGATATTTATGTACAATTCTTGAGAGACAACATACACCATCCACTACCACACATATATATAGAAATGATATTCTATAGTACAAATCTTAGTCTAATTGAATTTAATTTCTCAGAGAAACTAGTTAGAAAAAGTTACATGGAGAACACTTCACATGCAATCTTTGATGATATAAGAAGTATACAACAAAAATAATCTTTTTCAATAAATATATTAAAATGTAGCAGTTGAATCTCAATCAATAATCCCATATGACTAACCTGATCAAGTTTAATAAACAATACTTAAATTTGGACAGAAAAGAGAGTCTTTGTATTAATTTCAAAAAATAGGTACAATTGATTTGTGCTTCAGTTAAAATTCCCTATATAATAATTTTTTAAAGTAATGTTTCATCTGTATTTCCATATATATCATCTATTTTATCTATTCTCTATCCTATATTATATGTAGTATATCAGTGAATGGTCTTGGTTTCCTTGTTATACAAAATGAAAGGATGCATACAAGATTTGGACCATCACAATGCTTCCTAAATAATAACTAAAAATTTTACCGTTACGTACAATTTTATAAAATGAACACACTCCATCAAGAAAATGGTATCACTAAATGTGGATCAAGTGCAACATCTCCAACATTTCATTTTCCATGTCATTCGAAACCCAACCATCGTCATTCATTTGTATGGATGGCATCATGTCAACCAATTATGCCCTGTCATGTTTGGCCTCTAACTCAAATAAGTCACTCTGGTACATGGCATAACTAGTATGATTTTTCCAAGCCGCATCCATCAAACTATTTAACACATCCTATTGGTCCTCCTCTGAGCCTATCGAGTCAAGCTGAAATATTGGTTGAAGCCTTGGGTCATCATTCAAAGGTTAAAAAATGGTTGGTAAAACCATATTTATAATAGACGCTTATGTATTAGTCACATAATTTAGTTTTTGTGATAATCCTAGCCCATTTATAGAAATATTGCATGTTACCACTTATTAACTGTAGTTTTTAACCACCTTTATAAAACTAACTGATAACTTTACTTATGGTCATTCCAACTTAATGAAACTTGTGGCTAAAATAAATCACATGCTTAACAACTTGGTCTCACACCTCATACATTTCCTCAAGAATATAATTGTGTCCTAATTATCTTTTCACACAAGGAATTAATGTGACCTTTAATCAACCTTATGCCAACTTATCTTTCAAGCCTTAACTTCAAATCTTCTGAGAGATCCTAATAGTACTTGAGATGTACATTCCAAATTATAAAATTGGCCACTTTCTCATTAATGTCCATCCTTTTAAAATTTTGACACCCATTTCACCAATTTGCAAATTTCCCTTTTGGTTTATCACGAAATAGAAAAATTATGCTACTTCTCAACTGTTATCAATGTGACCTACGAAATAGAAAAAAATCGCTATCTCACACATCCTTATCCCTACTCTAGCACAATGGAAAATATTCTCTTTTTCTTAGTTGATTTTTTGAGGACCCACGAAATAGAGAAAAATGTCCCTTTATTCATTTTGAAAGGATAATTTTCCAAATATGATATTTCTCTTTCATCAAATGCATAAATGTGGTACTTTTCCAAGCTTTAAAAGAAAATTTTGAAGTGACCCAACAGTTCTCTCTTGTGAATTTAGGATCTTCCTTTCTCATCACCTTCAGATCTTTTACTCAAGCTATTAAGATTCACCACAATAGAGTACCAAATCTTTGACACCAATTGTTAGTCCTAAGATCAAATTACTAAGAGGGGGGGTGAGTAAGTAATCAACTAATTGTTAAACTTTCTAAACTCTTAAACTTTACAAAAAAATTCACAAGATTAACTTTAATATAAGAAAATGAAAATAATAAAAATAAGCACATATACATAATAATGAAACATTTGACACACTAATTTATCTTGTGGAAATCCAAATTGGGAAAAAAACCATGGTGGGGATTAGTACCCATTAAATGATGTAGTCTTCTGAAGTACACCCTATAAGGAGATTAACCTTCCTAGGAGTTCATAAAAGAACTATTAGGTGCTATGTGGTTAAGGTATTTACCTAAGTCCTATTAGGACCTTTACTCTATTAAGAGTATCCTTGTTAGAGGACTTTAAACACATGCTAATGTGCCACCCTATTAGAGGATTTACAATAGGGACCTGCTAGGATCCACCTGGTTAAGGGATTTTGACTATTGTAACTATTAGGTAACAATAGAGAGAATAATTTATAGAATAGAACTACCTCTACTTGGTCAGATCAAATGAAGCACAAAATCTCTCCACAACACACTGAACTCTTCCCTGGCTTGATCACAAGTCACACTTCTCACCACACTTGTCCAATACACCGTCAACAAATTTTTCTTTTAGTTTCATCCATTATATACTGAACATTTAAGTCCACCAACTTCATCAAGCCCTAAAACTTAATTTCAATTAACCCTCTCAAATCCAAAATGCCACACAAAAAATTCAATGTACAAAATAAAAATCCAAGACTGCATTGGTTGTCACAATGATTTAAATAGAATTTTGTTTCAAGGGGTCAAACACATTTTGACCAAACATTGGCTTCCTCTATAATATTCTCCACACACTAGAATAAAACAATGTCATTCCAAGTCATCACCTCCACTCATGAAGATAGGACACCACATTGTGACTAGCTCAACTGAATTATCGCAACATCTACACTAGTCACCAATCAAAGATTCATCAATTGTTGCTCAAGAACACAAACACTTCAACCAGTAACAACTCTATCTCTTCACACTTGTCACCTTTCCTTCACACATATCACTCAAATTAGTTGTAATTTCAACCATATATTCTACACATTGTTTTCTACCATATCTTGTGACCACACCATAAGAAAAAACAAAGATCTAACAAACTAATCAAATCACCTATTGCCTATCACTAACTATTCTAGTAGTTGTATTGTTAGCCTTCATGCAATAATAACTTTCTTACTAGTCTATATGAATAGTAGTGGTTATGCATTTGACATTCATATACATCCCTAAGTCTCTCATAAGAATTTCTATAATTGAAACTTACTATAAGGCCTTGATAATCATGCTTATACTTAGAAAAATACTAGGAGCACTAGGTCAATACTTGACATCAATGACTACCCAATAAATGATCATCATGCAATAAAATTTATAATATTACAATTCCAAAAGAACTTACCATCACTACATCAATTATGCCAATTGCCAACATTCCCATTATGATTTTATTTTTCTCATTTTAATATTTCTTCATCATTTGGCTAAATTTTCTTCTATTTAGCTTTTTTCCTTCTTATTACTCTGAACATCATTCCTAACAAAGACAAAGACAAATATTTCCAAAACAATATAACAAAAGAGCTCTACATTTCTATACATTCTCATCTCTAGAATTTCCAAATCTTTTGTTCATCTTTCCTAATGCTCATGGTATAATGGAGGGCCCAATAGGATCCCACACCGTAAAATGTTGTCTCTAGTTCTGGTATGTAGGTTGTTTCCACCTCAAATGTGGGCCAATATTTAAATTGTCTTGCTTCTTCTTTGTTAACCCTAGGATTAGATTCATTTGTTTTGCAAATGAGGATCCTTCTTCATATGTAGATAAATTGGTGGGAAACAAAACCCCAAATAAGATAGACCTGTAGAAATATTTTGCAAAAATTTTAGTTATTTTCTTTGAGGAAGGTGTTGGAGCTCTAAATTTTGGGCAAAATTTGGAGTCTTATATAGTGATAAAACCCTAAAAAAAGGCCTCTTAATTTCCATGCCAAATAATTAATGATGGAGTAGATGAAATGGGATACAATATTACATTAATTTTCAATTAAAAAGTTGAGATATTATTGAAGGAAGCTCTGTGACAAGAACAATCAAAATTCTATGATCAAAGCCTTCAAAAAATGCTGAAATTTTGACCTACTGAAAAGATTATGCCGACAAAGGATAAAGATGGTCTAATTTAAAACATCTAAAAAAGACCCAGTTTAGGAAATCAAATTTCCTATTTCCAGTAAAAATATTATCTTTCCATGAGGTGTTTTGGTTTTTCAACCAAACCCAAATCCGAAATATAGGTAGTTATTTTTTAGGTAGTTTATTATTTTTTCAAAATAATTTGTAATAAGTGTGTGTCTTTTCACCCTAAAGAGGTGTGAAAGCCACTCAAACATGTATATATACATAATGTAAAATGTAAAGAGGGAATACAATACAAGATATATTTTCATAGAATAGAATTTGATCACAATTGCAATATGAACTCTAATGTACTATTTTTTTCAACATTAATAAAGATAAGTGCTCTTCTTTTTTATTTGTGGTTATAAGTTATATGTTTTCAATTAGTCTTTCAGATTACTCTGTGAATCAGGGTATCCTATTGTGCTCTTTCATATTGATATGATTTAGAACAATAGAGAGGGGGGGTGAATCGATTGTTCTCAGGTCCTGATGTATAAAATAATCTTGAAAACTTATCCTTAAATCAGATCCAAAACAAAAACAAACTCGGTCATCACTGAATCAATAATAGAAACATCTAACAATGCAGTCCACTATCTAGCTATAACTTAACTTACAAAACATAGTAATGTTCAGATCTAAACATTCACACAAGTATAAACACCAAGATTTATAGTGGAAACCCAATTTGGGAAAAACCACTTTGTAACATGCTACTATTATTTTCACTCTTCTGGAATGAGGTCGGTTAAAAGCCAACCCTATCAAAGGTTACAATACACACTGTCAAGTGTGACCTAGTTAAAGGATTTCAATCACCCTATTAAAAGTGAGCCTAGTTAAAGGACTTACATACACTCCATTAGAATGCAACCTTGTTCAAAGGATTTAACATATGACTATTAGGTCAGCCTCTGTTAAAAGGATTTTAACTATTACAATGGTTAGAAAGTAGCAATAGTATTATCTAAAAAATATACAACTCACTTTGCAAATATCAGATCCAATTCTGTACACTAATGCTGGTTTACTGACTTTGAAACTTTTTCATATCCATCTCTGATCTTCTTGGAACTTTTCTTCAAGCAACCACCACAATTACCTTCATTCTTTTCTACTTATTTAGTCAATAAACTTTACTCTTCGAACATTCTCTGTTAACCCATGTACATACATATTAAAATGTTTAGGTTCCCTTATATTTTCCTCAATTAGGTTAACTCATCCTTTGCCGCTCAATCTCATTCGTAGATCTTAGGGTTAGGTCATATTCACTGAATCTACCCGCTTCATATTATTCAACTCCTTTTCTAGAAACATCTCAAATCTCTTAAATATTTACAATAAAATGTTTTATAGTGCATTTAATGCTTCCAAACAATCAATAAATAAAGTCAACACATTTTACATAATCCAAGAATTCAACAATGTTGGCTCCAAAATTAAATTCTCTTCAAATATAAAATTTTTGATGCTCAGTCAATATTATGATTGTCCACTTGGTCTTCATTAGAAAGCTCAATCATTACTAAAATTGTTTCCTCGGCTTACACTCTCTTCCTCGGCAATTTAGTGATGCTCAGTCGACATTGGAATTTTTCTCAGCATATACTAACTCAGTCAACACTAACGTCACTCAGCTTAAACATGATTTTTCCATTCTTTTCTCGGTTAAGCCTACCAATTTAGTCTTTAGTCTTACTAAGATAAATAATACATTGTCTCATCATTGTGCAACATAGCCAAGTACACTTTGTAGTATCAAGATAACTCAACCTTTCCCTAAGTGCTATTGTTACCAACCTTGCTTAGCCCTCTTAGCAACACTCAAATAGATATAGTACTTTCCTAAGTAGCAACAGTCTTACCAATTAAGGTTTGACATCAATGAAAATACAAAAATTGTTCCAATTGTAGTTTCCAACAATCTCCCTCTTTGGCATTGATGGCAACACCATATGATATCACTTGAATAACACATGGATTACCAACCAATCCAAAAACTTATCTGTCCATCAAAGAAAATTATTGTAATATCCTTAGCTTCATTCTAATTCAGAATCCTATAAGCCTCACTTCTGTGACCGTCAGAAGTATTCAAATCTCCCTCTATCCTGATCCTTCATTTCAGTTCATCTTCCTCTTATCTTTCAGACTCCCTCTTACTTTAGCAGTATCATGTGTTATCATATCTCATGTGTTATCATATCAATTTCTTCTCCCTCTTTGACAAAAATGCCAAAGAAGAAACTAAAACATACATCCATCAGATGTAGATAATATCTATGCAGCTCAGTGTTTCTCCCTTTGTCATATTGCTTATGACTGATTCCTTATCTTTGCTTCTCTTCACAACTCTTGGCCATCTCTAAAGTGTGACAATCTTCTGCATTAATTTGTCAAATATTCTATTGTAGCACATTTGATGCAATGCTCCTAGCTTGTCTAGGCAGCCTTAGTTAGGGGAAGAACCCCTAATTGACTTCTCAGGTACTCATGTGCTTCTCTAGGTAAAGCTTTAGTGAATATGTCTGCTAATTGTTCTTTTGTATTCACATATTCCATTTAGACTTCTTTGTTTTGTACTAATTCTCTCAAGTAGTGATCCTTGATTGCAATGTGTTTGGTCTTAGTATGCATCACTGGATTCTAAATATTGATAGCACTTGTGTTGTCATAGAAAATAACAACAGGTTTAGTGATTTCTTCTTTCATGCCTATTAACAATTGTTTTATCCATATCAAATTTGAACAGTTTACTGTAGCAACAACATACTCGGCCTTGGCAATAGATTGGGAAATGCAATTTTGTTTCTTGCTTGTCCAGGAGACTAATGTCTATCCAAGAAAGAAAGCTCCACCACTAGTACTCTTTCTATCATCTACATTTCTTTCCCAGTCAGCATTTGTATAAACTCAGAGTTCAAATTTTTCATCCTTCTTATAATATAGACCATAGTCAATAGTTCCTTTCAAGTATCTCATAATTCTTTTCACATCCATCATATGTGTTTCCTTAGGATTGAGAATCTTGCCACAATCCCAAAATTTAATGCAATATCTAGTCTACTACGTACAACATACTGCAATTTTCCAATCATGGATCTATACAAAATCTAATTTACTTCTACAGCATCATCATTCTTAGATAACTTTTGTCTAGTAACCATAGGAGTTCCCACTGGTTTAGCATCTTACATCCCAAAAGTTTTCAGTATTTCATTAACATACTTAGACTATGTAATGAAAATTCCTTTCTTCATCTGATATACTTGTAAACCAACAAAGAATTTGATCTCACCAAACATACTCATCTCAAATTCAGTTTGCATTTCATTTGAGAAACTTTTACATAAATCTTCTTGTCCACCAAAAATAATGTCATCCACAAATATTTTTGCCAACAAGATACCTTTTCCTTCTTCATCCTTCACGTAAAGATTTCTTGTGTCATTTGTTCTTGAAAATCCAATATGTATCAAATAGTTATGCAACCTCTCATACCATGCTCTGGGAGCTTGTTTCAATCCATCTAATGCTTTGTTTAGTTTTCACACCATGTGTCTTCTGTTTGGATCAATAAAACCTTTTGGTTGTTCTATGTAAACTTCTTCTAATATACCATTCAAAAATGTAGACTTGACATCCATTTGATATACCTTGAAATCCTTATAAGCAACATATGCAAGCAGAGTTCTTACTCCTTCAGCTACAGGGGCAAATGTCTCCCCATAATCTATTCCTTCTTGTGTGTAGCCTTTGCATACCAGCCTAGATTTGTTCCTACTGATTTCACCATTTTCATTCATCTTATTTTGAAACACCCACTTTGTTCCTATAAAATTTTTGTTTTCAGGTCTCGGCACCAGAGTCCAAGTATCATTCTTCTCAATCTGGTCAATCTCTTCATTCATAACTTGTATCTAGTCTTCATTTTCCAATGCCTCTCTAGTTGACTTAGGTTCAAATTCACATAGTAGGCATGTCAGATCCTTGGTCTTACTTCTAGTCTGGATTCCAATATTTTTGTCTCCAATTATCTGTTTAGGCTTGTGATGTCTTCTTACATATTTTTCCAAAATAGGTTCAACTCTTTTGTCCTCTATTTCATCAAGTTCCACAAAAAGATTGTCAGATTTAGCTTCTGAATGCTCGACAACCTCTTCCTAATAATCAACAACATTATTTTGTAGCTGGGCATGTTCTTGTTCTCTCTTGGCACTATTTTCCTGATGCTCGACAGCTTCTGTCTGTCGCTCAACATTGCTTACTTGAGACTCAGCATCAGGTGAAAGTCTATTACTTGCCTCTTCTTCTTCTTCTTCAATGTACATAAAAGATCTGTAATCTTCTGGTTCTCTTTTGCTGTCAGCTTCATTTCTTTCTATATACTCATCAATTTTTACATTCACACTTTCCATAGTTTTTTTAGTGTTAGATTTCAAACACTTATAAGCTTTAATTTTTATGGAGTACCCTAGGAATATGCCTTCATCACTCTTAGCACCAAACATTCCATTCCTAGTGTCTTTTAGTATATAGCACTTACTTCCAAAGATTCTAAAGTATTTAACACTTGATGCATGTCCATGCCATAATTCATAGGGTATTAGATTTGTACCTTTTCTGATATGTACCCAGTTAAGAGTGTAGACAGTAGTGCTAATAGCTTCTTTCCAATATTTCTGTGCCACATTCTTTTCAATCATCAATGTCCTTGCACAATCCAAGATAGATTTGTTTCTCCTTTCTACTATACCATTCTTTGGAGGTGTTCTAGGTGTAGACATCTATCTTTTAATTCCTCTATCATTGCAAAATAGATTAAATTCATTTGATGTAAATTCTCCACCTCAGTCAGATCTAAGACATTTCAGGTTCCTACCCGTCTCCTCAACTTTAGCCAAATACCACTTAAAGAATTTAAAAGCTTCAGATTTTTCTTTTAGAAACATCACATGCATCATCCTAGTATGATCATCAACAAATAAGATAAAGTATCTAGCACCACAACAACTTTGTACACCCATATGTCCACAAAGGTTAGTATGAACCAAATCTAAAATGTTTTCAGAAGTGAAGGATTTTCTCTTGAAACTTGACTTTGTCATTTTTCCTAACTGACATTCTTTGCACATCACATTCTCAGGTTTCTTCAATCTAGGTAGACCTCTTACTTTCTTTTTCTTACTTATCTCTACTAGATTGTCAAAGTTAACATGACACAACCTTTTATGCCATAACCAAATATCATCAAGTTGTGCAATCATACATGTTTCTTTAGATAGGTAAAGATAGAAAAAATTACCTCTAGTCTGATCACCACTTCCAATCAGTTCTCCAATAGCATCAAATATTTTAGCTTGCTTGTGATGAAATTCCACTCGGTAACCAGTTTTGTTAAGTTGAGCAACACTTAACAAATTGTAATTAAGACCTTCAACCCAATATGCATTTTCACAGGATATCTTATCAGTCAATTTAATCAAACCTTTTCCTCTAATAGGACATGGTGCATCATTACCAAATTTTACACTTTTACCTCTGTAATGATGTAGGGTCTCAAACTTATTTTTGTCACCAATCATGTGATGTGAACAACCACTATCAATAATCCATTTATCATTCTTGTTCACATAGGATATCAATGCAATTTACTCATCCTCATCAGATTCATCTTTCATTGTCACATAGACTACCTCAATTTCCAAATCATTACTATCAGTGTCAGTCTCTTTTTTAGCAATGTAACAAGATTTCTTACCTTTTCTTTTGTAGTCTTTGTTCCTTCAGTATCTTCTGTCATATTTTCTATCTTTGTGTTTTCTTTTCCTTTCATCATCTATATCCTTCCTATTAGGACATCTAGTAGCTATATGACCAACTTTATTACATGCAAAACATATAATAGGGAGTTTACCTTTATACTTTCCTTTTCCCCTTCTTAGTCTTCTAGCCATAAGAGCTTCTAGATCTTCTAGGTCTTCATCAGAAGTGTCACTGTCACTTTCACTATCACTTTTGCTTTCACTTTCACTTTCACTGATGCATCTTTATTTTTCTTTCTTTGGCATAGTCAAAACTAGTTGTGACTTAAAAGCAGATTCAACATTTCCAATACTACCAACAGTGAAATTATCATAATTAGAGAGTTCAAAGCAATTAGTTTAACAACCAAACTTTCCAAAGTAAGCACATTACTAGAGTTACATCTAGATTCCTGAATAGTTGAGATCTTAATAGCATATATAGGATGCAGGGTTCTTAGTACTTTCCCAATTATAGTTTAATCATCAATAGTCCCATTTTCTCCTCTAATGGCATTCACATCTTCTTTTATCCTACCACAATATTGTGCAATGTTTTCACCTTCTTGCATTCTCATTTCATCAAACTTACCTCTAAGACTCTCAGCCTTAGCTTTTAGCACATTCAAATCATCACCATAGATCCTTGCAAGAGTGTCCCACATATCCTTAGCAGTTGTGTAGTCCTTAATGTCCTCAAATTCTGGATAGCTTAGGGTAGATGCAATTTCCAACATTGCCTGATTATGTTCTTGCTTGGCTCTCATTTCTTCAGTAGTCAAAGGTGTGACAAGAGAGACATTGGCATTGTCAATGTAGTACTTTGTAGAGTCACCAATACTGGCTAGATGCATCTTCATCAAGCTTTTCCATGCGGGGAAGTTCTCCTTGTTCAACTTCAGTACCTCCTTCTTATACATCTTGATCATTTCCCTTAAGTCCCTTTAAACTTGATATCTGTCAACACTAATAATAAGAAACAAAGCTCTGATACCAATTGTTAATATGATTTAGAAAAATAGAGAGGGGGGGGGGAGGGTGAATTGGTTGTTCTCAGGTCCTAATGTATAAAACAATCTTGAAAACTTATCCTTAAATCATATCCAAAACCAAAACAAACTCGTTCATCACTGAATCAATAATAGAAACATCTAACAATGCAGTCCACTACCTAGCTATAACTTAACTTGCAAAACATAGTAATGTTCAGATCTAAACATTCACACAAGTATAAACACTGGGATTTATAGTGGAAACCCAATTTCGAAAAAACCACTTTGTAACATGCTACTATTATTTTCACTCTTCTGGAGTGAGCTCGGCTAAAAGCCAACCTTGTCAAAGGTTACAATACAGACTATCAGGTGTGACCCGGTTAAAGGATTTCAATCACCCTGTTAAAAGTGAGCCTGGTCAAAGGACTTACATACACTCCATTAGAATGCAACCTTGTTCAAAGGATTTAACATATGACTATTAGGTCAACCTCTATTAAAAGGATTTTGACTATTACAATGGTTAGAAAGTAGTAGTAGTATTATCTGAAAAATATACAACTCACTTTGCAAATATCAGATCCAATTTCATACACTAATGTTGGTTTACTGACTTTGAAACTTTTCCATATCCATCTTTGATCTGCTCAGAACTTTTCTTCAAGCAACCACCACGATTACCTTCAACTCTTTTTGCTTATTCAGTCAATAAACTTTACTCTTCCAGCATTCTTTGTTCACCCATGTATATACATATCAAAATGTTCAGGTTCCCTTATATTTTCCTCAATTAGATTAACTCATCTTTTTCCACTCAATCTCATTCGTAGATCTTAGGATTAGGTCAGATTCATTGAATCTACCCACTTCATGTTCTTCGGCTCCTTTTCTAGAAACATCTCAAATCTCTTAAAGATTTACAATAAAATGTGTTACAGTGCATTTAATGCTTCCAAACAATCAATAAATAAAGTCAACACATTTTACATAATCCAAGAATTCAACAATGTTGGCTCCAAATGAAATTCTCTTCAAATATAAAATTGTCGATGCTCGGTCAATATTGTGATTGTCCACTCGGTCTTCATTAGAAAGCTCGGTCATTACTAAAACTATTTCCTCGGCTTACATTGTCTTCCTCGGCAATTTAGTGATGCTCGGTCGACACTAGAATTTTTCTCAGCATATACTAACTTGGTCGATACTAACATCACTCGGCTTAAACATGATTTTTCCATTCTTTGCTTAGTTAAGCCTACCAGTTTAGTCTTCAGTCTTACTAAGATAAACAATACATTGTATCATCATTGTGCAACATAGTCAAGTACACTTTGTAGTATCAAGACAACTCAACCTTTCCCTAAGTGCTATTGTTACCAACTTTTCTTAGCCCTCTTAGCAACACTCAAATAGATATAGTACTTTCCTAAGTAGCAACAGTCTTACCAATTAAGGTTTGACATCAATGACAATACAACAATTGTTCCAATTGGAGTTTCCAACATTTCATTGATTCATTTGCTTAATTTAATTTAGACAATTTGAATAGCAGTTGCATGGTCTAAGAACCTATTATTGTTCCTTTCGGGCTCTTAAGTTGGGTTCAAATCCATAGGACTAATTGTATAAGTTATTTAAATTTTTGTTTCAATTGAAGCTTGTAGGATGATGGTCTCACTTTACAGGAGTGAGTTACCTTAAAACCATCTCTAATTGTATGTAGGATTGAAAGTTTTATGACTCTATAGCCCAAGTACTTAGAAGGAACTAATCTAACAATTATTTGGAAATTGTCATTTGGTTTATACATTTGTAGTTTATAGATCATTAAATCATTATTTCAAATGCATTACTTTTAATTATTTAGTATAATCCATTTAGTCAAGTATTATAGAATAGAGATTTTTAGGATATTAGTTTCTTTCCTCAAAGGATCATTCAACACCTTTGGAGGAACTTTGTTTGTTATGTATGTACTTGTGTGACATAGATAATTAAATAGTTCAAAGTGAAATCAGGCCTACCAGCCTTGGCTAGATTAAGCTAGAAGTGCAGAGGTATTAGTGTGAACTTGTCTGTTGGCGAAAAGTGAATACATCATTTTTGGGCACCAACAAAAGGACTTAAAGTTTTTTTATTTTATGATCTAATATATAGTAGGATAAAATATCTCAAGTTCTACTTAGTGGGAAATTTCCTTGGATTTCATCTAAATATTGATCAATTTAGAAGATGGGCTAATGATGTTTGGAATCTTTAAGGAAGTGTTACTGCTACTACAATGACAAATAGTCTCTTTATTTTCAATTTTGTTAACTATGAAGACTTTATTAAGGTCTTGACAAGGGGCCGTTGGTCCTTTAATACAGGTTTAAATAACTTCTTCAACCTGTGTGAGTGGAAACCATCATTCAAACCCTCAACTAACCTAGGGGAAGATTCCCCTACTTGGATCCATCTCCTTTATCTCTCTTTATAATTTTGGGATTAGAAAATTTTCATAGGTATAGAAGACTCATTTGGTTCCTTTTTTGAAATTTATAAAGTCATCATACAAAGTTTGAGTTGATTTTTGTAAGGATTTGTGTTTTGATTACGTAAAAATAGGTTTTGAAAGGACCCAAAACCTTTTACAATAAGATAATAGAATATGAATTTAAGCTCCAAGAGGACAAGTGCAATAGCACCAAAAAAAACCACACAAATGATTCCTTAAACAAAAAGAATAGAAAAAAGACAAAGGACAACAAAAGGATAGCAAGACAGCAAGCTACTGTCTAAACACATTTCATAATTTCTACTGCCTGATCAACTAGAATTTGCATGTTTGCTGCGGACATTTTTAGATCTTCAATGTCATTATTCTTATCATCCTCCATCTTCCTAAACCTAGATCTAGCATGCCTGCTAGGACCTTGATCATCTTTAGCCTCTATGACTGTTTGGTCCCCTTTCCCATGGTCTAGCTTGTCCACCAAGATCTTCACATGCTCATTTGATGCCTTATGGATAGAAAAGCTCCACTTTGCAATATTCCCAATAGTTTTCTCCAGCTTGTCAGTTCTTTTTTCCATAATCTCAATTTTCATGATCATTCCATCACTATTATCAATTTTTTCCTCCATGACAATAACTCTGTCATTGAAGACAGTTAGTCCATCAGCCCTTGCAATAGTCTCAGTGAGTTCATCAATAGTCTAGCCCATAGTTTTCTCCCCCAGGTGCATCCTTTTAAGGACCCCCATCTCTTTTTGGAGCTGGTGAATATGAGACTTCATTGCAATAATGTCAGTTTTCATATTGCTAAGGGTAGTCAAAAATGCCAAAAAACCCAAATTCTCAAAATCCTTGTTCCCTCCCTCCCTCTTCTCAAAATCCTTGTTCCTTCCTTTCATCTTCTCCATAGAGCTCTCAACTTTTTCCTTCCCCATGTTGACTGTGTCCTTCCCCTGCCCATCTTTCTCAATATTAGTCACAGCCTGTGCAACATCATGCAGTATATTGTCCTCGACCAACACATTTCTTTTTTATTCCCACACTCTCTTCCACAACAGGGTTAGTGTCCATGTGGTCATCCTGATTAACCTTTCCCTAAGAGAAAGAGCCCTCATTAGAGGATATAAAAACCCTTTTAGAAACTTTCTTCTTCTCCTTTTTTGCTCTGGTGCATTTACCAATGGGCTCCATTCTATTATTACCCTGCTTCTTGGAGATTTCCTCCCTACTCTCATCTTCCTCCAAATCCATCTCTGTGATCGAATCCTCCACCTTCCTTTTTCTTTTTATTTCTCTTGGGGATGGAATCATAGTACTCCTTAGAGTCACCCTCATGTTCTTTCATTTCCTCCATAAATAGCTCCTCAGAATCTTTCCCATTAGTTTCATAATCCTCAAGGGCTTTTTTGTTAACCCAGGGTCTCTCCACCTTCTTCAATTTCAAAACCTCATAAATGAGGACCATAAGACCTTCATGGAAAGCATGATCACCCTCCGAATCCCTTTGATATTTGAGGATAGAGGCATTCAAAGAACTCAGCAGGTAAAAAGGAAAACTAATTTTTACCCCATGCCTAAAATGATTCAGAAGGATTAAATGATGGTTGTAAATTTTAGTATAATGACCATCAAGGGTAATGTAGCTAATAATCACAAACAAAACAAGGCACCAAGGCCTAGAAATATACTTGGGATTAAAGTAAGATTTGTCCACCTTAACCATGTGTTTTCTCTCCTGCTTCATAGGTGCAAAAGCCTCCAAGGCTTTGTCTAAGATCTTTCTAGAATCAATACTCATTAATATGCTCTCCATTCAAAACATGTTGCTTGCTAATTCTCCACTCCTTGTTAATTAATTATGTCCCTTCAAAAGGGAGTGCATAACCATCATCCCACTCAATATCCACCTGGCTTTTACAAGCCACATTTGCAGCCTAGTCAGCCACCAAGTTGGCCTCCCTAAAATTATGAGTTATCATGCACTCATCAAAGGATTCAATAATGTTTTTATCCTTGCTAATAACATTTTCTATATTCCACGATGGGGTCATTGTGTTCTTTGTAAGGATTTGTGTTAATGTGGATGTTAAAATTGTTATTCCAACCTAGATAACCCTAACAATAAAATTTGGGAGATAGAATCAAGTTGTGAATTATGAAAATGTCATCTTGTCTCACAAGAACTACAATATATTTGATTACCTTAGTGTCACATGTAAAAATATTAGTGTGGGGATGAATACAGTATTATTGGGAAAAATATCCAATAGGCTTCCCAATTTTTGGGACTATAGGATTAATAGAATAATATTGAGGAAAAAATAAGTATTGTAATGAATGCAATAGTTGTGAGTAAACAGGTCCAACAATCTTCCCACAATTTTGGTCTAAAAGGTTATCAAGATAATTTTGGACAAAGAATAATATCACAAGGAAATGACTTTAACTATTTACAACATAATATTCTTGATTTTCACAGACAACTTAAATTCATGAAGGATTTAGATTTCCCCACAAATCCTATTTCCACATCAAATTCTAATAAAGAGAAGGGGAATCCTAAGGAAAGGCCATAAATAGATGATAACAAGGTGGAGGATATTTGATAAATACAAAAATGAAAATAGGACTTTGGTTAAGGAGTAGACCTCTTATGAGAATGTCAAGCTAGCTACTCTAGTTAAAGATTCATAAAATAATAAATTACCTCTCTTCACCCTAAGAAATATTCAAAAAATCTGGAAGGAAAAATTATCATATCCATTCCAATATCTCAAGTTAATACAACCACAAAGGCATGGAATTAACTGATGGATATATGTTATCATCAAGATAATGAGGAAGGATAAATCATTCTCCCATCCAAATTGAGGAAAAATTCCTAAAGATGGTAAGTAAGTCTAAAGATAGTAAAAGTCTAAAGGATTCTCTAGAAATACTTGGCTTTGCTTCTAGTCCATGAAATGATGAAGAAAATGAAGGAGAATGGACTCAAATAATTGATAGTAAATGAAATATTAGTAGAAAATCAAATGTGGGGGCATATAGAAAAATTGGGAGGTCATCCCAAAAGGATTCAATAATAAAAGAAGGAGCAAGGGACATGGTTAGTGGTAAATAGAAAACCATTGATAATTTTCTAAGGGTGAAGAGCCAAAATAATTACATATTTTGATTTTTCTCTTGTACACTCTAGTGTTTTCTAGTTTCCTTTATTTTTTACTATCCTAAATAGTAAGAACCTATACTTAGATGCTCAATTAGGCACCATTTTAGTGTCTTCAAGTTTCCACGTTCTCTATTCTTGATCCATCCATGTACCACTTATCTTTATGGCATTCTCTCCATATTCCCAATTCCTCAAACCAATTTGATCAATTTTGGGTGGGTATAGGTCAGCCCACCTAGCATATTCTTGGAAATAGATGAGCTCACACAACCTATTCCTTACCTTTTTCCTTGAAAAATTATTTGGGGTCCATATCAATAGTTAAGTGGGAATTCTAGAATCCTATCAACCTCCTCTAATTTTTGAGCCCCAAAATATGGTGAGAGCTATATAAACACACTATCTAGATCCTCATTTTGGTAACCATGATCAATATTTTCAAGAACTCTCATGATTTCAAGCAATTAAGCTTTGTAGATAAGAAATTAAGATTAATACTTTATTTCAAGAACTCCCAAGAATTATAGAAGCATCCAAGTCATATTTTGAAGTCAATATTCTCCATTTTTATTAGCTTATCTCCCTCATGAAGGGCAAGTAGATGAGACCTCAATAAATAAATAATATCCTTTATCCATTCAAATTCATTTATCCTTTCTTCAAGGAAAGATTCAATCAAGCATAACATCCATGGATATTTGATGCATATTGGAAGGTCTATACATTTTTTAAAAGCATCTTTGATTCTTCTCTATATTTCAAGATCCAACAACTACGTAAAACCATATTTAAGAAACTTGCAAACATCTTCATAGACAATATCACACCGGGTCAAGTTATGAAGGTATAAAATTTTATATTGTAGATCTAATATCTAATTTACATTTACAAGCTTTCCTTTCATGAAGTTTTATTTCTCTTTCAAGAATGATTCCTCAACCAAGGTTTGGTTGAGGAAAACCCCTTTATGCACAATATTTTCCTCTTTTTTTTGCCCATATGAAGGTGGCATTTTCACCAAACCAGATCTGGGTAATTCATGACCCCATGAAAAATTTGAGACTATAAAAAGAAAAAATGTAGGGAACAAGTTGGCCTTAGAGGCAACTTATTCACCCTAAAATAGGCTTAAATTTGTTTCATAGGTTAGTGACATCTTATAGACCATAATTATAGCATCTGCACTAATCTATCTGATCTCTATTATCTTGTGTATCCAAAAAATGATATTTCTTCATATTTAGCTCTCTATATTGCTAGAAATAATAGTCAATAATGCAACTAAGAGGGGGGGTGAATAAGTTGTATGAAAGCTAAATAAAATTTTATGTAACTTCAGCCAAATAGATAAATAATAATACTAAAATCTAATGAACATTACACTCCAATAAAATAACACAAAATATGGTTACATGGAAACCTTGTCAAGGTAAAAACCCTTGTGGGAATTGGCATCCACTATAATGTACTAGTCTAAAAATATCCTTGTGAAAAGATCTATCCCTATTATGAGTTGATTGTTCCATCTAGTAAAAAAAAGTCCATATTAAAGGACACCACTGTAAGAGGATTTATACCCTTTTAGGAGTAGATCATAAATAGAGTACACAACCTCAAGTGCACTACTCCAAGGTGAAGTCAAAATCCACCTTTAGGACTGAATGTCCTAAGTATTTCAATAGGTTAATGTGAAATATAGTTTGGTGATCTAATACACAGTAACTTCACTTGCCAAAGTAGATCCAATTATGATCACTTCACAAATTTATCTAATACATATCTACACTATCATAGTAGATCTTGCATCCACCTTCTCATCCTTTGTGCACTCTTAAATAGAGGAATTACATCCCTATTTATACAACAGTACAACCCATGCAATTGATTCAGCCTATTAGGACTTCCCTAATGTAAAATTAATTTAATTACAACTTGATAAGATATCCAAGGTATCTATACACATCATACAATGAATCCACAATACAAAATCAAGACTTAGATCCAAAATCTAAGCTTTCCATCCTTGAACATGCCATCTGAATAGGTCAGGCCCAAAACTAGCTCCTCACAAAAGTACATGTCATAGCTGACATCACCATTATCCATGCAACCTCATGTGAACATAAGATGAATTCCAACATGTCTTCTAACAAATCTTAAGATCACCATACATATATCCATCTCACATACATATTATACCTAAAAATACAATAACCACTTCACTATTTTCCACTACACTATCCTATGACCAGTGTTACTATAACTGATGGTGATGATGATGAAGACCAACCAAGATCAAAGGAATACAAGATAGTAGAAAGGTTACATCAGTTATTATCTTTTCATTGATGTCAAGTAATTAATTTTTGGTTTATATTATGTTTCCATATCGTTCAGAGCATGATATAAGTTGAATGAGTTAAGGGGAAGAAGAAATGAGATGTTGTGAAGTTGAAGAACTAAAGTGGGAAATTGATACCAGATCTAAAAATGTTAAGATTATGTTGATATAATTGGTTTCTACCTAACATATGACTATATCAAGTTAGTAAAGAATGGTAATAAGTATTTGTCAAGTCGATAAGCAACATATTTTTGGCTAATGAGCAGGAAATATCATTTGATAAAGAGAGAAAGTAATTCAAAAAGAAGAGTAAGTTTCAGTAAAGCCAAAGAAACTCAAGGCACCGATAAAAGAATTTTTAGCTATCGATAAAAGAAGTTTTAGGCACTAAGAGAATTTAACCAAAATTCAGGGTTATCCACTGAGAAAGGAACATAAATTAAATACAAGAATCAAAACAACATTTAATGATTAGCTATGATGAGCTGGAAGTTTATGATGATGAGGAAGAGTCATTTAAAGAGATCTACAATCATGAAAACTCATGATGATGATCTATGGCTTAGATATAAATGGTTAAAATAGAAGGAACAAGTTTCAAGAAAGTTCACATTCCAAGGTGAAGGTTGTTAGAAATAGGGAATAGTGAGAGAGGAGGGGGGGGGGTTCAATATTCTACAAACTTTTACTTTCACCCAATTATGGATATAGAAAATTAACTTGATGCTTGCAAAACAAAGTAAACTAAATAATAAGCAAAGAAATAAATCAAATGAACGCATAACACATTGTTTGGTCTCAAGGAAACCCTAGCCAAGGGAAAACCCTAGTGGGGATGATACCCACAAGTGATCCACTAATCAAAAGTATCATGTTAAGGATGTTGACCCTGTTAGGAGTCTATTACATATACATAGTCTCTCTATCCTAATTAAAGGACTTTGGGCCTTGTTAGAAGCCTTAACCTTGCTAATAGTTGGTATACTAATGCAAGGTAGGGGTCAAGAGCGGCCAAACAATGGCACACCCTAATGATCCACCCTGCTCAACAATACACTAAAGCAAACAACATAGTGAGAGAGAGAATGTAGGATCTTTCACTAATTTCATCAAATAGATTCATACATGTCAGGATATAAGGCTTTCTCAGTTATGACTTGATATTAAAATGAATAACAGAAGTCCTCAAACATGCAAGGATTTGTCAAAAATCTCCAATTTACTATCTTCTATCTAAACTACAACCAAACAACTATATTTATACAAGAGTCTACCAAACTGAGTCAGCCTTTAGATCCATAATCCATAATCAATAGAAGGAATGGTCAAATCTAGGACCACATGCTTCCCAATGATTGATATCAACCTTAAATATGTGACCCATAATCAATGCACAAGTCAACCCAACATAAAATCAAAAGAAACTACTTAGTAAGAAAGGATGACCGAGCAAAAGATAAGCATCACTGAGTGCCAGTGAAATAACCAACCACCTAGGAGAACACCAACCATACTCGATAACCAAAGGAAACTGACCAACTACTGACCAAATCAATCAAAGGAGGAAACAAGCAACACAGAAAAATTTTCAAAAATTTTTTGGTGACATAGGATTGCCAAGGACGCAAGATGCTCCTACATCAGACACCTGGGGTTATTTTGAAATGATTCTCTGAATCATTTGGTAGGTATGATCCAAGATGCATCCAACTCAGACTGTGAAATCCATGAACTATCTTCAATAAGTCTATTCTTCCACTTTACTAGATATTCTATATATTGTTTTCCTCTTGTACTCTTGCAAATTCTTTGCTCCAAAATTTGTTCAACTTCCTCTTTCTACTTCTTAGGATATTCCATCGGTACTGCCATGTCTTCATCAGGTTCATGATACTCATACAAATCGATAATGTTGAAAATCTATGATATGTCCATGTCTTTCGGTAACTCAATCTCATATGCATTTCCACTATCAAATTTCCTCAAAATTTTGCAAGGTCCAAAATTCTTCATCTTAAGCTTCCCGTATGTTCTAATAGGAAATTGACCTTTCTTCAAATGAACCATCACTTCATCACCAACACCAAAAGTCTTATGTCTCCTTGATCGATTAGCTCTATCTTTGTATTTTTTATTACTCTCTTCCAACTTTAGCTTCACATCTTCATGCAATGTCTTCATGTACTAAGCAAATTTTACTCCTTCAGCACTTCTTTTACTTCCATAATAAATGTCCCTCAAATTAGATATACCTCTCAGCTATATGCCACTCACAATCTCAAATGGTGTTTTCCTAGTACTCCTGTTCACTGAATTATTGTATGCAAACTCTGCTTGTGCCAACACTAAATCCCAATTACTCAGTGTGTCTCCAACTAAACATCTCAAAAGATTTCCCAAACTTTTGTTCACAACTTCTGTCTATCCATTGGTTTGTGGGTGAAATTTAGAACTATATTGCAACTCAGTGCCAAATTTCTTCCAAAGGGTTTTCCAAAAGTATCCAAAAATTTACTGTCTTGGTTAGAGATAATACTCCATGATAATCCATGCAATCTGAAAATTTCCTTAAAGAAAAGATCTGCTACATGTATTGCATTTGATGTCTTTCTACAAGGTATAAAATGTGCCATCTTACAAAATCTATCCACAACAACAAATATAGAATCATGACCTCTTACTATCTTCAGTAAGCCAAGAACAAATTCTATACTGATGTCAATCCAAGGTTTCTCAGGTACAACAATCAGTGTATACAATCCAGTATTCTGACTCACTCCTTTTGCAACTTGACAAATTCCACAACTTTTCAAAAATTTCTAAACATCTTTATACAACTGCAGCCAATAGTATTTCTCCTTAAGAAAATTCCATGTTTTATCAATACCAAAATGTCCAGCCAAACCACTACTATGTTTCTCCTTTATCAAGTTAGTTCTCATTACTCCTCTTGGTATACACAACTGAATACCTTTAAACAACACACCTTCCTGGATAAAATATTCATCCCATTTAGTGTCTTGTTGATCTTGAATAGGTGCTCTGCACTTTCTCCATGGCTCAAAAAAATTAGGATAAAACTCATAAGAATCTCTCATCTCATCAAAACCAAGAACTTCAATTTTCATCTTGGTCATCAATGATATCCTTCTACTCAATGCATCAACAACTCAGTTAGTGACTCCACTCTTATGTTTTATCACAAATGTATAACTCTAAAAATACTCAACCCATTTCATATGTCTCTGATTCAACTTATTCTGACTATCCAAATACTATAAATCCTTATGATCAGTATACAACATAAATTCACTCGATATCAAATAATGTCTCCATTTCTTCAGTGCTTGAACAATAGTCTCTAATTCTTGATCATACACAGAATATTTCCTTATAGCATCATTCAACTTTTCACTAAAGAAAGAAATAGGTTTACCTTCTTGACTCAACACAGCTCCAATTGCACTTCCACTTGCATCACATTCCACTTGAAATACCTTACTAAAATTGGGTAATTCCAAAATAGGTAATTCAACAACCTTCTGCTTTAGAGTCTCAAAAATTTTATCAGCTCCATGTGTCCACTTGAATTCCCTTTTATCTCCTCTCATAGTCTCAGTCATAGCATTACAAATTGAACTAAAATTCCTTATGAACTTTCAGTAAAAACTTTCCAAACCATGAAATGATCTTACCTCACTAGCATTCATAGTTGTAGGCCAATACAAAATAGCTTCAACCTTTTCAGAATCCATCTTCAAACCATCAGCTGAGATCACAAATCCCAAATACACAATCTCCTCTTTCATGAATGAACACTTCTTTAGATTTATTAGCAACTTTTCTTCTTTCAATTTCTGCAAAACTTGTCTAACATGAAACAAATGTTCTTCTCTACTCTTACTAAATATCATAATATCATCAAGGTATATAATCACAAACTTACCCAAGAATTTCTTCAAAACTTCATTCATCAGCCTCATAAAAGTACTTGGTGCATTTGTTAAACCAAAAGGCATAACCAACCACTCAAACAAACCTTCTTTTGTCTTGAAATCAGTTTTCCATTCATCACCTTCTCTGATTTTGATCTGATGATACCCACTTTTCAAATCAATTTTGGTGAAATACTTTACTCTAGTCAAACTATCCATTATATCATCCATTTTTGGTATAGGAAACCTATACTTCACTGTTATCTTATTGATTGCTTTGAAATAAGTACACATTCTCCATTCTCCATTCTTTTTTGGTGCCAATACAAAAGGTATTGCACAAGGACTCAAAATTTCTCTGATCAAACCTTTCTCTAGCAACTCTTGAATCTATCAGTTTAATTCTTGATTCTCAATAGGTGTTAACCGATGAGGTGCCTTATTCGGTAAACTAGCTCTAGGGATTATATCCATACAATTATCAATACTTCTCTTGAGTGGAAAACCATCAAGTACATTATTAGAAATGATTTCACTATACTCGATGAGTAACTTATCAATATCCTCAGGAACACTATCCTCTATTTTATAACTTAGTTTGTTAGGAATCATAGTAAAACATACATCATTCCTTTTCAAGTCCTTAACAAACTTTCTTCCTTCCATCATGAAAACTTTCACAAATGTGCAAACATTACTAATGAGTTCTTGCATTAATAGTAACAAGATTTGTTTCTTTCCATCAGCCACAATAGTATACTTATGCAATCTCCCATCATATATAGCATGTCTATCATATTTCCAAGGTCTACCCAACAAAATATGACAATAATCCATAGACATGATATCACACGACACCTTATCATAGTAATTTCCAATTTTCAAATTCATATAACATTGTTCACTTACCAAGAGTGTATGTTTATCTTTGATCCATGAAATCTGATAGGAGGTCATATGTTCCAACCTTTTTAACAATAACTTAGTGACCATTTCCTCAGATGCCAAATTCTTTGAGCTACCATTGTCAATGATGACCTTTCAAACTTTATCAAAAACTCTACATCTAGTCTTGAAAAAACTTTTCCTTATCAGATCTTCCTTCTTACTTTCATTCCACGGTGCTCTTCTTACCATCAAGTTTTTTTCTTTCTTAGGTTCATTCAATGACTCTTCTTGCACCAAAGCATTTCTACTGCTACCATCCTTCTTACTTACATGTGTACATTCAAAAGATCTATGTCCTTCTCCATAATTGTAATAAGTTCCTCAAAAACTTCCTCTATTATAACTACCTCAGTAGTTACTACCTCTGCCTCTAGATGAATTTTCACCTTTCCAGTCGGTCTTGCCTTCGTCCAGATTTGTCTTTTCAAGTTCAAATCTACCATTTTCACCATGGGATCTACCTCTTCCTCTAGAGAATATACCACCTCAACATCTTTTCCTTTGCTCATGTCTCTTGTTTAATTTCTCCTTAGCTTCCAATGCAAATTGATAAGCCTCTTCAATGTTCTCTTACTTGACCAAACTGATTTCCTCTTGGATGGAAAATCTCAAACCATTCAGGTATCTAGCAATTCTTTCCACATCATCTTCATCATGTCCAAATATAATATCTAATCTATAGAATTCCTCAATATATTCCTTTACTGAGCTATCTTTCTACTTCAAACTTTGCATTTGCCTAACTAGGTTAATCTGATAATCACAAGGTAAGAACTTTCCTTTCAACTTATTGACCATTTTACTCCATACCTTGATTTTGTCTTTGCCTTTCCTTTTTCTATCTAGCTACAATGGTTCCCACCATAAGGATACATCGCTCTTCAACTTTTTGCTTGCAATTTTCACTTTCTTGTCTTCAAGAATGTTTTCATACTCAAAATACTTTTCCATCTCGGTGATCTAGTCTACGAATTTATCAAAATCCAATTTTCCACCATACTCAGGAGGATTAAAATGTGGTGTAGATTTCAAACTTTTTAAAGCCTTAAAAAATATTTCTTCACCATGATCCATCAAAAGTACAGGTTCTACATTCGCCCATTCTTCCTCAATTTCATCATCACTAACATCCTCAAGATGTCTGCCTCTTCTCTGGGCTATTTCAACAGCTTCTAATCTAGCTAAAATTTATCTTAGCATATCTGCCAATCCTAGATCTGCATCTCACCTCCCACAAACCATCTTGAAAACCCTTTGCAATTGCAGGTCAAATCAAAATCTACTACCCCACAACAATTCAACTATGGCTTCACAAGAAGGAACCTACAAACCTAGATCCATAGACCTAGATCAAGATCTAACCTTGCTCTGATACCACCTAACACAAGGCAAGGGTCAAGAGGAGCCAAAAAATGGCACACCCTAATGAACTAGCCTTCTCAACAACACATGGAAGCAAACAACAACATAGTGAGAAAGAGAATACAGGATCTTTCACTAATTTCTTCAAATAGATTCATACATACCAGGCTATAAGGCCTTCCCGATTATGGCCTTATATTACAATGAATTATAGAAGTCCTCAAACATATGAGGATCTACCAAAAATCTCCAATTTACTATCTTCTATCTTCTATCTAAACTACAACCAAACAACTACATTTATACAAGAGTCCACTGAACTAAGTCAGCCTTAATATCCACAATCAATGGAAGGAATGGTCATATCTAGGACCACATGCTTCCGAATGATTGATATCAATATTAAATCCATGATCCATAATCAATGCACAAGTCATCCCAATATAAACTTAAAAGAAACTACTCAGTAAGAAAGGATGACTGAGCAATAGACAAGCATCGTCAAGCACTAGTGAAACAACCAACCACCCAGGAGATAACTAACCATACTCAGTAACCAAAGGAAACTAACCAATTCAGTCAAAGAAGGAATTGAACAACATAGAAAAACTTTCAAAATATTTTTGGTGACATAGGATTTCCAAGGATCCGAGATGCTCTTGAATCATATACAAAATAGAATGATTACAAGATGAGCTCACTACCCAAACATGTAATGTACAATGATACCTATTTTACAAAAAGGTAAAGTACATAACCTTTTACTATGGATGAATAGCTTTCCTATTCTGATTTAGCTTTCTCTTTCACATACAAGGTCTACTTTCTTTCTTCTTAAAACATATATTTTTGCATCATATCATTACAATATCTTTTTTTTTTTACATCGAGCATATGGCTTCACATCACATATATCTTACATTTATACAAGTTATTAAGAATAATAACTTTACAGTCATCTTTACAAAGCATAAACTCAAAACTAACTTCTTCTCAAGAATTAACATCTAGGATGTGGTCCCTTGTATGGTTAAGTCATTATTTTGATAAACAAAATAATCCCTTAACTATTTTACTTGTTTGGTCTTCTTACTCTGCTCAATCAGCTCTAAACCTATTTTAGTAATCTTGCAATAAATTCTTCCATATATTTCATATAGACTTGTGCTTTTAGATGAGTCTTAGTCATACATAGAAGTATACATGTTCAAGTGTGCATGCACAAAACCTGCTTCATTCAATATTGCTATCCAAAACTATCTCTGGTTAGACTAAAAAATATTGCTTACACTTAGACAATTTTACTTGTGCTCTATCATAAATGCTTCCTAACATAGTGTGATCTTCATACAGATTATATGTTTCTATAATGACAACCACTTGATATCTAACTCAGCCAAATTGCCAACAAAGGTAAAACATATTATTGAGATCTAGATACATTGAATAAGTTTATGAAATGAATTAAATAGCTAAGATTAATCAAAGAAAAATGTAATAGAGGAGATTAAGAAACAAAAAAATGTCTATATGAAGGATGAATTTGTATGGAGAAATGGCTGAAAATTGAAGGGTTGATGAGTCACTGATTGATGTAGTGAAGAATGAACAAATAGATTCTAAGTCAAAAATAATAATTTGATGAAGTGTTGAAGCCAATGGAAAGTGAAGAATTGAAATGAAGATAAAAGATTACTCAAAGGATTTGGTTATGCAAAGAAAGTTGTGAATTTAAATGTCAATATATTTATTATTGTTTATTAGCATTTGTAATAAAGAAATCTATTAATCGAGTGGACCTAACAGTCTTATTGTAAAATCCTTGCAAAAGGTATCATTCTAAGGAGTGTTCAAAGCCCTTTTACCAAGCCACTCCTAATAGGGTAAAGATCCTAATAGATATGAGGTAAGTCCCTTGATTGAGTCACACCTAACAGTGTGCATTGCAATATTTAACTAGACTGACTCTTAACTAAGCATACTTTAGAAGAGTATTTTCTTAGTGGATGACAATTTCCATAGTGGTTTTTCCCAAATATGGGTTTCCACGTTAAATACTGGTGTTACATGTGATGAATGATTTGTTTATTGTTAAAAAAAATTACTGTTGTTGATAAATAGTGAATTTTTTTAACCGATTTAATTAGAGAAAAGTTGTTAAGGTATAGAGAATAAAGGATTACTGATTCACCCTCCCTCCTCTTCATAATCTAACAATTGGTATCAGAGCTAACTAATCTAGAGATATAAGTTTGAAAAACTTGAGTAAAATATCTAAAGATGTATAGGATTGAAGTACCTAAGCTAAACAAGGAATTTTTCTCAACATGGAAAAGCAGAATGAGATTGTACCTACCTAGGATTAGAGAATCTACACTAAATCTTTTGGATAATGACAACACTCCACAACCTCTCGAACCCATTACAGTTGATCAAATGAGAGAAAAGTAGGAACATAACTTGATAATGATAGAAATTTCTTCTTCCTTGACCGATGTTGAATTCAATGATGTTAAGGACTATGTCAATTCAAAAGATATGTGGGATAGGCTTACACTTATTTATGGAGGAGATAAACTTGTACAAAAGATAAGTTTGATAGTCTCAAAGGAAAGTATGATGAAATGAGAATGAAGGATGAAGAGAACATTAATCAATATAGTTTAAGAATGAAGGAAGTTTTTAGTGCCATCAGAGGTATTGGTGGAACATTGACTAATGAAGAAGTGGTAGGTAAAACTTTGAGAACTCTTTCATCTAGGTATTCTATTAGAGTATCTTCTATTTAGGAACTGATATCTATACCGAATAATGTTGTTACTCTTGAAGCCTTAATCTACAAGATGGTTTCATTTGAGCTTATAAATTATGATAATAGTCTACCGACTATTGAAACTAAATTCAAATCATCTTTGACTATTGGAACTTCAAGGAAAGAAAGAGAGAATCACAGTAGTTCATGTGGAAGTGAATATGATAGTATCCTAACTGAAGAGAAAGAACAAGAAGAGTTAGAGACCGATGAAGGGTGCTCCCCTTAATACTACAAACACATAATAGAAATAGAGAAGCAACAACAATAATATGCAAGAATAGAAAATTGGCTTCTTATTATCTCCACAAATGTGGAATTACAAACTTTCAGAATTACAATATGTAAAGCCACATGGGCATTCCCTTACAATATTCTGTAGGACAAAGCCTCGAATCAATACCCAGATCTACTACCCAGAACTGCCCTAGACAACACTACGGGCCTTCTTTATATAGGCAATTTCCACTGCCCGAGAAGGTTCTAGAAATTTAGCCCTTAGGGCTGACCAAACTTAGAATTATTTTATTTTACAATTTATTACATCAAAGTCGGCTCAAAATGAGTTTTGAAATCCAAACAGAAATTTTGAAGAAAAATTATTTTCCACCATTTCAGGTGACCCAACTTCCGAAGACCATAAGTCATCACCCGTTGACCCGATTGGCTATTATAACCCCATTCTAGAAACACCACGAAGCGCTCTACAGGCTTGACTTGTGCAAATCATCCGTCACTCAAATTTTTGACCTCATCTGGGGCCTCTAAAGCCTTCAAAACTAAGTTTGAAGTTTCTGTACCCTGCTGCCAATATCAAAAATCTTCAATATCTTCAAAACTAGACCTGATCTAGCCATGAAACTTTGCTGGCAGGCTGATATGACTGAGATGAACCTCCACATGTAAAATCAGAACATTCCAAGATCGTAAGACCAACTTACAAAAAATAGCAAGTTTCCATAAATAGCGGCTCTGCACAAGATAGCCCTTATTGAATACAAAAAATAGAAATATTTTTGGGTGATGCAAGATTGCTCTTACACCCAAGATGCTCCTGCATCAGAGACACTATTGGCTAAGAGACTACCGAGAGGTAAAGGAAAGTATAAAGGAAAATTACCATTGAAATGTTTTAATTGCAATAATATTGGCCACATTGCATCTAGATGTCTTGCCAATGATAAAAGTGATAAGAAGAAGAACCGATACTAAATATTTAGAAACTGCAAGGACAAAGGAAATAATTCTTTCTACCTATCTAAGGAAGGTGTAATTGATGATGAATATAATGATATAGAAGAAGGAATTGAAGTTTTAAATGTTATTGTAAAGGAAGACTCAGATGAAGAAAAGTATGAAGATGAAAAAGAACTTATTTTTCATCTAAGTAAACCCGGCCCTTGGATTATTAATAGTGGATGTTCACATCATATGATTGGTGATATTGATAAGTTTGAGAATCTAGACAAGTATGATGGAGGATTTATCATAATTGTCAATGATGCTCCATGTCTTGTTAAAGGTAAAGGATCAATTATATTGATTGAAAAGATGAGATATAATGATGCATATTAGGTTAAAGGTCTAAACTATAATCTATTGAGTGTGTCACAATTGAACAATATTGGCCATTGACTAGAATTTCAGAATAGAAAGGTGAAGATCTATGGTACTGATGGAGATCTAATTGGAACTAGTGAACAATCTAAAGGTAATTTATTTTATCTTGATACTAATGCAAATAATTACTTATTTGTTAAAGTTGAATATGTATGGCTATGGCATAAGAGACTCTATCATGTAAATTTTTCTAACATGATTAAGGTGAGAAAAAATAATAGAGTCGGAGGTCTACTAAAATTAAGTAAACCTGATAAAGTGATGTGTAAGAAATGTCATATTGGTAATATGACAAAATCAAGTTTCTCAAGAAATTCCTACTCATCTAATAATATTTTGGAATTATTTCATGATAGATCTATAGTTGAATTTTCTAGAACATTGTTGATTGACAAAACAATTTCACAAACATTTTGGAGAGAATCCATAAGTATTGTTGTCTACACACTCAACCAAGTAAAATTGAAGAAAGGCACAAACAAGACACCTTATGAACTTTGGTATGGACATGCACTAAATGTAAGCTACTTTGGAAATTTGGAAGTAGGTGTTATAGACTAAAAGATGCTATAAATGGAAAGTTTGACTCAAGAGGAGATTAAGGTATATCCCTAGGATATTCATCAAAGAGAAAAGCATATAAATATTTGATCAAGGCCACTAACAAAATTGTTGAAAGTGAAAATGTAAGGATTGATGAATTTATAGAGAGGAATACTGAAGATTGAAAAAAGAAACTTGGGGATTATCAAATATTTGTCTATGTATAGGAAGGTAATTCAGTTGATGCAACTAAGATACAACAAGAAGGAATTGAGGAGAAAATTAAGCCTCCATCGAGAGATAAAAAAAATGATGAATAGTCTATCGAGCTTGTATTAGAAAAATATGTGAGATGACATCACTCATTGAGAAAAATTATTGGAGACAAGAATGCATAAGTCATGAAAATAAGTAAGTTGAAACATAACACATGTTTGATTTGTGATTTTGATCCAAGATTAGTTAAGGATGCACTAGGAAATTAAGATTGTATTAATAGAATAAAAGAAGAAATTGATCAAATTTAAAAGAACAACACTTGGTCACTAGTACTGAGACCTAAGGATAAGAATGTGATTGGAACAAAGTAGATTTTCATAAATAAACTCAATAAGAAAGGAGATGTGATCAGAAATAAAGAAAGATTGGTTTTCAAAGGGTATGCACAAGAAGAAGGTATTGAATATGTTGAGACTTTTTCCCTATTGTTAGATTAGAGGGTGTAAGGATATTACTTGCATATATTTCCTATAGAAGATTTAAATTTTATCTGATGGATGTTAAGTCTATATTTTTAAATGAAATTCTTAAAGAAGAAGTCTACATTGAACAACCTAAAGGATTTGTTCAAAATTCTAACAAGCATATGATATGAAAACTATACAATGCACCCTATGGATTGAAGCAAGCACCCCAAGCATGATATGAAATACTACACTCTTATTTAATCAAGATTGGATTTCAAAGGAAAACTAATAAAAACAATTTATATTTGAAATGTGATAGTACTGATAAGATTCTGATTGTTGAGATATTTCTTGATGACGTTATATTTGGAGGAAATGAGATAATGTATAAATCATTTGCAAAAGAGATGAGGAAGGAATTTGAGATGTCTATGATTGGAGAGATTAAATTCTTTATTAGACTTTGAATTCAACTTGTAAACAATGGAATCTAAATAACACAATCAAAGTATATCAAGGAGATCCTAAAGACATTCAATATGGAAGAATCTAAACCAGTTGGAACACTAATGGATACTAGTTGTAAATTTTCAAAGGAAGATGACACAAAGTGAATGAGACACTTTACCAATCCATGATTGGTAAACTAGAGTATGTTGTACACAGTAGGCCTGATATTGCACATTTAGTTGGTATTGTAGCAAGGTATTTTGCCAACCCAAAGGAGACACATATGTCTGCAGTAAAAAGAATATTTAGATATCTAAAAGGGACTAAAGATTTCAGTCTTCCATACACAAAAGGATGATATTTTGATCTCAATGTATATACTGATGTTGATTGGGCTAGAAACATTGATGATAGAAAAAACAAAAGTGGTAGAGCTTTATTTTGAGGAGAAAGATTAGTAACATGAATAAGAAAGAAACAAAATTATATTTCATAGTCTACTACCAAAGCTGAGTATGTTGTTGTAGCTATGAATTGTTCTAACATTGTGTGGATAAAACAATTACTTGAAGGTATACAAGAAGAGATTATTGATCCAATTACAATTTATTATGATGATACAAGTGCTATTAGCATATCAAATAATCTAGTGATGCATTCAAAGATAAATCACATATCTATCAAGTTTAATTACTTGAGAGAGAAAGTACAAGCTAAGCATGTGATATTGGAGTATGTAAATTCTAAAGAGTAGATAACTGATATATTTACCAAACCACTACCGAAGGATGCTTTTGAGTATCTCCAATGTAAGTTAGGGGTTCTTCCCTATCCAATATTCACTAAGGAATGATGCATGTTGCATACATCCAAGTATTCAACAGAATATCTATTTAGTGATTAGTTGATGCTAGTGTTCACTCTTTAGGTGAATCTTGAAGTTGTGAAAGATGTTTATGACTAAAAAGAGAGATAAATACATTTAAGCTATAATTTACTACCTAAAAGTTATTTTAGGAGCATATGCATCTTTGTAATTATTTCTAGAGAGGGAGATGAAATTGATGAATAATGAAGAGGGATAAGAAGTCAATTTATTAGTAAGGGAGATGAAATCGATTATAGTATAGTATTACTGATACTACAAAGAGGGAGATGAAGATCTAGTAAAGGGAGAAGTTGTAATGAAAAGAGAGAAGATCAAAAAAATAAGTCTTTTAGTGATAGAGTAAAATAAATAGAAGAAGATCAAGTACATCAAAGGAGAAGTTACAGCTCAAAGGGAGTACAAGAATGACAGTGAAGTGTTAGAATCATTAATTGAATAATGAAGATTCTTAGTGTGTTTCCATGAATACCAAAGAGGGAGATTGTTACTATAACTGATGGTGATGATGATGAAGACTAACCAAGATTAGAAGAATACAAGATAGTAGAAATGTTAGATCAGTTATTATCTTGTCATTAATGTAAAGCAATTGATTACTAGTTTATATTGAAGTGAAGATAGAAGAGCATAGAAAGGATTTGGTTATGCAAAGAAAGCTATGAATTTATAGGTCAATATAATTAATGTTTCTTATTATCATTTGTAATAGAGAAATATCTTAACCAAGTGGACTTAACAGTCTTATTATAAAATCCTTACAAAAGGTAACATCCTAAAGAGTGCTCAAAGCCCTTTCACCAAGGCACTCCTAATAGGGTGAAGATCCTAATAGATCTAAGGTAAATCCCTTCATCAAGTCACACCTAATAGTGTGCATTGTAATCTTTAACTAGATTGGCTCTTAACGGAGCATACTTCAAAAGACTATTTTCTTAGTGGGTGATAATTTCCATAGTTGTTTTCCCCAAAGCTACTTTTCCATATTAAATATTGGTGTTACATGTGATGAATGGTTTATTTGAATGATTTGTTAGTTGTTAAATTTTATTTACTATTGTTGGTAAATAGTGAATTTTGTTTAAACAAGTTAATCAAAGAAAATTTATTAAGGTACAGAGAATCAAGGATTACTAATTCACCCCCCTCTCCATAATCCAACAAAATAGTCTACACTATTTCCATTGAAACTCACTATAACTAAAAAACAAGGCTTTGTGATCATAGAGAACCATTCCAAATATTGTTATGAACCAAAAGCCAAGATCTTATAACAAAAATGCAACACAGATCATCTCATGCCTCCTCTCTTACCTACCCTTAGTGAATTACTCTACTCAATATCTTCTCAACCAGTTCAAAGATCCTTCACAGCATATGATGAAATCAATGAAAATAGATGAATATCAAAAAATATTCCCAATAATCTCCCCCTTTGGTATTGATGGAAACATATGATGAAAAATCATCAATCCAAAATCCTTACATAACCTTCACAATTTATTCATTATTCTCCCCTTAACATAGTAGGGTTTTTCAAAAAACTCTCCCCCTTTGACATCAATGGAAAAGGGTTCCAAATATCCTTTACATATCTCTCTAAGCTTCTCCTTCTCCTCTATAACAAATTTTCACACTTAGGTGCTCAATCACCCAGATGTTCTTTTGTACCAGTATGAAAACTACTTCCCCTAAGGAGTAGGCCCAAGTATCAGGTCCAGAAAAAGAAATTAATGTTCTGATTACATCTAGATTGATGTAAGCTTTCACCTTTTAGTTACCTTTAGGAGGGGATCTGACCCCTAATTTACCTCTAAGTTTCTCAAAGGCCTCATTTTTCAATGGCTTAGTGAATATATATTCTATCTACTCCTTTGTCCCAATGTACTCCATCCTTACTTATTTTTGTGCCACCTTATCTCTCAAAAAATTATACTTGATAGCTATATGTTTTGTCTTTGAAAACAACATGGGGTTCTTTGACATATTTATTGTAGGGGTGTTGTCACCATGAATAAAAATAGGCTCTTTAATATCTTCTCCAATATCCTACAAAATTTTCTTCATCCATACCACTTGTGTATAATTTTTTGCTGCTGCAACATACTTTTCTTCTGTTCTAGACTATGAAATACAGTCCTTCTTCTAACTCAACTAGGAAAACAATCTTCCTCCGAGGAAAAAAACTCCTCCACTTGTGTTTTTTCTATCATCTATATTTCCTATCCAATTTTCATTTGTGCATGAATGTAAGGTAAATAATTGTTCCTATCATACCATAAACCAAGTTCCATAATGCCCTTCAAATATCTAAATATTCTTTTTATAGAAGCCACGTGACTTTCTTTAGAATCTGCTTGAAATCTTGCCATAATACTAACAACACTAGAAATGCCAGGTCTAGTGTGATGTAGGAGAATCTTGGGTCCTTGGAAATCCTATGTCACCAAAAATAGGTTTGAAGTTTTCTATGTTGCTTGGTTTCTTCTTTGGCCAAGTTGGTCGGTAGTTGGTCAGTTTCCTTTGGTTACTGAGTGTGGTCGATCATCTCCTAGGTGGTCGATTATTTCACTGGCGCTCGGCATTGCTGGTCTATTGCTCAGTTATCCTTGTTTGTCGAGTAGTTTGTATTTGAGTTTTTTTGGACCAACTTGTGCATTTATTATGGGTCATAGATTTAATGCTAGAATCTTTCATTGGGAAGCATGTGGTCCTAGATCTGACCATTCCTTCTGTTGATTATGGATCTAAAGGTCGAGTCAGTTTGGTAGACTCTTGTATAAATGTAGTTGTTGGTTTAGAGTTTAGGTGGTTTTAGGAAAAAGAGAAGTGGTAGACATTAGAATTGAGATTGTAATAGATCCTCGCATGTTTGAGGACTTTTGAATTTCATTGTAATATAATGCTATAACTGGGAAGGCCTTACAACCTAGCATGTATGATTCTATTTGATGAAAATTAATGAAAGTCTCTGCATTCTCTCTCTCATTATTGTGTTTGTTGGCTTCCACATTGTGTTGAGCAAGCTTGGATCATTAGGGTGTACCATCTGTTGTCCCCTCTTTCTCCCTATCTTGCACCAAGTGGTATTAGAGGGAGGTAAGATCTTGATCTAGGTTTGTGAATCTAAGTTTGCAAGTTCCTCTTAAAGCCCTAGTTGATTTGTTGTGGGGTAGCAGATTGCAATTTGACCTAAAATTGTAGAGGGTTGTCAAGATGGTTCGTGGGAGGCAATATGAAGATCCAAGATTGGTAGATATGCTAAGATAGATTGCTGCTAGATTGGAAGAAGTTGAGATAGTCCAAAGAAGAGGTAGACATCTGGAAGATGTTAGTGACGATGAAGTTGAAGAAGAACAAGAAAATGCAGAACCTACACCTGTTATGGATCTAGGTGAAGAAATATTTTTGAAGGCTTTCACAAGTTTGAAGTCTACACCACATTTCAACCCTCCTATATATGGTGGAAAGCTAGATTCTGATGAATTGGTGGACTAGATCACTGAGATGGAAAAATATTTTGAATATGAGAATATTCCTAAGGATAAGAAGGTGAAGATTGCAAGCACCAAAATTAAAAATTCATGCATCCTTATGGTGGGAACATCTGCACTTGGATAGAAAGAGGAAGGACAAACAAAAAATTGACGTATGGAATAAGATGGTAAATAAGTTGAAAGGAAAATTCTTACCTTGTGATTATTAGATTAACCTAGTTTGGCAAATGCAAAGCTTGAAGCAGAAAGATAGCTCGGTAAAAGAGTATACTGAGGAATTCTATAGATTGGATATCAAATCTAGACATGATGAAGATGAAGTGGAAAGAATTGGTAGATATATGAATGGTTTGAGAGTTTCCATCCAAAAGGAGATCAACTTGGTTAAGTTGGAGAGCATTGAAGAGGCTTGTCAATTTTCTTTGAAAGCTAAGGAGAAAATGAATAAGAGACATGAGAAGAGATGGAGAGGAAGAGCTAGATCTAATGGTGAAATTAGTAGATCTGAACATGAAAAGACAAATCTAGACAAAGGCAAGACTGACTGGAAAGGTGAAAGTTCATTTAGAGGTAGAGGTAGTAGCTACTGAGGTGGTTATAGCAGAGGAAGTTTCTGAGGAACTTGTTATAACTATGGAGAAGAAGGACATAGATCATTTGAATGTACACAAGTAACTAAGAAGGCTGGTAGCAGTATAAATGTTGTGGTGCAAGAAGAGCCATTGAATGAACCTAAGAAGGAAAGTAACCTAATGGTAAGGAGAGAACTATGGAATGAAAGAAAAAAGGAAGATCTGATAAGGAAAAGTTTTTCAAGACTAGATGTAGAGTTTCTAATAAATTTTGAAAGGTAATCATTGACAATGGTAGCTCGGAGAATCTAGCATCAGAAGAGATGATCACTAAACTGTAGTTGGAAAGGCTAGAACATCTGAAACCCTATCAGATTTCATGGATCAAAGATGAGCATACACTCATGGTAAGTGAACAATGTTATGTGAATTTGAAGATTAGAAAATAATATGATAAGGTGTTGTGTGATATCATGCCTATGGATTGTTGTCATATTTTGTTGGGTAGACCTTGGCAATATGATAGACATGTCATATATGATGGGAGATCACATAAGTATACTATTGTGGCTGATGGTAAGAAACAAATCTTGTTACCATTGCTGGAAGAACCTATTAGTAATGTTTGCACATCTGTTAAAGTTTTCTTGATGGAAGGAAGAAAGTTTGTGAAAGATTTGAAAGGGAATGATGTATGTTTTGTTGTAATTCCTAATACGCTGAGTAAGAAAATACAAGATAGTGTCCCGAAGGAGATTGAAAAATTACTCACCAAGTACTGTGAAATCATTTTTGACAATGTACCTGATGGTTTTCCATAAAAAATATGTATTGATCATTGTATGGATCTAATCCTTGGAGCTATTTTACAGAATAAGGCACCTCATTGGTTAACACCTACCGAGAATCCAGAATTGAACTGATAGATTCAAGAATTACTGGAGAAAGGTTTGATCAGAGAAATTTTGAGTCCTTGTGTAGTACCTATTGTATTAGCACTAAAAAAGAATGGGGAATGGAGAATGTGCACTAATTCTAGAGCAATCAACAAGATAACAGTGAAGTATAGGTTTCCTATACTAAGAATGGATGACATAATGGATAGTTTGACTAGAGAAAAGTATTTCACCAAGATTGATTTGAAAAGTGGATATCATCAGATCAGAATTAGAGAAGGTGATGAATGGAAGACTATTTTCAAGACAAAAGAAGGTTTGTATGAGTGGTTGGTTATGCCTTTTGGTTTAACTAATGCACCGAGTACTTTTATGAGGCTGATGAATGAAGTTTTCAAGAAATTCTTGGGTAAGTTTGTGATTGTATATCTTGATGACATTATGATATTTAGTAAGACTAGAGAAGAACATTTGTTTCATGTTAGAAAAGTTTTGCAAAGATTGAAAGAGGAAAAGTTGCTGATAAATCTGAAAAAGTGTTCATTTATGAAAGAAGAAATTGTGTATTTCAGATTTGTTATTTTTGCTGATGGATTGAAGATGGATCTTGAAAAGGTTGAAGCTATTCTGAATTGGCCTACATCTAAAAATGCTAGTGAGGTAAGATCATTTCATGGACTAGAAATTTTTTATAGGAAGTTTGTTAGAAATTTCAGTTCAATCTGTAATGCTATGACTGAGACTATGAGAGGAGACAAAAGAGTATTCAAGTGGACACATGGAGCTAATAAAAGTTTTGAGACTCTGAAGTAGAAATTTGTTGAATTACCTATTTTGGCATTACTTTATTTTAGTAAAGTATTTCAAGTAGAAAGTGGTGCAAGTGGAAGTGCAATTGGAGCTGTGTTGAGTCAAGAAGGTAAACCTGTTGCTTTCTTTAGTGAAAAGTTGAATGATGCTAGAAGGAAATATTCTATGTATATTGGCAATTTGGCTAAGTTAAGTACATAGATGTTGTCATTATGGAAACATATGATTCACATGAAGAGTGCACAGGTCAGAGATAAAGTATAGCATAGCGCACTACAAATTTGTCTAAGTGTGAGACAGTGTTTTCACCAGTGCACCCGGACACAATTTTTGTTTGTGACATTGACTGGAGTAATTTAAATTATTTTATACTTGAACATAGACTCTATAAGGTCTATTGGACATCCATCTCAGAGTGAAAGTCAGTACGGCATGTACAGAAATAGTTATGGTGGTTTTACCAAAGACAGTGTTAAGCCGACAGGATAGAGTATGAAGACAAAATTGGTAAAAAGTTAAGGGATTATTTTGTTTATCAAAATAATGTCTTAAAAATATAAAGGGATGACATCCTAGATGTTAACCCTTGGATAAAGTCATTTTGTAATATGGCAGCCGACCATGTAAAGTTATTAGCCTTAATAACTTGTATAAATGTAATTATGAAGGAGTAGAAAAATGTAATGAACTGTAATGTAATGATGTGAAGTATGATAGCAGAAAAGTGATATTGATGCAAGAAACATAAGGTTATGTACCTTGAACCATTTTTGTAATCAGTATACATTGTACATTACTTGTTTGGGCAGTGGGCTCATCTGGTAATCAGATTTTGTATTAACAACTCCTAATAGAGTTGAGGCTTCTGACAAGGCCTATAGTCCCTTAATCAGGACTGATACACTATATGATTGTAATAGACTCCTAACAGGGTCAACATCCTTAACAAGATATTTTTTATTAGTGGATCTTTGTGGGTACCATCCCCACTGGGGTTTTCCCTTAGCCAAGGTTTCCTCGAGAACAAATAATGTGTTATGAGTTCTTTAGTTTTATGCATGTTATTTACCTTCTTATGTTATGCATTTTTAAAGATAATCTATTATATCCATAATTGGGAAAAAGTTAAAGTTTGTGGAATATTGATTCACCCCCCCTCTCAGTATTCCCTATTTCTAACAATTGGTATCAGAGCATAGTTACTTAGAAAAGAATCATTCAAGGAAATCCTAGTAGCTTGAGTAAGATCTCTATGGATATGGATTAGCTATAGAAGAACCTTGAAGAAGCTCTTGAATAGATTGATATGCTTACTAATGAAAGAGACACTTTGAAAAGGAAATATGATGATGCAAAGAACCTTATTGAGAAACTGAAAAACAAGTTGGAAGATCTGAAATTTGAAAAGGAATCTAAAGTTCTTATTGAAGATTGTGATGACAATTTAGAAAAAGAAAATGAGATCCTTAAGAATGAATTGAAGATAGAAAATTTGAAACTTAGTCTGAAAGAAGGAAATGGCAAGAATGAAGAAAATTTGAAATCTGAGAATGAAAGGCTGAAGACTGAAAATGAAGGATTAAAATCTAAACTTGGTAAAGTAACATCTGAACATGAGAAAGTCAAGTTGTAGTATGTTGAACTTGAGAAATAAAATACAATTGTGAAAGGTGAATTGAATCAATCCAAACAACAACTTGAAAGGATATATTCAATCAGTGAGAAGATTGATGAATAAGCATCTTTTCAGAAACCATTCTATGATAAGACTGGTCTTGGATTTAACACTCTTAAAGAAAATGACGAGAGCAAGGAACCAGATCTGAAAATATCTGAAAGCATAGATGAAAAGAAGTCTGATGAGATCAAAAAATCTAACGATGCACCTAAAGAGGAATCACCAAAGCAAGAAGAATCACCCAAAGGTATGCAAAGAGAACTCAAAGGTAGATGTTTTTCTTGTAACACTATTGGTCATATGAAGAGAGATTTCACATGTAAGCAATTTAAACCCCTTAAAGGTTATTGTTATAATTGTCATGGATTTGGACATAGAGCTATTGAATGTAGAAAACCTAAATTTATTGAGAATAACAATAATAGTAGAATGTTTACGAGTACTAACAATGCAGATAAGAGACCTACTGAAGATATGAATAGAAGAAATGGAGTAATATGTTATAGATGCAACAAAGCTGGACACATTGCTAGAAACTACAGATCACAGATCAATCCACCTGGACCAAGATATGGGAACAATGGAATTGTTTGTCAGATATGCAACAAGATTGGACATACAACAAAGTTTTGTAGAATGAACAATGGAGTTTTCCATCCTAATCCTAACCCTAGAAGTCATGCAAGAAGAAATGAAGATGAAGGTAATAGAAAGAAAGGATGCTGTAGCAATATATATGAAGTGAAGTTTGTTAAAGGCAAAGATCAAGGAGACATATTCAACACTGAAGGTAATAAAAAAGGTGAAGTATCAAGTGGTAAGAATGAATCCTTCCCTGACATATCTCAAAGCACTTAATTTATGTAAATTATAGTAGATTAGGAACTTAGAATTAGTGTAGAAGTAGATTTATGATGAATTAAGTCTTGCATAGTCAATGCAAGGTAGTTTATGATGTAATAATGCTATGGTTAAGAGTGCAAATAAAAATATTATGTTTTGCAAGATCGCAATAAGTTTTAAGTTTTTCAAGATAACAAAAACTACTTTTTGGAAAGAAGCAGAAAAAGAATTGAATGTGATGTCAGATCTAAGTAAGATTGAAGTAATAAAAGGTTATAATTGGTATTATTTGATCATCAAAGTGAATAAAAGTGTTTAGGAGAGAAAATAATAGTGATTGAAAGCATTTTACAATGATTTGGTGAAAGATTTGAGCATCGAATCTACGCAAGCACTAAAATTGCAAATTTGAGGTATTTTTCTTGAATAGATCTTTGAATCTGTATAAGGGATTAGAAGCAATCATGGATGTATCCTTAATTCACAATGTCAGAGACAAAAATAGACCTAGAATGAAGAGGGAACTAGTAGAACCCTTGGACGATGATCCTAGATTAGCATTATCATTTGTACCAGATGGAGTTTTACATTTGGAGAATGTGAGAGGTTATCTAGGATTCAAGTTAGAAACCATTAGTGATAGTGATTTTACCAATGAGTATCAGAAGATTTTCAACCAGGATATGTCATTGAAACAAGGATATGATCATTTGAAGGATAATGAAATCATTAAGTATGTGTTGCAATATGATTTTGATAATGAAGAATGCACTAAGATTATTATGAGCAGAATTCATAATGGAACGATTTGGCTAGAGGATAGAGTAATATACATTACATCTGACTTGATTCATGAAGTCACTAGATTATCTAAAGTTGGTGCTACTCCTTTGAATGAGAAGAACATGAGGAAAACATTCATGGACAATATAGGTTCAACCTATAATGGAAGAGGAATTGTGATTAGTAAGATTAAACAAGATGATGTGAGATATCTATGCAAGATCCTAACCACTAAGTTTTGTGTAAATTCAAGAGAAGATGACATGGCAACTGGAATGGTACACATAGCTTATTTAATGTGTGTTGACAAGGTACCAGTTGATATGTGTGAAATTCTAAGAATACAATTATTTGAAAACTTGGAGAAGATTAAGAAAACTAAGTATGCACATTTTAGGTTCTCTTCCTTAATCACATATATGTTTTTCCACTTTTTGAGAAGATTTACTTACACCATTACAAATGATTGGAATGATGAACAAACCACTATGGAAAGAATCAATAAAGTATACATGAGACATGTTATTGACAAAATAAATGAGAGTGCTATGTTGGTATTGAAAACATTTCAAAACTTGGTAACTAGCAGATCAAGGATTCCACAATCTCTTGTGGAGAAGTATGAAGATGATATATGTTTTATGGTTGACACTGACTTTACCTATATTGAAGTAGTGGAGCCTAGAACAGAGTTCATAGACCCTCTTGGCTATGAGATATCTAAGGTAGAAGCAGAAGAATATATCAACAGGTTACTTAAGTGTAAGTTGGACACTCATTGTAAGAGATTTGGAACTTTTGAAGAAAATTTCAACTCTGGAAAAGCTATAATTGAAGAGAAGCAGTCTAAGAAGAGAGTTGACAACACTATTAAGAAAATATTGAAAGATTCAGGATTGATAGAGCATGAGTTTGAAATAGTAAAGCAGACAACAATAGTAATCAAAGATATTGGATAGAAAGAGATCTTGTTTGTACCACCCTTGTCATCAAGTGCCATATAGCAAGAAGCTACACAAGTCAAGGTGAAAGTAGAGGAGCCTAAAAAAGAACAAGTAGCAAGTAGACATACTGGATCCACTTCCTCCACACCTAGCAAGAGAATAAATGAAATTACTACTAGACCTGGTAAGAGGCAGAAAATTGTGGTGCCACTAGTCCCTAGAAAGGTTGCAGAATTAAAAGATGATGACACTATTAAGAAGAAAGCTTGGAAACCTAAAGTTGAAAAGCTTAATGAAGTGATCATTGAGAATGGAGACTTTACTAGAATAAACAAGCACTATAATCTCTATGATTATTTAGACAGACTTAATCTAGAGAATGCTATTGTGAAGCATATGATTTTGGCAGATAAGAAGTTTGATACTATTCAAGGTCAGATACCTGATGATTTGTACAAAAAACTTGTAAAAAGGAAGCAGAGAGAAATTGAGGAAGACAAATATATCAAAGAAAATCTTGTGAGAAATATTTGTGATGTGAGAGATGATTTACACCTTAAGTAGATCTTGAAAGTCTTAAGCACCCATTTAAGAACCAAAAGGAGAACTATTTTGATTATGGGAGGCAGATATGAAGAAGTAAATTCTGATACTAAGCAAGCAATCATCAAGGAGAACAAGAGGATATTCCCTCTCCTCTAGCTATCAACATTGAAGATGAAACAATGGATATAGAAGGTACAAAGGTCACCTTGGATACTAATGACAATGTATTCAAGAATTTAGAGAACATTTTTGACAATTCAGCTCTTGATGAATTGGATAGAACTACAGAAGCAGAGCAGACCCAAATTGTCAATGAAGAACCTAAAGCAATAGAGATTCAAGCACCTATTCCCACCAAAGAAGACATCAGTCTTACTCCTAAGATTGGAAAGAAGAAGGAATTTGGATCTTTATTTGAGGACTTAGGAAAGGAAGTTGATGATGATGGTCAGTTGGAATTGATCACATCCCTAAATAAAATCATTGGCAAGAATAAGAAAGTGAAAAATCTTGAAGGAAGTGTGAAGGAATTAACTGACAAGTTACAAAGCATTGTAACTACACAAATTTCAGAAGCAGACCCCTTGGAGAAAGCTAAGAAGGTGATGAGAACTTTTTACAATGAATTCACTAACCTATCAGATATTGAAAAAGTGAGAGCTCAAGTAGCTTATGAAGCTAGAATGTTGTTGAACATTAGTTAGAATATCAGAAATGATATTTTAAATCTTGATATTTGTATTAAGAATTTGACAAAGAGTTTGGAAATAGGAAAGTCATTGTACATACAATGTACAAAATCAAAGACCTTAACAGTAGAAGAAGATCAGAAGAAAAAGTTGAAAGAAGTAGAAATTAAGAATGAATCTAACCTTCTTTCTAATCCTAATGTGAAGGTATGTGGTGTTGAAAAGAAAATTCAGAAACTATATGATGAAAGTAGAAATTTACAAGATGAGAGAGACACAAAAATGAGAAGATTCACTCTTTTGAGAGAAAATACTTCTATGAAGTTAAACACTATTGAGGAGCAATTGGAAGAATGTCTTACAGCAAAGACATCTTTTCAGAAATTTAACTTTGAAAACCTTTAAGCATGCCAGATAGCAGCTTACGGACTAAGCACTTTACTCAATGTGGAAGATTCCATTAAGAAATCATGGGAGAAGGAGATAGAAGCAATGAAAGTTGATTTTGTAGATTGTGTTACAAGCCTACTAGGTTTGCAATAAGACACTAAGGTATAATCTTTTTGTGACACAATTTTCTAACCCTCCCTACTTCATTTTGTCATTGTTGTCAAAGGGGGAGAGATATAGAGTAGAAAATTGATAGATAATATAAGGATTGATACTCTTAGGGGGAGTATTGTATTAGAGATAAAAATTTTGAGGAGTTATAAGGATAGTATATATATCTTATACTATGGCCACAATTTTGATACAATTTTGAGATCTTGAACTTGTACACTTAGCCAATTTTCTCATATGTTGCCACTGATGAAAAAGGGGGAGATTGTTGGAAATTTGGCTGAGTTAAGTACATAGATGTTGTCATTATGGAAACATATGATTCACATGAAGAGTGCATAGGTCAGAGAGCAAGTATAGAAGAGCGCATTGCAAATTTGTCTAAGTGTGAGACAGTGTTTTCACCAGTGCACCCGGACACAATTTTTGTTTGTGACATTGACTGGAGTAAGTTTAGTACTTGCACACTTGAACATAGACTTTGTAATGTCTATTGGACAGCCATCTCAGAGTACAAGTCAGTATGACATGTATGGAAAGAGTTATGGCAGTTTTACTGAAGACAGTGTTAAGCCGATAGGACAGAGTATGAAGACAAAATTGGTAAAAAGTTAAGGGATTATTTTGTTTATCAAAATAATGTCTTAAAAATATAAAGGGATGAAATCCTAGATGTTAACCCTTGGATAATGTCATTTTTTAATATGGCATTCAACCATGTAAAGTTATTCTAGCCTTAATAACTTGTATAAATGTAATTGTGAAGGAGTAGAAAAATATAATGAACTGTAATGTAATGATGCAAAGTATAATAGCAGCAAAGTGATATTGATGCAACCAGCATAAGGTTATGTACCTTGACCCATTTTTGTAATTAGTATACATTGTACATTACTTGTTTGGGCAGTGGGCTCATCTAGTAATCAGATTTTGTATTAACAACTCCTAACAGAGTTGAGGCTTCTAACAAGGTCTATTGTCCCTTAATCAGGATTGATACACTATATGATTGTAATAGACTCCTAATAGGGTCAGCATCCTTAACAAGATATTTTTTATTAGTGGATCTTTGTGGGTACCATCCCCACCGGGGTTTTCCCTTAGTTAGGGTTTCCTCGAGAACAAATAATGTGTTATGAGTTCTTTAGTTTTATGCATGTTATTTAGCTTCTTATGTTATGCATTTGTAAAGATAATCTGTTATATCCATAATTGGGAAAAAGTTAAAGTTTGTGGAATATTGATTCACCCCCCCCTCTCAGTATTCCCTATTTATAATAGTGTATGATGAATAATTCTATGCTATTGTTCAAGCACTAAAGAAATGGAGACATTACTTGATACCAAGTGAATTTGTGTTGTATATTGATCATAAGGCTTTACAATATTTGGGTAGTCAGAATAAGTTGAATCAGAGACATATGAAATGGGTTGAGTATTTGCAGAGTTACACATTTGTGATAAAACATAAGAGTGGAGTCATTAACTGAGTTGTTGATGCATTGAGTAGAAGAAGATCTTTGATGATCGAGATGAAAATTCAAGTTCTTGGTTTTGATGAGATGAAGTATTCTTATGAGGATGATCCTAATTTTTTTGAGCCATGGAGAAAGTGCAGAGCACCTATACAAGATCAACATGATACTAAATGGGATGCGTATTTTATTCAAGAAGGTATGTTGTTCAAAGGTATTCAGTTGTGTATATCGAGAGGAGTAATGAGAAATAATTTGATAAAAGAGAAACATAGTAGTGGTTTGGCTGGATATTTTGGCATTGACAAAACATGGAATTTGTTGAAGGAAAAGTACTTTTGGCCGTAGTTGTATAAAGATGTTTAGAAATTTGTGAAAAGTTGTGGAATTTGTCAAGTCACAAAAGGAGTAACTCAGAATGCTACTTTGTATGTACCAATTGTTGTACCTGAGAAAGTTTGGAATTACATCAGTATGGGGTTTTTTCTTGGCTTACCGAAGATAATAAGAGGTAATGATTCTATATTTGTGGTTGTGGATAGATTTTCCAAGATGGAACATTTTATACATTTTAGAAAGACATCAGATGCAATACATTTAGCAGATCTTTTCTTCAAAGAAATTGTGAGATTGCATGGGTTACCGAGGAATATTATCTCTGACCGAGACAGTAAATTTTTTGGATACTTTTGGAAGACCCTTTGGAAAAAGTTTGGCACTGAGTTGAAATATAGTTCTACATTCACCCACAAATTGATGGACAGACTGAAGTTGTGAACAGAAGTTTGGGTAATCTTTTGAGATTCTTAGTTGGAGACACACTGAGTAGTTGGGATTCTATGTTAGCACAAGTAGAATTTTCACACAATAATTCAGTGAATAGAAGTACTAGGAAAACACTATTTGAGATTGTGAATGGCACATAACCAAGAGGTATATCTGATTTGAGAGACATTGATGATGAGAGAAAAATAAGTTTTGAAGGAGTGAAATTTGCTGAATACATGAAGACATTGCATGAAGATGTGAAACTGAAGCTGGAAGAGAGTAATTAGAAATACAAGGATAGAGTTGATAAATCAAGAAGACATAAGACTTTTGATGTTGGCAATGAAGTAATGGTTCATTTAAAGAAAGGCCAGTTTCCTATTAGCAAATATGGAAAGCAGAAGATGAAGAAATTTGGACCTTCCCACATTTTGAAGAAATTTAATAGTGGAAATGCATATGAGATTGAGTTACCTGATGACATGGACATATCACCTATTTTCAACATTGCTGATTTGTATGCATATTATGAACCTGATGAAGAAATGACAGTACCAACAAAGTATCCTAAGAAGCATAATGAAGAAGTGGAGTAGATTTTGAGAGAAAGAGTTCGCAAGAGCACAAGAGGAAAATAGTACATGGAATATCTAGTAAAATGGAAGAATAGACTGATGGAAGAGAGTTCATGGATTTCACAGTCTGAGTTGGATGCAACTCAGATCATACCTATTAAATGATTATGAGAATCATTTTAAAATAACCTTGCATACTAGGCTCTAGGGGCCTATTTCAGTCCATATAATTCTTTCTTTAATCGTTGTACCATGTCCTTATTCTTTGTCAAAGGAAATCCTTTAGGTTTCTCAATATGTACCTCTTTCTCTAGATCTCCATTCAGAAATATTGACTTGACATCCATCTAATACACTTTGAAATTATTCCAGGCTACATAAGAAAGAAATAATATAACTCCTTCTATCCTCGCAACAGCTGAAAATGTCTCCTCAAAGTCAATACCTTCTCTCTATGAATAAATTTTACATACCAGTCTAGCCTTATTCCTAATCACTATACCATCCTCATTTAGTTTGTTCCTAAATACCCACTTAGTACCTATCACATTTTTGTTTGTGGGCCTAGGAACTAGTTCCCATATCTTTTACTTCTCAATATGATCTAGCTCTTCCTATATAGCCTTAACCCAACACTCATCTTGATAATCTTCTTTAGCAGTAGTGAGTTCAACTTGCAAAATAAATAAAAAATATCTTCTCTTACTTTAGATCTAGTTAGCATACCTCTATCCTTATCCCCAATAATTTGTTTGTCTAGATGAATCTTTTTTAGGTATTTACGTATTTTTTCTTTTGGTTATTCAACTTTCTCTTCCTCTTAAACTCTGTTTGTCTCTTCCTATTCCTCATCATTATTTTCCTCTATAAAAATATTGCCAATATCCTATACCCTTTCCTAAATCTGAAACTTTTCATCAACCTTTACCTTAGCAATTTCAATATATACTTCGTCAATCTTAGGTTATAATATTTATATGCCTTTATTTTAGTAGAATATCCAAGGAAAATTCCTTCATCACTTCTAGCATCAAATTTTCCTTTCTCCTAATCTCTTTTAATATAGCATTTACTTCCAAAAATTTTGAAATATTTAATAGTAGGAATTCTATCAAGCTATAGCTCATATGCGGTCTTACCATTGCCTGGTCTCAGATGTACTCTATTTAACACATACACTATGGTGTTGACTTCCTCTCTCTAGAACATGTAAGAAACCTTTCCCTCAATCAACATAGTCTTTGCAACATCTAAGATAGTTATGTTTCTTCTCTCAACAACCCCATTATGTTTTGGATTCCTGGGAGCCGAAGTCTATCATTTAATGCCATGTTCTTCACAAAAATTATTAAACACATTAGAAGTAATAAACTCTCCTCTATCAAACCTAAAATATTTAATAGATAGACTAGTTTCATTTTCAACTTTTTCTCTAAAAAATTTAAACTTCTCTAGGGCTTATGACTTTTCTCTAAGGGATACAATTGAAACCATCCTAGAGTAATCATCAGAAAATAGCATAAAGTACCTTTCACCATAGAAATATTTAGTCCTTGTAGGACCACATAGATCTGAATGAATCATATCCAATCTCCTTTTTGCAGTGAACTCTGTGCTTGGATAAATGAAATTTATTTGGTTTCCCATAACACATTATCTTCACAATACATCAGAGGGATTTTCAATCTTTGGTAAATCTCTAATAGCTCTAATCTTACTGACCATTACAATATTATCAAAATTCACATGGAAAAATCTTCTAGACAATAGCCAACTTTCAGCAATTTTAGCAATAGATAAGTTTGTATCTATAGAATTCAACTAAAATACATTACCTTTGGTCTTGAATCCTGAAGCAATTAGAATTCCCATCCTTCCCATGATTACACACTTTCCATCTTTGAATTTATGTCATAGCCTTTATCAAAAACTTGTCCAACACTCAATAGATTATTCTTTAAACCATCAACATATAGGACATCATCATTTTTTATTTTTACCATCCAAAGTAATAGACCCTCTTCCAATAATTAGCTTAGGATTATTGTCACCAAACCTAACAACACCTCCATCATATTTATCCAATTCAAAAAACCCATCTTTATCTCTTGTCATATGATGTGAACCTCCACTATCTATTAAGCATTTAGATCTTTTGTCTATTAGGGATACTCGGGGTTTTTCTTCATGCACAAATTTATCATCCCTAATAGATAAAAATATTATCTCATCAAACTCATTATATACTAACTCATCATCAATTGTACCCTCTCTAGAATAGTGACATTATTTTTCTTCTCCTCTTTTATATGAAATAAATTTATACTTTGAAATTCTTGTAGCACACCTACAAGAAAAATGACCAATCTTATTGCATGAAAAACATTTTTGAGGTAAATTTCCCTTATGCTTACCTTTTCCTTTGTTCTCCCTCCTTGTAATCAAAGTCATGATCTGATCATCAAGTGCCTTATCCTTTACTAATTCTTCTTTCCAATCCTCTGCATATTCTCCAAGATCCTCATCATCATCTTATTCATTGTTACATCTGGTGGCAATTTGTCAACATTAGATTGTATGTATGTTTCCATTTATGGAAAAAATTATCCCCGTGATCACTGCAAGACACAAGGAGACAATTTTGATAGGCAATGAAGTGAAAAATGCCCAGGTCCATAGTTAGTCATAGGAAGATAATTGTAGTATTGTGGATTACAAAGATGATACAGGATGAATTAAAGAATGCAAAGTTATAGGATGATCTATTAATGTGTGGTAGAGCTCTATGTGTGAGCACACTTGTTTTGGATGTGTGGTTTCAAAGATGCATCTCTTTGAGTACAGTTATAGGAAAATGACAAAGAATTAGGGCTTGCAAAGTTGCATAGGTATTGGCTGACCTATGTTATATTTTTTTATGTATTGATCATTTATGTATGGACAACATAGTACCTTTGTAATGTATGTAAGGTTGTGAGTTGTAATATTATCTAGATGACCTTGAATTATTGTTTATAAATACCTATTACAGGATGACCTAGTTACCATATCTTAATCGAGTATAAGTATGTGATGTAATATGTGATTGCGAAGTATGGATAGAGTATGATGAACTTGTGGATGTGTTTGAGTAGTACAGAATAGTCTGGAAGGTGATTGAGAACAAGTTTCATGGATTTTCAATAATATTACTTAGATATATATATATAGATATATATATATATATGTATATATATATATATATATATATATATCTATATATATATATATATATATATATATATATATATATATATATATATATAGATATAGATATATATATATATATATATAATATATATATATATATATATATAGATATAGATATATATATATATATATATATATATATATATATATATATATATATATATATATATATATATATATATATATATATATATATATATATATATATATATATAGATATATATATATATATATATATATATATATATATATATATATATATATATATATATATATATATCTATATATATATATATATATATATGTGTGTGTGTGTGTGTGTGTGTGTGTGTGTGTGTGTGTAATCTCTTTTTATATTAGGATAGGAAGTCCACCATTTTTTAAGTGAAGTGAACACATCTTTTGTATACCCCTAAAAGGTTTTATTGGTCCTCTAATAAGGAAACTTCCTATTATAATACTCATCTCCTAATAGGGCTAGGACACCTAATAGGGTCTCTATATTATAGTGCAAATATTTGGAGGTACCATCCTCACCAAGGTTTTCCCTTGGCCAGGGTTTCCTTAAGAACAAGTATGGTGTTATGCATACTCTTGTATGTTTGTACTTATTGTGGAGTATTGTATTGACTTTGTTATTTTTTAATTTGTTAAGAAAATTTTTTTAAAGTGTTGTGATACTCATTCACCCTCCCTCCTAGTATCACTTAATCCTAACAATTGTTATAAGAGCATGAGGCCCTTGGAAGAAAATCCTAACAACTTAAGGGAGAACTAGATGGATTTTAGCAGTTTGAAGAAGAACTATGAAGTAAAAATGGAAGATCTTGATCAAGATAAGACAAATAATAAAGATTTTAAATTCAATTTAAGAGGGGTAGAAGATTTCATCAAGAAGCTCAAGGAGTAGTTGAATCATGTAAGAAGTTTGAGGGAAGAACAAGTCAAAATCTAACATGAACCAAACAAGGAGCAATCTGATTCAGAGCATATTAAAAATATTAAAGAAGAAAATGAAGCACTCAAGGATGAATATGAGATCTAAAAGATACATTTGGATAAGGACCTTGCTAAAGAAAATAAGGCAAAAAAGAAAACAAAAAATGAGTTACAATCAATAAAGAAAAAAGAAACAAGACTTGAACTATAGTTGGAAGAAATGAAAGTAAACTATCAAAAGATTGAGAAATAAAATATCTTGGTGACTGGTGAACTTGATGAAGAAAAGGAACACATTAAGAAACTTCATCAAAACAATTTGAAGATTGATGAGCATGTTATCCTATAGAAACTAGTTGGAGATAAGACTGGAGTTGGATTTATGGAAGACATATCTCAAAATACGGATCATGCGGTCATCAATGTTGACACACATAACAAATATGGATCAAATGCTGAAGAATCTAAGAAAGAGAAGACCAAACCACCAAGTGAAAAGTGTCATGAATTTAATCAAGAAGAAAACATGTAGTAAAGTATTAAAGGTAAAAATAGGAATAAGCCATTTTCTAGAACTACTCTTTTAATTGCTATAATTATGGTCATAAGATGATGTAGGAGCATCTCAAGTCCTTGGCAATCCTGTGTCACAATTTTTTTTTTTGAAGTTTTCTATGTTGCTCGATTCCTTCTTTGACCGAGTTGGTTTAGTGTTGCTTGGTTCCCTTATTTACCAGTGTTGGTTAGTTATCACTTTGGCACTCGGTGATGCTTATCTAGCACTCAGTTTCCTTTCTTACCAAGTTGTTTATTTTGGATTTATGTTAAGGTCAGCTCTTACATTTATATTTGGTCATAGATTTAATGTTGGTATCTGTTATTGGGAAGCGTGTGGACCTAGATCTTGTCATTCCTTCCATTCATGGTGGATCTGAAGGTTGACTTGGTTTGGTAGCCTCTTGTATAAATGTAGTTGTTTGGTTAGAGTTTAGAGAGTCAATTCAGTTAGAAGATAGAAAATAGAAAATTAGATATTGTTGGAAGATCATCACATGTTGGAGGACTTTTGTAATTAATTGTAATCTTTTTCCTAAAATGGGAAGGCCTTACAACCCAACATATATGAACCAAATTGAAGATAATATATGACATTTTCTGCATTCTCTCTCTCACTTGTTGTGTTGTTTCTTCTTTGTGTGATCTTTGCAAGGTGGATCTAGTTAGGTGTGCCTTTGGCCCCTCTCCTCATCCTCCCTTGCATCATGTGGTATCAAAGTGAGGTGAGATCTTGATCTAGGTTTATGAATCTAGGTTTGAGGGTTCATTCTTGTCAAAACCTAGTTGATTTGTTGTGGGGTAGCTGATTGTGATCTGACCTGCAATTGCAAAGGGTTTCAAGATGGTTTGTGGGAGGTGAGATGAAAATACAAGATAGGAAAACATGTTGAGACAACTTGCTACTAGATTAGAAGCTATTGAAATAGCCCAGAGAAGAGGAAGACATCTTGAAAATGTTAGTGATGATGAAATTAAGGAAGAAAAAGGTGATGTAGAACCTACACCAGTGATGGATCAAGGTGAGGAAATATTGTTGAAGGCTTTCAAAAATCTAAAGTCTACAACACACTTTAAAATCCTCCTAAGTATAGTGGAAAATTGGATTCTGATGAATTAGTGGACTGGATCACCGAGATGGAAAAGTACTTTGAATATGAAAATGTACTTGAGGAAAAGAAGGTAAAAATTGAAAGCACAAAGTTGAAGAGTCGTGCATCCTTATAGTGGGAACACCTATAGTTAGAGAGAAAGAGGAAAGGGAAAGACAAAATTAAGGTATGGAATGAAATGGTGAATAAATTGAAAGGAAAGTTCTTACCTTGTGATTATCAGATTAACCTAGTTAGGTGAATGCAAAGTTTGAGGTAGAAAGATAGCTCGGTAAAAGAATATATTAAGGAATTATATATATTAGATATTATATCTAGACATGATGAAGATGACATGGAAAGAATTTCTAGATACTTGAATGGTTTGAGAGTTTCCATCCAAGAAGAAATCAGTTTGGTCAAATTGGAGAACATTGAAGAGGCTTATCAATTTGCATTGAAAGCTAAGGAGAAATTGAACAAGAGACATGAGGAAAGACAAAGAGGTAGAGGTGGTAGATTTCCTAGAGGAAGAGGTAGATATCATTGTGAAAATAGTAGATCTAAACTTGAAAATACAATTCTAGATAAAGACAAGACCGAGTGGAAGGGTGAAAGTTCATCTATAGACTAAGGCAGTAACTACCAAGGTGGTTATAATAGAGGTGGTTTCTGAGGAACTTCTTATAATTGTGGGGAAGGACATAGATCATTTGAGTGTACACATGAAAGTAAGAAGGTTGGTAATATTAGAAATTCTTTGGTACAAGAAGAGTCACTGAATGAACCTAAGAAGGAACATAACTTGATGGTAAGGAGATAACTTTGGAGTGAAAGTAATAAGGAAGATCCGGTAAGTAAAATTTTGTTCAAGACCAGATGTAGAGTTTCTGATTAAGTTTGGAAGGTAATCATTAATAGTGGTAGCTTGGAGAATTTGGCATCTCAGGAAATGGACACAAAGTTGCAGTTGAAAAGGTTGGAACATCTGAAGGCCTATCAGATTTCATGGATCAAAGATGCATAGACACTCTTGGTAATTGAACAATGTTATGTGAATTTGAAAATTGGAAATTACTATGATAAGGTTTTATGTGATATCATTCCTATGTATTTTTGTCATATTTTCTTGGGTAGACCTTGGCAATATGATAGATATGCTATATATGATGGAAGATTGCATAAATATACAATTTGGGCTTATGGAAGAAGATAAATCTTGTTACCTTTAATTGAAGAACTTGTTAGTAATGTTTTCACATCTGTTAAAGTTTTTTTGATGGAAGAAAGAAAGTTTGTTAAGGATTTGAAGAAGAATGATGTATGTTTTGTTGCGATTCCTAACAAACTAAGTAAGAAAATAGAGGATAGTGTCCCTAAGGAGATTCATAAGTTACTCACCAAATACATTGAAATTATTTTTGATAATGTACCTGATGGTTTTCCACTGAAGAGAAGAATTGATCATTGCATAGATCTAATCCCTAGAGCTAGTTTACTGAATAAAGCACCACATCAATTGACACCTATCGAGAATCAAGAATTGAATTGATAGATTCAAGAATTGTTGCAAAAAGGTTTGATCAGAAAAATTTTGAGTCCTTGTGTAGTACCTATTGTATTGGAACCTAAGAAGAATGGAGAATGGTGAATGTGCATTGATTCTAGAGCAATTAACAAGATAATAGTGAAATATAGGTTTCCTATACTAAGAATGGATGACATAATGGACAGTTTGACTAGAGAAAAGTATTTTACCAAAATTGATTTGAAAAGTGGGTATCATCATATTAGAATGAGAGAAGGTAATGAGTGGAAGACTTCTTTCAAGACAAATAAGGTTTGTATGAGTGGTTGGTTATGCCTTTTGGTTTAACTAATGCACCAAGTACTTAATGAGGTTGAATAATAAAGTTTTTAAGAAATTCTTGGGTAAGTTTGTGATTGTATACCTTGATAATATTCTGATATTCAATAAGACTAGAGAAGAACATTTGTTGCATGTTAAACAAGTATTACAAAGGTTGAAAGAAGAAAATTTGCTGAGAAATATGGAAAAGTGTTCATTCATGAAAGAGGAGATTGTGTATTTGAGATTTGTGATTTCAACTGATAGTTTGAAAATGGATCTTGAAAAAGTCAAAGCTATTTTGCATTGGACTAAACCTAAGAATGCTAGTGAGGTAAGATCATTTCATGGTTAGGAAAGTTTTACCAAAAGTTTATTAGGAATTTCAGTTCAATATGTAATGCTATGACTGAGACTATAAGAGGACATGAAAGAGAATTCAAGTGGACACATGGAGCTAATAAAAGTTTTGAGACTCTGAAGCAAAAGGTTGTTGAATTGCCTATTTTGGCATTACCTAATTTTAATAAGGTATTTCAATTAGATTGTGATGCAAGTGGAAGTGTAATAGGACTTGTGTTGAGTCAAGAAGGTAAACATGTTTCTTTCTTTAGTGAAAATTTGAATGATGCAAAAAGGAAATATTTTATGTATGATCAAGAATTCTATGCTATTGTTCAAGCATTGAAGAAATGGAGACATGATTTGACATCGAGTGAATTTGTGTTGTATACCCATCATAAGGCTTTACAATATTTGGGTAGTTAGAATAAGTTGAATCAGAGACATATGAAATAGGTTGAGTATTTGCAAAGTTATACGTTTATGATAAAGAATAGGAGTGGAGTCACTAACCGAGTTGTTGATGCATTGAGTAGAAGAGATCTTTGATGACCAAGATGAAAATTGAAGTTCTTGGCTTTGATGATATGAGAGATTCTTATGAATTTGATCTTGATTTTTCTAAGCCGTGGAGAAAGCATAGAGTACCTATTCAAGATCAACTGAGTACTAAATGGGAATAATATTTTATTCAAGAAGGTATGTTGTTTAAAGGTATTCAGTTGTGTATACCAAGAGGAGAAATGAGAACTAATTTGATAAAGGAGAAACATAGTAGTAGTTTGGCTAGACATGTTGGTGTTGATAAAACATTGAATTTGCTTAAGGAGAAATAATTTTGGCCACAGTTGTATAAATATGTTCATAAATTTGTGAAAAGTTGTGGAATTTGTCAAGTTGCAAAAGGAGTAAGTCAAAATACTGGATTGTATACACTGATTTTTGGTCCCGAGAAACCTTGGATTGACATCAATATAGATTCTGTTCTTGGCTTATCGAAGATAGTAAGAGGTAATGATTCTATAACTTTTTGTTGTGGATAGATTTTCTAAAATGGCACATTTTGTACCTTGTAGAAAGACATCAAATGAAGTACATATAGTAGATCTTTTATTTAAGGAAATTATTAGATTATATGGATTACTAGGGAGTATTATCTCTGACCGAGACATTAAATTTTTTGGATACTTTTGGAAGACCTTTTGGAGAAAGTTTGGCACCAAGTTTAAATATAGTTCTACATTTCACCCACAAACCAATGGATAGACAAAAGTTTTCAATAGAAGTTCGGAAAATCTTTTGAGATGTTTAGTTGGAGACACACCAAGTAAATGGGATTCTTTGTTGGCACAAGTAGAGTTTGCATACAATAATTTAGTAAATAGGAGTACTAGAAAAACACCTTTTGAGATTGTAAATGGCATACAACCTAGAGGTATATCAGATTTGAGGGATATTGCTAATGAAAGATAGAGAAGTGCTGAAGAAGTAAAATTTGCTAAGTACATGAAGACATTGCATGAAGATGTGAAATATAAGCTGGAGAAAAGTAATCAGAAAGACAAAGATAGAGTTGATAGATCAAGAAGACATAAGACTTTTGCAGTCAATGTTGAAGTAATGGTTCATTTAAAGAAAGGTATATTTCTTGTTTGAACATGTGGGAAGCTAAAAATGAAGAATTTTGGCCCTTGCAAGATTTTGAGAAAATTTGACAGTGGAAATGCATATGAGATTGAGTTACCTGATGACATGGATATATCATGTTGGCAATTTATCTGGGTCTAATACTTAGATGTTGTCATTATGGAAACATATGATCTACATGAAGATCACACATGACAAAGAGCAAGTATGACAAAGGGAAAAGCAAAATTGTCTAAGTATGAGACAATGTTTGTTTTAGTGTACATGAAGATAGTTTTGATTAGCGATGATGATTGGAGTAAGTTTAGTGCTTGCACACTTGAAAATAGATACTATGATGACTATAGAAGACCCACCTAAGAGTGCAAGTCATTACAACATGTACGGAAGAAGTTATGATAGTTCTACTAGAGACAGTGTCAAGCTGACAAGACAGAATATGAAGACAAAATTGGTAAAGAGTTAAGGAATTATTTTGTTTAATCAAAATAATATCTTAACAATATAAAGGGATGAAATCCTAGATGTTAACCCTTGAGTAAAGATATATTTTATATAATTCTTATGTCTAGCTGACTGTAACAGTTATTAGTGTTAATAACTTATATAAAGAGATGTAATGATGTAATTTTAATTACATGCACATATGACATACATATAGATGATATAGCAAATCTATAAGAGAAGAGATATTGATGCAAAGTTGTGAAAGCAAGAAAGTAGTATAAGGTTATGTACCTTACCATATTTTGTATTCAGTAATCATTGTATATTACTTGTTTAAGCAATGGAATCATCTAGTAATCTTATTTTGTACTACCAACTCCTAGCAGGGTTGAGGCTTCAAACAAGTTCTAAAGTCCCTTAATCAAGACCAATACACTATATGCATGTAATAGGCTCCTAACAGGGTCAACATCCTTAACATGATACTTTTGATTAGTGGATCTTTGTGGGTACCATCCCCACTGGGGTTTTCCCTTGGCCAGGGTTTCCTCAAGAACAAATAATGTGTTATGATTTCATTTGTTTTATTGCTATGCATGTTCTTTATTTTACTGTGTTATGCATGCATTAAGATAATTTTTTATACTCATAATTGGGAAAAAGTAAAAGTTTGTAGAATACTGATTCACCCCCCCTCTTAGTATTCCCTATTTCTAACAATTGGTATCAGAGCTTAGTTACTCAAAAAAGAATCATTCAAGGAAAGCCTATTAGCTTGAGTAAGATCTCTATGGATATGAATCAGCTACAAAAGAATCTTGAAGAAGCTCTTGAATAGATTGATAGGCTTACTAAAGAAAGAGATACTCTAAAAGGAAAATATGATGATGCAAAGAACCTCATTGAGAAACTAAAAAACAAGGTGGAAGATCTGAAATCAAAAAAAGAATCTACAATTCAAATTGAAGATTGTGATGACAACCTGGAAAAAGAAAATGAGATCCTTAAACATGAATTGAAGATAGAAAATTTGAAGTTAAGTTTGAAAGATGGAAATAGCAAGAATGGAGCAAATCTAAAATCTGAGAATGAAAACCTAAAGCTTGAGAATGAAGATCTAAAATCTAAACTTGGTAAAGTAACATCTGAATTTGAGAAAACCAAATTGCAGTATGCTGAACTTGAGAAATATAATACAATTGTGAAAGGTGTGACTCAATCTAAGCAACAACTTGAGAGATTATATTCAACTAGTGAAAAGATTAATGAACAAATGTCTTATCAAAAACTATTCTATGATAAAACTAGTCTTGGATTCAACTCATCTAAAGTAAATGATGAAAGCAAGGAACTAGATCTAAAAATGTTTGAAAGTATAGATGAAAGGAAATCTGATGAAGTTGACAAATCTAAAGATGGACCTAAAGAATAAGAACCACATAAGCAAGAGGAGTGACCTAAAAGGAATGCAAAGAGAATTTAAAGGTAGATGCTTTGCTTGTAATACTTTTGGTCATATGAAGAAAGATTGCATAGGTAATCAATTTAAACCTCTTAATGGTTATTGTTATAATTGTCATGGTTTTGGACATAGAGCTATTGAATGTAGAAAACCTAAATTTGTTGAGAATAATAATAGAAGTAGAATGTTTAGGAATACTAACTATGTAGATAAGAGACCTACTAAAGATATGAACAGAAGAAATGGAGTAGTATGATATAGATGCAAAAAAGTTGGACACATTGCCAGAAATTGCAGAGCACAAATCAACCAGTCAGGACCAAGATATGGAAACAAAGGAATAGTTTTTTATATATGTAACATGATTGGACATATAGCAAGGTATTGTAGAATGAATAATAGGATTCCTCATCCTAACCCTAACCCTAGAAGTCATGCAAGGAGAAATGAAAATGGAAGTAACAGTCAATAAGGATGCTGTAGTAATTCAAAAGAAGTGAATTTTGTCAAAGCCACAAATCAAGGAGACACATTCAACACTGAAGGTAATAAAAAAGGTGAAGTATCAAATGGTAAGAGTGAATCTCTACCTAACCCATCTCAAAGTACTTAATTCATGAAAAATATAGTAGAATATGAACTTAGGATAGTATAGAAGTTAGTATAGCATGAATTGAGTCTTGTGTAGTTAATGCAAGGTAGTATATGATGTATTGATGTTATAGTTAAGAGTGCATAAGATAATACTATGTTGTACGAGATCACAAGAAGTTTTAAGTTTTGCAGGTAAGCAGGAACAACTTTTCAAAAAGAAGCGGCAAAGGAATTGAATGCGATGTCAAATTAATGTGAGATTGAAAGGATAAAAGGTTATGATCAGTATTATTTGATAATTAAGGTGAATACAAGTGCTAAGGAGATCAAAGAGTAGTTTTGCAAGGATTTGGTAAAATATTTTCATGCCGAATCTACATCAGCCCTAAATCACAGAATTGAGGTATTTTACTTAGCAGATCTATTAATCAGTTAAGGAATTTGCTAAATTCATGGATGTTTCATTGATTCATAATGTAAGGGATAAGAATAGACCTAAGATCAAAAGGAAACTAGTAGAACCCTTGGAGGAAGACCATAAGTTAGCTTTATCATCTATACTAGACAAATTTCTACACTTAGAAAATGTTAGAAGTTACTTGGGATGCAAGCTTGAAACCCTCAGTGATAGTGACTTTACTGAAGAGTATGAAAAGATTTACAATCAAGATATGTCATTGAAAGTAGGGTTTGAACACTTGAAAGATAATGAGATCATAAATTATTCTCTACAGTATGAATTTGATGATGAAGAATGTACTAAGCTAATCTTGAGCAGAATTCACAATGGGAACTTTTGATTAGATGATAGAGTGATAGATATCACATCTAACCTAATTCATGAGGTAACTGGTCTATCTAAAATTGGAGTCACACCTTTGAATCATAAGAACATGAGAAAAATAGTAATAGATTCCACTAAGTCATCTTACAATGGTAGAGGTATAGTGATTAGCAAGATGATGTTAGGTATTTGTGCAAGATCCTTATAGCTAAGTTTTGTGCAAACTCGAGAGAAGATGACATGGTAGCATGAATGGTACATGTAGCCTACTTAATGTGTGTTGATAAAGTTCAAGTTGACATGTGTGAAATTTTGAGAATACAATTGTTTGAGAATTTGGAGAAGATTAAGAAGACTAAGTACTCTCTGTTTAGATTCTCATCATTGATTACTTATATATTTTTCCATTTGTTAAGAATATTTCCTTAAACTATTGGTGACGATTGGAATGATGGTAAAACCTCAATGAAAAGGATTAAAAAAGTGTACATGAGACATCTTATTGATAAAGTCAATGAGAGTGCAGTGTTGGTAATCAAAACATTTTAGAATTTGATGAAAAGCAGATCAAGGATCCCATAGTCTTTAGTTGAGAAATATAAGAATGAGATATGTTTCATGGTTGATACTAAATTTACATTCATTGAAGTATTATAAACTATAGTAGAATTCATAGACCCTCTTGGCTATGAAATTTATGAGACTGAAGCAGAAGAGTATGTGAACAAATTTCTTAAGAGAAAATTGGACATTCATAGTAATAGATTTGGGACTTTTGAGGAGAACTTCAACTCCACAAAGTCTATCTTGGAAGAGAAATAGTCTAAGAAGAGAGTAGAAAGTACAATAAAGAAAATATTGAAGGACACAAGGATGAGAAAATAAGAATTTTTGATAGCTAAGTAGATAGCAGCAACAATCAAAGACATAGGAAAAAAGGAAGTTTTGTCTGTTCCTCCTCTATCATCAGTTGCAGAGCCTCCAGCAAGCATTCAAATTAAGGTAAAAGTGGAGGAAGCTGAGAAAGATCAAGAAGTCATAAAATCCACTAGATCATCCTCTTCTACACTAGGTAAAAGAGTGAAACAGATTGCTACTGGACCAGGCAAAAGGAAGAAAACTTTAGTGCCACCAGTACAGAGGAAAATTGTAGAAATAAAAGATGATGAAGAGACCCCAGTGAAAAAGAAAACATGGAAGCCAAAGATAAAAAAAGTGAATGAACAGATCATTTAAGATGGAGACTTTTCAAAAATGAACAAGTATTATGAACTCTACAACTAATTAGAGAGACTAAACCTTGAAAATGTAGTTGTGAGACTCATGATATTGTTTGATAAGAAGTTTGACACAATTCAAGGCAAAATACCTGATGATTTGTATGAGAAGCTAGTGAATAGAAAGAAAAGGGCAACAAAAGAAGACATCAAAATTAGAGAAAATCTTGTAAGAAAATTATGTGATGTTAAAGATGAAGAAGATTTTAAGGAGATCGTGAAAGAACTGAACACCCATTTGAGAACAAAGAAAAGAACCATTCAGATTATGGGAGGAAACTATGAAGAGATCAACAAAGAAATAGAGAAAGCAATAGTCAAAGTAATGACATCTAGTGCAGAAGGACTGACAAAGCAAGTTAAGGAAGTAGAACACTAGAGAATTCCCTCTCCAGTAGCTATAAACATTGAAGATGAGTCAATGCATGTGGAAGGAACCAAGATAACTTTAGATAGTGATGATAACCCTTTTAAGAATCTTGAGAACATTGTTGATAATTTAGCTTTTGAAGAGTAGGACAATGCTAAAGAAGAAGAGAAGAGAGACTCAAGGATTGAAGAAGGAAAGGAAATAGAGAAGCAAGTAGTAGCCCCCAGTCAAGAAGAAGTTAGTCTTACACCTGAGACTGCTAAGAAATCTCAAATAGGATCTATATTTGAGAGCTTGGGGAAAGAAGTTGATGATGATGATTAGATGGAATTGATCACATCTCTGAATAAGATAATTGGGAAGAATAAGAAGGTAAAAAGCCTTGAAGGATCCCTAGAGGAATTAACAAAAAAGTTACAAAGTATTGTGACTACATAGATAGAAGAGGCAGACCCACTTGAAAGAGCAAAGAAAGTTATGAATATATTTGATGATGAGTTTACCAACTTATTTGATATAGCTAAAGTGAAGGCACAAGTAGCCTATGAAGCCAAATTACTTCTAGACATAAGTTTGAATATCAGGAATGACATCAACAGTCTTGATATCTATATAAAATACTTGAGAAGGAACTTGGATAGAGGTAGAACTATGTACATTCAGTGTACAAAATCTGAGAATCTTACATCAGAATAAATTTAGAAGATCAAGGCAAAAGAAGCAGAGATTCAAATAGAGGTAAATCTTCTTGCCAGCCCCATTGTGAAGATTTTGGACATTGAGAAGAAAATTTGCAAGATTAATGAAGAAATAAGGATTCTACATGATGACAAGTATAGGAAATTGAAAAGATTCACTCTTCTAAGAGAGCATATTTCAATTAAGTTAAGTATTTTTGAAGGTAAGATAGAGGAATGTCTTCCATCAAAGAGATCTTTTCAAAAGTTCAATTTTGAAAACCTTCAAGCCTCTAAGATAGCATCTTATGGATTATGTGCACTACTTAGTGTTGCTGATTCCATTAAGAAGGCATGGGAGAAGGAGATACAGAACATCAAGATACATTTTTTAGATTGTGTTGCAAGCCTACCGGCTTTGCAATATTGAATCTAGGTATATACACATTTTTTATTGAACATAGTCTTGACAACCTCTATTTTTGTCATTGCTGTCAAAGGGGGAGAGATATATAGCAGAAAATTGATATATATGATAAGGATGTATATTCTAAGGGGGGATTATAGGATATGGTTATGATATATGGAGTCATAAGGACAATGAAGATATATATTTTTGTTATGGCCACATTTTTGAGTTTTTGAAGTGTTATGACTTAGCCAATTTTCTCATATGTTGCCACCAATAACAAAGGGGGAGATTGTTGGAAATTTGGCTGAGTTAGATACTTATATTTTGTCATTATGGAAACATATGATCTACATGAAGATTTCACATGACAAAGAGCAAGCATGATAGAGCGCAAAGCAAAATTGTCTAAGTATGAGACAATGTTTGTTCCAGTGTACCTAGAGATAGTTTTGATTAGCGATGATGATTGGAGTAAGTTCAGTGCTTGCACACTTGAACATAGATACTATGATGACTATAGAAGACTCACCTGAGAGTACAAGTCAGTATGGAATGTATGGAAGAAGTTATGAGATTTCTACTAGAGACAGTGTCAAGCCAATAGGAAAAAAATATGAAGATAGAATTGGTAAAGAGTTAAGGGATTATTTTGTTTAATCAAAATAATATCTTAACAATAGAAAGGGATGACATCCTAGAATTTAACCCTTGAGTAAATATATCTTTTGTATAATGCTTATGTCAAGCCGACTGTAATAGTTATTAGTGTTAATAACTTGTATAAAGAGATGTAATGATGTAATTGTAATTGCATGCACATATGACAGAGTGAATATATAAGCAAAGAGATATTGATGTGAAGTTGTGAAAGAAAGAAAGCAGTATAAGGCTATGTACCTTACCATATTTTGTATTCAGTAATCATTGTATATTACTTTTTTGGGCAGTGGGCTCATCTAGTAATCTTATTTTGTACTACCAACTCCTAGCAAGGTTGAGACTTCTAACAAGGCCTAAAGTCCCTTAATCAAGATTGAGACACTATATGCATGTAATATACTCCTAGGGGGGTCAACATCCTTAACATGATACTTTTGATTAGTGGATCTTTGTGGGTACCATCCCCACTAGGGTTCTCCCTTGGCCAGGGTTTCTTTGAGAACAAATAATGTGTTATGAGCTCATTTTTTTTACTGTGTTATGCATGCATTAAGATAATCTATTATATCCATAATTGGGAAAAAGTAAAAGTTTATAGAATATTGATTCACCCCCCCTCTCAGTATTCCCTATTTCTAACATATCACTGATATTTAACATTGCTTATTTATATGAGTATCATGAACCTGATGAAGAAATGATAGAACTGATGGATTATCCTAAGAAATAGTTAGAAGAAATTGAGCATATTTTGGAGAAAAGAATTGGTGAAAGTACAAGTGGAAAAAAATATATGGAATATCTGGTAAAGTGGAAGAATAGACCGATTGAAGACAATTCATGGATTTCACAATTTGAGTTGGATTCAACTTGGATTATACCTGTTTCATGATCTGGAGAATCATTTTTAAATAACCCCAAGTGTCTAATGTAGGAGCATCTTAGGTCCTTAGCAATCCTATGTCACCAAAAACATGTTTGAAGTTTTATGTGTTGCTCGGTTCCTTCTTTGACTGAGTTGGTTTGGTGTTGCTTGGTTTCCTTTGTTTACCAGTGTTGGTCGGCTATCTCTTTCACACTCAGTGAATTTACCTAGTGCTTGGTGATGCTTGTCTAGCATTCAGTTATCTTTCTTACCAAGTTGTTTATTTTGGATTTCTATTGAGGCCGACTCTTGCATTTATATTTGGTCATAGATTTAATGTTGGTATCTATTTTTGGGAAGCATGTGGACCTAGATCTTGTCATTCCTTTCATTGATGGTGGATCTAAAGGCTGACTTAGTTTGGTAGCCTCTTGTATAAATGTAGTTGTTTGGTTAGAGTTTAGAAATTCAATTCACTTAGAAGATAGGAGATATAAAATTAGAGATCATTGGTAGATCTTCGCATATTAGAGGTCTTTTGTACCTAATTTTAATATCTTGCCTAAACTGGTAAGGCCTTAAAACCTGACATTTATTAACCAAATTGAAGATAATATATGAAAGTTTATGCATTCTATCTCTCACTTGTTGTGTTGTTGCTTCTGCGTGTAATCTCTACAAGGTAGATCTGGTTAGGTGTACCTTTGGCCCCTCTCCCCATCCTCCCTTGCATCATAAGATGAAAGAATATAGAAAAATAGACATGAGATCCAAAAGGCCAAGTTACTCTAACTTGAAAAAGATTTTTGAGAATGAAAAATAAACTAGTGAGCCAGAAGAAACTATGAAGGAAGATGAGAAATAGGTCAGCCAACCTAATGCAAAAAAACTTGAGGAATGTGAACAAGATGTGAAGAATCCTAATGGTAAGCCTAAGAGGATTGTCTCTTATAAGTGTAATGACTTTGGACATATTGGTAGGTTATATAAATTGTAGATTGATTACAATCAACTCATTCCTAAGTGGAAAGTTACATGTTACAAGTGCAACAATTATGGACACATTGTTAAGTATTAGATATTCAATGGTCCAGTAAAAAGGATACCTAGACCCTTAGCAAGGAGAAAGGAACTCAGTGAAGATTAGAAAACCATTGAATAAATAAAAGAAGAATAAAGAGAGAAGTGGATCAAGAGTAGTGACCTTAAGGAAAGAAATTTTGAGCCAAACAAAAGAGTGGTGAATAATCAAGGAGACTCAGTAGACCCTACTAAATCTTTTCATGAGGTTAATGGCTCTTCATCAGCATGAAGGTCCATGCAAGACCTTAGGGGGAGCATTAATATTTGACACTTGAACTTCATTTTTTCCTCTAAATAGTAAATGGATCTATGAGATCTTGTGTGTAGTTGTATTTGGATATTTTGTGACCTTTTATGATCATCGCATGGATCTATGTGGTTGGATTTATGATCCTAGATGAAAGGAGAACCCCTTGTGGGATATCAACTTTATGTGTTTTCTAGGTTTTTGTGCACTGTGAAGTATAAGATGTTATACTTGAGTGTATTTTTCACCATTGTGATCATAGTGGAGTTGAAGAAATAATCTTTGGAGATAAATTTATAGAGTTAGTAAAGTGTTTGAAGAGTTTTGAGAAAGATCTTGGTAAATGTTGAAGGAAAAACCCTATATTTTGATGAGTTGAAAACAAGGTATTTGTAAAACCCTAAATTAATTCTTGCACAATTGTCTCATTAGTGTAATTAGAAGGATGGATACACCCAAAGTATTTGATATCAAATATAGGGAATGGTATGAATTTAAGAAACACCCATATAAGTCTATAGATGATGAATCAGAAGGCACATTCTCTCACACAATGTCTAGTCTGCTACATTTGGAATGCATTAGAGAATTTATTAATTACAAATATGAGGATATATGATCAGTTGAGATTCATAATGAGTTGGTTGAGATGTATGATGAGGATGAGAAATTAAAACCTGAGTATTCTTTTCTTGATGACCTAGGCATGATAAAATATGTAGAACACCACGAGTTTGAGAAAGTAGAATGGATGAAAATAGTATTGAGTAGATTCCATGATCATATTTGTTGGAATGGTTGATATACCATTAATATTTCTAAGGAATTAATCCATGAAGTTACAAGTCAACAAAAAGAGGGTAAACTACTTGTGACTGCGAAGAACACAAAGAAAAAGTTGGAAACCATAACAAGTTGTAAGTCCAATAGGAGAGATATGAATGCCACATATGTGAATCAAAAGGATGTGAGGACTATAGAAAAGATACTTGGCTAAAAAATACAATATAGTAGCAGAACTAATTATGTGTCTACAGGATTCATAGATATGGCATACCAGATGGTCAAGGAAAATGCAAAATATGACCTATGTGAAATATTGAGACAATAGTTGATGGACAATATCAAGGAAATGAAGAAGAATAAGTCAAGTAAAAATTTTAGATTTGGATCCTTGATCTTATACATATTTTTCCATATCATACACAAGTTTCTAGGACTATACCTTTGGAGGGATAGAGTGTCTACTATGCAACTAGTGAGTGACACCTAGAGGAGACATGATGAAAAATATATGTTCACTAATTTGTTAGATATCTTCAAGAGTTTTCAAAGAGACATGAATGAGAGAAAGAGGATCCCTAGAGCATTAATAGAGAAATACAAAGACACTATCTACTTTATGGTGGAAATAGATTACACATTCTTTGAGTTGAAGGAACCGAGAACCATATGGAGTACACCCATGGGATATGAAGTGGATAAAGACCTCTTGAAACTACATGTAAATAATGTACTTGCAGCCCCCAAGGACCCCAAGGTATAAATATGGGGAACATACATAGAGGATTCAATGGTAGTGGGTGAGGAGCTAAACAAGAAGAAGAGAGCCAAGAAATTTGAGAAAATGGGTGACAAAATTGTTCAGGAGTGGGGTATGTCCAAATAATAAATGGTATAAATAAGGAAGAAATAAAGGAAATAGAGGTAGAGGCCAAAAAACATGAGCCTAGTGATGAGGCTGAGAATGCATAACCTATTAGAACACATGTTCCTATGGCAGCAGCTGAGGAAACTTCTCCTACACCTCCTAATAGAAACTTGCAGAGATAGAAAACAAAAAAGGAGTCACCAACTCCTATGACTCATAGGCCAAAATTCAAGGAAATAAGGCACCTTCAAAAGAGGAAGGATTCTAAAATACTACCAAAGGAATCATTGGGAAAGAAGAAGAAGATGGAGAATGAACCTGAAAAGAAGAGTGCGGAGGAAAAGAAATAAGAAAAAGAGAAGAGTGAGGAAAAAGAGTAGAAGAAAGAACAAAAAAGATTAGGGAATCCATACCTTCCATAATTCCACAAGAGTATAGTGAAAGAAGGTAAGCTTACATCCATGTAGAGGCATTATCAAAGGTGTGATGATGCAAACCAAGCTAGTATTGATGAAATAATTGTAAGGTATATGTTATTTTTAAAGAAGAACTTGCTTGCATTAGAAGGGAGTATACCTAATGAACTATTTGAGAGGTTAGAAGAAATAAAAAGAAGACCACGAGATGAGGATAATGAGATAAGGAACTTTCTTGAATTAGAAGGGAGTATACCTAAGGAACTTGTTAAAATAGCAGAAAAAAATAAGTTATTAGAGGAACTTAAGGCTCACCTTAGAAAAAAGCCAAGGATAGTAAGGGTAACGGTTGGATTGTACAAGAAGGTAATCAATGAAACTTATAGAGACATTGAGAAGGTCTTATTGAACATTAGACCTGATGTTGCAAAGATGCAAGAACTTGCAATAAATCCTAATGATATAAATATAGGAGAATCTTCTAAGGGAAAGGAGAAGGAAGTAGAAAAATAAGCACTAGATTTATTTGTGGAGAATGTAGGAATATTTCTTAATCCTACACTTGATAAGAAAGACTCATTTGAGACACTTGCTAAAGCTACACACATAATTGGAAACCTAGATGTATATAAGCCTAAGGAAGAGGCTCAAGATATAGAGATAGAAGAAACTCCTTAGCATCAATGAAAGAATACTGAAACACAAGAGGAGAAACCAAATGAGGTTAAGGAGAACATAGAGGAACCTCACAGGGAGGAAAAATTATTGGTTACCCCTCAATTTTTGGTAAGTGGGACCAAGTCCCTACTAGACATAGAGAGAATGGAAGTTGATAATCTAATGAAGTTATCATTACTTTCTTTTGAGAAAGCAAAGGAGAGATTAGAGAATAAAGAGGACAAGAAAAAAAGATTTTTGGAAAAGGTCATAATAGTTTTGAGTCATGTTTTTTCATTGTAGCAAAGAAGTAGTAGTGGAGATCCAGTGGAATAATTGGATCAAATTTTGGATAGTGTTGACAAGAGTTTTAGGACTCTTAAAGAGGCTACACAAATAAAAGTTATCAAAGAATTTGAAGATAAGAGACTAGTAGAGTTACTAGAATGAATTTAAAATTATTTGAAGATACTTCAGCAATCAGATAACAAGATAAAGGAGTGCATTAAGGAAGGAAAGGTTATGTATAATATTTGTGTAAATTCCTTCAACTATGTACAAAATATTATTGATTTGATAAATAAAATATAATATTCTTTGGTGAAGATATCAAGGAGAGAGAAGAAAAAATGGTTATTGTTGTAAATAGGGAGGTTACTAATAGTTTTGAAAAGGTTAGTGTATTAGAATTGGAGAAAATAAGAATGCTTAACAAGTTCGGTGAGCTTAGGAACCTTCTTGTTCCTAAGATTTATATTTTAGAGACTGCGTTAGTAAAATTAGACCTTAGTCTTAAGTCTTACATGAGATTCACTCCTACTGACTTCTGCAGTGTAGATATTGTTGGTCCATTTTATTGTCATGCAAAAATCCAATGAAAATAGCCTATTCTCTGCAGTCTTTGTTTTGTTGTCCTGCCATGCCTGCGATCTCAGTCTTGTTTTGCAATGAGAATCCTTAGTGTTTCATGGTGTGCGCTCCTGCCCTATGTTCTTCATGTTGTCATCAAGCTCTAATCTAATTTTCACATGCTAATTCGCAAAGCCCAGTAAAATTTTCAAATTCTAAGGTCCGCGGGAAACAAATTTCAAAATTTACCACAGTGTCAAAAACCCACAGTGTTTTAGAAAATCCATGATGTTTTTGATGTTTTTGGCCTGCATGAAAACCCTTAATGTTTTCAGCTTCCTTGTTTACCTTTGTATCATGTTGAAAATTCTATGTGTTTTCGATCTTTCATTGAAAACCTTGTGTGTTTTCGACCTTGCATGTCTTCTTTTCTACCGGTTCTCCTTGTTCATTTTTCTTAACTGCACAAGTGTGATGATGTGGGGCTAGTTTCTTCAAAGTAGAAGAGGGAGGAGATCAATGGTTAGTGTGTGATCACATGGAATATTCTTTACCCATGTGATCATGCACCTGCCGTTGATTTTGTTTGTCCTAGGCATCTCTTCGGTGAAGTGGGCTCAGTGTCAGAGGGGTGACAGATGGCATGTCCTTATTGGCTGTCGCATGGTTGCATGTCAGAATTTTTTGACATGCAATCATGTGATCATTTCCATCTATCCACATGGGTCCCAGCTCTTCGTAGTTGGTGTTTGCAGTTCTGTGGTCCCAGAGGCGGTCATGTGGCAGCCTATAATTGGCTGTCGCATGATTGCATAGCGTAGTTTTTGGCTATGTGATCATGTGACCACTTGCCATGTGTCCTTGGGGCCCATTGGAAAAAAGGGGTGTGGTCCCAGTAGTAGGTGGTGATGAGGATTGTCAGGTGGGCCTGTTGGCTTTTGTTACAGAGGTATGTGATTTGTGCAGTGGGTCCAAGATGCCATGTAGTGTTGATGTGTGTGAATTTTATTGGCTGGCGGGTGGTGATGAGGTGGTCTCATGGCCTTGTCACATGATCGAAAGGGCCATTTCCATGGCTTGTGATCATGTGACAAACTAGTTGCGGTGGCAGTTGTGGTGACAGTTTGCGGGTTGTCACATGTTCGCATAGCCCATTTTTGGGCTATGTGATCATGCGACAGGGTGCCACATGTGCTGGGGCCCATCTATATTTTCTTCATGGTCCCATTGGTAGGTGTGTCATGGTGATCTCTAGTTGGTCCAAGCTGGCAGGATGACAAGTTGAACAAGGGCCCAGGTGGGGGTATCTCGGCGGTGTTTTAACAGCTGACAGGGTGCATGTTAGCGGCTTGTCACATGTTCGCATGAGCCAATTTTCTAGCTTGCGAACATGCAACATGCCCTTTTGTGGAAACGGTCTGGCATCAGTGGTTATGCAGAAGGCAGGGGGAAATGGCGTGAGGCATGTTTGCATAGCCCATTTTTGGGCTATGCTATCATGCGATAGGGCACCACATGTGTTGGGGCCCATCTACAGTTGTTTGGTGGTCCCGTTGGCAGGTGAGTTCATGGTGATCTCTGGTTGGTTCGTGCTAGTAGGATGTTAAGGTTTGAACACGGGCCCAGGTGGGGTCTAAGGTTTTGGCAGTTTGGACAAAAAAAATTGGCGGTGCTAATAAAGTGTTGTCTTGTTGCGCATTCACAGAAGGATTTGGCGATTCTCCAGATTGACTAACAACTTGGTGAATAATGGTCACGTAATCGCTGGATTTTTAGTGAAAGGCATTAGGTGTCTCATGAATTGGTGGAGGTCTTTGTTGCCAGTTCGCTAGATTTGATCGGGTACTATTTTAAAAGGAGAAGTAAGCCTATGAGATAGATTTAATTAGACGGTCACGACAGATAATAGAGATTCAAACAAGGACCATTGATTTGCCGATGGCACCATGAGGTAACTGTTAGGATTCAAATTCAAACTCTACAGAGGGTTTCAAGCAAGGAAGTACCAAAAATTCAATTTTTGAGCGGCCAGAGTGGGTGGAATTGATAGCCAAGTGTTGCATTGTGGTCCAGGTTGCCATGGTAGTTGTGGAGGAATGTCTTGCCATAGGAGAATAAATGATTCAGTACCCTGAAGCCTGTTGCAAGGGTCATTTTGGCCTGATTTCTTAGGGTCTAATGATGATTCAGTACTTGGACCAGTACAGGGCTAGTTAGCTATTAGTTTTTGACTGTTTGAGCTTGCATGTGGCAGCCTGATCCTAGTCTTATCTATGTTAATTTCTTGGTGGGGTTAGGTGGATTTGAATCTTGATTTCAAATGATCATTATGCTTGTATTGTAACCCTAGTATAAAGGGATTTTCATGATCATTTTGTAGCATTGGGAGTTTGGTATTCAAGCTTTTTCGGTTGTGAGTCCTCTGCCTAGTTTGAATTGTAATGATCTGACTTAGTTTTTGTTGGCAATTGAATGAAAGTTGCAGGACTAAGCTGTAGTTTGCAATCTTGTTATGCTTGAATTGATTGTATGCACTTAAGGATTCTTCATACTTAATGCAAATATATGATCCTTATCTCTCCTTTGTGTCATTGTAGATATACTTTGAACTTTCTAGTTCACTGCATACTTGTTTGTGTATGTGTCTTCATTCTTCAGTTCTAATCAAGGATTAGATTAAATTATGCTTTAGATGAGACATAGGTCTATCTCTTGTCTATGTGAGGATTTCATATAAGTAGTAAAGGAGATTATAGATGTGTTTATGGCTTTGAATCTCAGATATAATGTTGGTGTGTGTGTGTGATCTATCTAAGAAAATTTTCCCAATGGATGAGGCACTGGCCTAGATGAGTATTTCCTTGTTGACATATCCTGACTTAGATTGTTATGATTCAAACATATAAGATTAAGAACCATTCCTAGATTTTCAGTATTTGGTTGTATGAGATCCTATCCCATAGTGAAGAGGAGTCAATGAATGTGTGGTTATCATTTAGTACTCTCTTACTATCCATTCATCTATTATATGAACCCAGTCCTTGGTGTGTGAAGTATATTTTATACTAGGTTAGGTGCACCCGCTTTGGTTTTGCAGAGCCAGAAGCAAAAGAGGGCAGTCTTGTCCCTATAGTTGGTCCAATTACCCTAAGACCTCATAAAAATTTTAGAGCTAACCATTCCTAAAATCCATCTGAGGGTATATTGGCAGCCTGTTAGAGCATAAGAGTTTTTGAACACCAACAGATATAACTATGCATACATTAGATGAAATGATCAATGTTGCAGAGATAGTAAATAATAATTGGGAAGCTTAAAATAAAGGTGAACTTCAATGATGTACTTAAGACCATAAGTACATAATTTTGAATTCATAATTTTGACTATATATACAATTTTGTCTTTGATGTCAAAGGGGGAGTGTAGGTTGTGAAAAATGTTAATATATAGGAAGTCATAAATATAGTTAGGGGGAGTTATGTACTTAGATATTTTTTTATTTTTGTTTGGGTTGAGGTTATACACTTTGTCATTTTTACTAAGTGTCTCCATTAATGCCAAAGGGGGAGATTTTTGGAAAGTGGTCAACATTAGATTGTATTTATGTTGTAATTTATGGCAACACCTATCCCCATGATCACTGTAAGACACAAGGACACAATTTTGATAGGTAGTGAAGTGAAAAATATTGAAGTCCATAGTTAGTCATAGGTAAATAGGTATAGTATTGTAAATTGCAAAGATACTAAAGGATGAATTATGGCATGCAAAGTTACACAATGATGTATTGATTTATGGAAGAGCTCTATATGTGAGTGCATATGTTTTGGATGATTGGTTTCAAAGATGCAACTCTCTAAGTAAAGTTATAGATAGTGAATAAAGAATCAGGACTTGAATAGTTGCATAGGTATTGGCCGACCTATGTTATGTTATTTTATGTATTGATTATGTATCTATAGATGACATAGTTGTATTGTAATATATGTAAGGTTGCATGTTGTAATGCTTCTACATTTGGGGCCAAATTTTGACAGACACTTCCGACAGGTAAATTTTTTTTAGTGAATTTGTTATTTCTTTTTTAAAATAGGCCCCGATGATGTTAGTATTCTGATGGGTTTTAAATTGACCATTGAAATTCTAACAGTTTCGGGTATACATAAAAAAAAAGTGAAGTGTCAAATCATTTTTATTTTGATTAGCATAGAAAAGGAGTGGGAGAAAATGAGTGAAAGCTGGGCATGAGAGAAGGTATGTGATTTCTTCATCTTTCGAGCCTCTGGCATCATATTCAACTAGAAATTTCAAATGCATTTCATTTTATTTGATCATGAATGCTCTCTAAAATGACTTCAATATTCTACTAGTGTCATGCCCTAGCTAGTGCTTTATCTCTATTATTCGATGTTACTAGTGTCATGCCCTAGCCTGTGCTTTAACTCCATTATTTGATGTTATTGGTGCTTGTGCTCAAGGATATCCATTTTTTTGAAATGTTGACTATGGTTATCAAATGGACAGCTCGTAAGCTTCTAGCTAGACACCATTTGTATTGATAGCTTAGGGTATCAAATGTATTGTATCATTGATACTTGAGACTTTGTTAAAAGGAAATAGGACAAAGAATGATTTTGATTTAGTGCTTTAACTCCATTATTTAATGTTTTTGGTGCTTGTGCTCAAGGATATCCATTTTTTTGAAATGTTGACTGTGGTTATCAAATGGACAACCTGTGAGCTTCTAACTAGGCACCATTTGTATTGATAGCTTAGGGAATCAAATGTATTGTTATATCATTGATAGTTGAGAGTTTGTTAAAAGGAAATAGGAAAAAGAATGATTTTGATTTAGTTTCTCTATTTTGATCCCTAAGTCACAACCCTAGAGAAGTAAATGCATATTTACAGATGCAATTGCAGGATACATAGCAGCTGATAATTCACAAGAAATCCATGCATCCAATTTGAATAGAAATTAATACAAAGAAATAGGGTCCTGAAATGGCCCAGTCATCTAGACCTTGACTGTCCCCTCAACCAGTGACCCTTCAAAACTAGGTTATCATGCAATCAGTGAGTGATCCTTCATTCTCCTAGTCTGCCCTACATCCAAACATATTAGAAATACACAATACAATGATAACAATCCTTTCACAATCCCCCTTCCCTCAAGGAACACTATCAACATCCAGACCTTGATTGTCCCCTCAACTAGTGACCCTTCATAACTAGGTTATCATGCAATTAGTGAGTGATCCTTTATTCTCCTAGTTTTCCCTACATCCAAACATATTAGAAATACATAATACAATGATAACAAGTCTTTAAAATCCCCCTTTCCTTAATGAATACTATCAACATCTGAACCTTGACTATCCCCTAAACCAATGACCCTTCAAAACTAGGTTATCATGTAATCAGTGAGTGATCCTTCATTCTCCTGGTCTTCCTTGCATCCAAACATATTGAAAATACACAATACAATGATAACAAGTCTTTCAAAATCCCCCCTTCCCTCAAGGAACACTATCAACATTCAAACCTTGACTATCCCCTCAACCAATGACCCTTCAAAACTGGGTTATCATGCAATCAGTGAGCGATCCTTCATTCTCCTATTCCACCCTGCATCTAAACATATTGGAAATACACAATAGAATGATAACAAGTCTTTTAAAATCTCCCTTCCCTCAATGAACACTATCAACATCCAAACCTTAACTGTCCCCTCAACCAGTGACCCTTCAAAACTAGGTTATCATGCAATCAGTGAGTGATCCTTCATTCTCTTGGTCTGCCCTACATCCAAACATATTGGAAATACACAATATAATGATAACAAGTATTTCACAATCCCCCTTCCCTCAAGGAACACTATCAACAAGTGATCCTTCTTCTTATCATCCATATCCAATGTTTTATTAAATTCATGGCCAAGTATGAAGGTCACCTTACCCATACCATTCATGGATTCTGAGATGTTGTTCCAAACTCATAAAAACTTTTATGTTGCTTCTTGTTTCCCCTCCCTAATTAAGACCCCCCTCATCCTCAAAATGGTCTTCATCACCTATAGTCTCAATTTCATCAATAGGGGACATGTAAATATCTTTAAATACTTCTTCTACCATAATGTCCTCCTACCCCATCTTCTTGATCTTCCTGGCTAAAGTGGATGAATCCACACACAATAACCCAAAATGAAGGGTTTTGTATCCTTTAATGAATCACAGTCACTAGTAATGCATGGACAGTCAAACCAATAGTCTCCAAAGCATTCAATAACTGAATATGAATGTTTGAAAACATTCCTCTCAACTTCCCCAACCACTCCTAATCAATTAGAGGGATATTTCTAGAATCTCCACTATTAATATCCTTACCAACAATTCTTAAACATACTTTATCTGATATGATAATAACATGCTAAACTGAACTAATGGCATGTTCTTCATGTGGTACAAGGAAGATTTGGCTATCAAATCTTCCTTCGTGCAATCTGAGCATGAGCAAAGGTATGTGATTTCTTCATCTTTGATTGGTATCTTTGATGGGTAACATCTTTCGAGCCTCTAGCATCATATTCAACTACAAATTTCAAATGCATTGCATTTTATTTGATCGCGAATGCTTACTGAAAGGACCACATTCTACTGATGTCATGTCCTAGCCCATGCTTTATCTCCATTATTTGATGTTATTGGTGCTTATGCTCAAGGATATCGATTCACTATTTTGAAATGTTTTGATTCACATTTGTTGATATTACAATTCATCATATTAGATAAAGTGTGTTTAAGAAGTTTTAGTGTCTAAACACTCAACTAATCCCTTTAACTAATTAGGAGTGGTTGAGGAAGTTGAGAGGAAAGTTTTCAAACATTCATATTCACTTACTAAATGCTTTGGAGACTAATGGTTTGATTGTTCATGAGTTAATGTTTAGAATAGATCAATAAAGTATTTAAAGACATTCTTACATATTTGGAGAGGTTTAAGAGGCACTTATCATGACTTTTTCCTCACAAACAGTGGCATAGACTGGTTTTACTAAGTTTCCTTTCTCTATTTTGAGGTTTCTTTTCTCTGCTGCAGGGGTACAGTCAAAAGGCTCATTGAAAAAATGATCCTTTAAATGGTTACTATAAATATGAATGATTTGATATTAGCATATTTCTCATTTTACTTGAAGTTTGGAATAGCTTGTGCTTGTGATGGAATTCTCGGTAGAAGTGAATGGAAGGAATAGTGTTGGTGTTAGGTTTCATTTATTATTGAATTCAATGGTTTCCAAGATGTGTTGAGGAGTTTTCTCCTTGTTTAATGTTAATTGTTCCTATACAATCCACTCATACAATAGTGAAATGCTATGTGATTGACAATTTCATACAACTAGCCCTTTGGCATGTATTAAATAGAATAGAATTTTCAGCATATTATTATCATTCTATTTCTTTGTTGTAAACATGCCATTGGTTTAGTTTTGTAAAAAAAAAATCATGTTAATTTTTTTTTTCTATTTTTTCCATTTGATAACCACAATCAACATTTCAAAATAGTGAATAACATTAAATAATGGAGATAAATCAAGTGCTAGGGCATGACACTAGTAGATTAAAACTAAACCAATGGCATGTTTACAACAAAGAAATAGAATGATAATAATATGCTGAAAATTCTATTCTATTTAATACACGCCAAAGGACCAGTTGTATGAAATTGTCAATCACATAGCATTTCACTATTATATGAGTGGATTGTATAGGAATAGTTAACATTAAACATAGCCAGTGTTCTCTTTAATTTCTCAAATCTCTATAAGTCAATAACATTAGAGTTGTATCCTCTTTCCATGGGTCCTAGGTCTTTGGGTCGATGGAAATGAAATAGATTACAAAATACACTTCAAAACAAAGGAAAAACTTAGCAAATTCAGTCTAACTCATTGTACATGAAGGAAAAGTCATGCTAATAGTTCTTCTAAGTCTTCCAAAAAATTTATTGAAATCCCCTAAAGTCCTATTGGATCCCCACATTTCTTAATCCAATCAACTTGCATCATTATCATGAGAAACTTCAAAGGATTAAAAACATTACTTGGAACAGTCACTGGTTTTACCAGTCAAAATGTAAGGAATAGAATTTTAAAGTGCTCACAATACATTCAACAATAAAATGAATGCTTGGAGATTTCTTACTATTCCATCCTTGAATTTAGAAACCAAAACAATAAGCAAATAAGCCTTTCAACAATGCATAACACAATGGACTTGCAGATTTAAACTTCTATTTTTATTTAATCTATGTTCCTGTCATACACTCCAAGCTTAAGTTTGTCATACAATGACTTCTAAAGGTTACATATATATCCATCACAACTTCCCCAACCATGAAGAAAATAGGTGAAGAACTTGATGGTTTCATGTTTTAATCTTTAAGAGTTTGATCACGAACATAGGTTTTAATGAAATATCAATTTGATTTGCAAAGTTTGTGTTCTTTACAAATTTGAAAGGCTCTAATACTTACTAGGATGGATGTGGATGTGAAACTTTATGCTTTTACTACTAAGTCTCTATTTTTTGGGCATACTGATTATAAGTACTTGACATATATCATAAATGCTGCTAATTAAGGTTGGCATGATGATTACGCCTATCCTGAAAAAGACTGTCAAATCATTATGCTTTCAAATAAATTACCTATCAACATATCCCTTGCGAGGGAGAGAAGCCAAACACATAAAGAACATGCACATAAACACGATAGCTGAAAAACTTACATGGAATACACCAAGAAGTACCAAATGATGAATGCTCAATTGTTGTAATGGCAAAGCATCAGAACCGTCCATTTCTAGAATTTGATTTTCTAGTCTAAATGATTTTTCTATAGTCGTAATGATTTTTCTAGAACTTGATTTTCTAGTCTTAATGATTTTTTTATAGTCCTAATGATTTTTCTATAGTACTCTTAATGATTTTTCTAGAACTTGATTTTCTAGTCTTAATGATTTTTATATAGTCCTAATGATCTTTCTATAGTCTTAATGATTTTTCTTTCATCCTAATGTTTGTTGCTCTTGATAAATTAGGCCTTGAATTTGAATTTTTGTTCGCTATTTTATTTTAGCTTGATATTTCATTCATTTTTCATATACACAGAGACTACACATGCTAATAAAAAAATGAGCTATTTGATTAAGGTTAACTATTCATGATTGTAAATAATCAATATTTCTAATGGTACTCCTTGGTGTATTTCATTTGAAATAATCATGTTTCTATGGCTATGATAAATGTCCCTTTGTGCTGAGAAAATTAGAGTTGAAAAAATGGTTGCAAACAAATCATCCTTCTTCCATCAACATTCTAGTCAATGTACAAGTAACGAGTCATTCCATTCAAGAAAGACCATGTTTGACAATATCAACCTAGAACAAAATAAGGAGTATGCAGAATTTAGTGATTGTATCTTCCATTAGAGCCACTTCATATGCATAAGTGATGAACATGCATATTTTCCTGAGCACTATTGGGAACTTACCTAGAAATACATGTACTTTTGTGAAAATCACCATAAATCTATTTGTTGATGGGTCTAGCTCCTAGTATTGCTTGGTCAAATATGCATGTTTTTCACCTATGCATATACCTTCTATGATCAACTCTTATATGCATAGGTGATGAACATTCAGATTTCCCTAAGCATTACTTTGAGTAGTCCTCCAAAACATGTACTATTGTGAAAATCATCACAAGTCCATTTGTTGGAGGAAATCTCATAGTACACATGTTTGGAGGCTAGGTCTGAAGGAAACAAGAGAATTGAAGAGACACGAGTCTTAAGATTGTACTTAATATAGCCAAGCTTCATTCAAACATGAAACAAACCATTCTTAAACCGGATTAAACTAGTAAACCAAAGGACATACTGATTATAAGTAAACTAGTAAACAAAAGGACATGCTTTTACTACTAAGTCTCTATTTTTTGGGCATACTCATTATAAGTACTTGACATATATCACAAATGTTTCTAATTAAGGTTGGCAGGCAATGATTACACCTATCCTAAAAAAAGATTGTCAAATCATTATCCTTTGAATGGCTACTATGAATATGAATGATTTGATATAGCATATTTCTCATTTTACTTGAAGTTTGGAATAGCTTGTGCAAGGGTGAAAGTACTTTTGATCATTTTGGTCATGAATGTTCCTCTACACAGTCAGAAAATGTAACTGTCTAATGATTATATGTAATGTTGAATGGATTAAATGTTTTATTCTTGGTAGAAGTGAATGGAAGGAATAGTGCTGGTGTTAGGTTTAATTTATTATTGAATTCAATGGTTTCCAAGATGTGTTGAGGAGTTTTCTCCTTTTTTAATATTAACTGTTCCTACACAATCCACTCATACAATAGTGAAATGCTATGTGATTGACAATTTCATACAACTGGTCCTTTGGCATGTATTAAACAGAATAGAATTTTTAGCATATTATTATCATTCTATTTCTTTGTTGTAAACATGCCATTGGTTCGGTTTTGCAAATTTCTTTTCGTGTTAAATTTTTTTTTTCTATTTTTTCCATTTGATAACCATAGTCAACATTTCAAAATAGTGAATAACATCAAATAATGGAGATAAAGCATGGGCTAGGGCACAACACCAGTAGATTAAAACTAAACCAATGACATGTTTACAACAAAGAAATAGAATGATAATAATATGTTGAAAATTCTATTATGTGTAATACACGCCAAAGGACTAGTCCCAACAATTCTTAAACAATAAAGTATGTTTAAGAATTGTTGGGAGTAGTTTTCAAACAATCATATTCAATTATTGAATGCTTTGGAGAGTAGTGGTTTGACTATCCATGCTTTACCAATGACTGAGATTCCTTAAAGGATATAAAACCCTTCATTTTGGGTTATTGTATGTGGATTTAAATATAGGTTTAATTTGGTTAATGTTTAGAAGAGATCATTAAAGTATTTAAAGATAATATTTCCTATTTGGAGAGGTTTGAGAGGCACTTATCATGACTGTACCCTCACAAACAATGGCATAGTCTGGTTTTACTAAGTTTCTTTTCTTTATTTTGAGGTTCTCATTTCCAAAGTGACCAAAGACTATGTTACGCTAATAAAATATGGGGATTCTCTTTACCGCTGCAAATCTTTGAAGGTTGTTGCACTTGGACAAATGTGGATGTGCAACCTTATGCTTTTTCTACTAAGTCTCTATTTGTTGGGCATACTATTTATAAGTACTTGACATATATCACAAATGTTGCTAATTAAGTTTGGCAGGATGATTACGCCTATCTTGAAAAAATACTATCAAATAATTATGCTTTCAAATCAATTACCTATCGTGTATCCCTTGTGAGGGAGAGAAGCCAGACACATAAAGAACATGCACATAAACATGACAGCTGAAAAACTTAAATGGAATACACCAAGAAGTACCAAATGATGAATGGTTAATTGTTGTAATGGCAAAGCACAAGCACTCTCCATTTCTAGAACATTATTTTCTAGTCTAAATGATTTTTCTATAGTCATAATGATTTTTCTAGAACTTGATTTTCTAGTCTTAATGATTTTTCTATAGTCTTAATGATTTTTCTTTCATCCTAATGTTTGTTGCTCTTGATAAATTAGGCCTTGAATTTGACTTTTTGTTCACTATTTTATTTCAGCTTGATATATATTTCATTCATTTTTCATATACACAGACTACACATGCTGATAAAAAAATGAGCTATTTGATTTAGGTTAACTATTCATGATTTTTAATGCTCAATATTTCTGATGGTACTCCTTGGTGGATTCCATTTTAAAACAATCATGTTTTTATGGCTATGATAAATGTCCCTTTATGTTGAGAAAATTAGAGTTGAAAAAATGGTTGTTCAGTGTCTATGCATTTGCAGGTTGCAAACAAATCATCCTTCTTCCACCAACATTCTAGTCAATGTACAAGTAATGAATCATTCCATTCAAAAAAGACCATGTCTGACAATACCAACCTAGAACAAAGTAAGGAGTATGCAGAATTTTGTGATTGTATTTGCCATTAGAGCCACTTCATATGCATAGGTAATGAACATGCATATTTACCTAAGTGCTACTGGGAGCTTACCCAGCAACACATGTATTATTGTGAAAATGACCACAAATCTATTTGTTGTTGGGTCTAGCTCCCAGTATTGCTTGGTCAAATATGCATGTTTTTCACCTATGCATATACCTTATATGATCAACTCTTATATGCATAGGTGATGAACATTTAGATTATCCTAAGCAATACTATGAGCTTTCCTTCCAATACATGTACTATTGTGAAAATAATCAAAAGTCCATTTTTTGGAGGAAATCTCATAGTACACATGTTTGGAGGTCTGAAGGAAACAAGAGAATTTGAAGAGTCATGAGTCTTAATATTGTGGTATATTTTGGCAAATGAAGAGTGGAAAGAAGATGATATTCCTAAGATCATGGATGGACACAATGTTGTAGACTTTATTGATCTAGATATCTTGCAGAGGCTTGAAGAACTAGAGAGGGAAGAAGGGCTTAGGATGACAACTGAGGGTGATGAGGATAATGAGATGGGGGAAGTGGAGTTGAATCCTAATGAAAAGGAACCTCTAGCTACAATTAGGAAGAAGAAAAAGATGCTTATCCTCAAACACAAATTAAAGAAGATTACTGCAAAGAGCATGCCTACCGTACCAAGGAAGTTTGAAAAGAACAAGGAATATGGCTTAAACAAAATGGGAAGACTTCTTTCTAGCTTGGGCTTGGATCTTTTGAATTTTTGTCATTATGGATAAAATATACAGATCTGTCTAGTGATGCAAAATTAACTTCTTTAAGCCTTACCCTTATTTCAAATATATCATTTGGGTACACACAGAGGGCACAAAAATTGGGGTATGCATAGTTCATTTATGGGATTTTTCTTGAGAAGCTAATTGCTCATCTATCATCTACATTATTATGAAGCTAATTTCCAAAGGATCCAGGCCCATGATAGAAAGATGTCTTCCCAAACACATAAAAACATGCACATAAACACGATGATAGAGAAACATAAATGTAGATTACATAATAGCTGAGAAACATAATTTTAGGCATCATGGTCACAATTTTTTGGAGAATGTAATTGATTTGTATACCCAAGCAATGGAGAGAAACTTTTGCACCTCTAATTCTAAATTAAATACATTTGTTGGAGAACCTTGTATTCATGAGCAATAGATGTAGTCAACTTGGAATCGGAGGTACAAGAGTTTCTCTCCATCATCTGGGTAAACATAATAATTGAGTTGTATACCCAGATGATGCAAAGCAACTACTACTCTGGTTCCAAAGGAGTAGTGGTTGCTTTGCATCATCTGGGTATACCACTCAATTATGTTGTCTCCAAAAACTTGTGACCATGATGCCTAGATTTATGTTTCTTAGTTGTTGTGTCCCAGGACCCCTTATGACCCTTTACGACCCCTAAGAATACACATCTTAGAGGTCTTAAAATGTCATAAAGGGTTGTACGAGGCTCCTAGGAGGGGCCAAATGAGCTTCCACCTTCACGTGGTTGGGCCTATTAAGTAGAGAATTTTATACTATTCTTGAAACAAAGAGAAGCTCAATAATTTAAGGTCTTAGTCCACAGAGATGGTGAAAAATGACAGGAATCAATTATGGAGAGTATTTAGATATTGAGAAGATGTATATGCAGTGGAGGCCATAATGGATTTTTGTGGAGATTTGCTAGAGAGGGTTTCCAGATTGAGTACCAGTGTAGAGATGATGATTCAGTACTACATCTATAAAACCTTCAAAAATATCCCTTTTTTGGCCTTCACTCATACCTCTTCTCAAAATCTAGAAACTTTGGATATTGTTTCTCATCTATGCACGAAATGTGCTAGTGATCCTATAAAATTACTTATCGAGACTAGGATTAATTATGAGAAGGTAAAAAAAAAGATAATTTTATTGTATCTTTCATTTCTTTTATCTATTCATTTTTTTTGCCTCCTCTTATATTGATACTGTACAGTGTACATAAAGGCAAGGCGGTGATTATTCTCAATGATCGACAAGTATAAGTCTTCCAGCCCTTACCCAGTAGCTAGGACTAAAGATAGAAGAGCTCAAGAGACCATCATAGTTTGTCTCCATCCTTGGTCCATATACTCACAAAACATTTTACATTTCATTAGCTCATCAAATGTGATGATTTGAAAGAATTTAATGGATGATATTTTCATGTATAACGTACATTATTTTAGTTTGACCCTGAATGAATTTATCTACTTTAGGCACTTGTAGACATCAAACAAAGCCATAAAGAAGCATCCACTCCTATGGCTTGAGTAATGTAGGCCATGGGAATATGCTTCTTTATTGTTGTGTTTGATGTCTACAAGTGTGTGAAGTCGATCAATTCGTGCAATGTCAACTTAATAATATATGTTATCATGAAAATATTCTATTAAATTATTTCAAATCCCTTCATTTGATGAGCTAATGAAATGTAAAAACAAAATTTGGTATATGGACCAAATATAAAGACCAACTATGATGGTCTCTTGGGCTTTGTTTTCTTTATTATGCTAATCTGTCACTTTTTCAACAATTAGTAAAGCATTTCTGATAGACGTGATATACATCCAATGGATTGGTATATCGATAGCATATTGTAGACCATCAAAACTCTGATTGGTTACCATCGGAGTGTACACCACTCTGACAAATATGCACAATAGGACTACTATACCTCTGACAGAATGTCATCTTAGAATATACTACCAATTTGTCATAACATCGACTGAAAAACTATCGTAAATATTAAATTTTGACAAATCGATCACATTGTAAAATTGTTATCTATGTACCCAATTTGGATAGGTATTGATTTCAGAATACCAATGGTTGTCACTCTCATCACCATTTCCAATGCAAAAATGGAGATAGACACATGTGTCGAAATGTCAACAAATAGGTGTTGGAAATCTGACAAATGGACATTGGAATTTGGCCTCAAATGTACTAGTGTAATATTATGTGGCTGACCTTAAATTCTATTTTGTAAATTCTTATTAACAGTGTGATTGCAAAGTATGGATAGAGTATGGAAAACTTGTGGATGTGAGTTTGAGAAGAGAAGAACAGTCTAGAAGGTGATTGAGAATAGGTTAGATGTATTTGTAGTAAATATATATAATAGGTTACATATATATAATCTCTTTGTATACCAGGATAGGAACTCCACCATTTTGTAAATTTAGTGAGAACATCTTTTGTATACCCCTAACAGGGTTTATCAATCTTCTAACAAGGACCTTGCTATTGTAATACTTAGGTCCTAATGGAGGTAGGACTCCTAATAGGGTCTTTATATTATAGTACAGATCTTTGTGTGTACCATCCCCACTAGGGTTTTCCCTTGGTTAGGATTTCCTCAAGAACAAATATGGTGTTATGAGTACTCTTGTGTCTGTGTACTTATTGTGGATTATTGTATTGACTTTTTATTTATTAATTGGTTAAGAAAGAATTTAAAGTGTTGTGATATTGATTCACTCCCCCTATCAGTATCACATCATCCTATCAAAATCTCCTAGAAACACTTGCAACTTTATTCCCCTTATGAACTATATCTTTGAGTGTAGTTTTAGGTTTGTGTGAAGAATCTTTTGTTGGCATTAAGCAGAATTGCCACTAGTGACAACACTTATTTGCATTCTCAGTGCAAACCGAGCAGACAGTGCAAACCGAGCAAACAGTACAAACCGAGCAGACAGTGCAAATCGAGCAAGTTAGTACAAACCGAACAGAACAGTGTAAACCAAGTAACATCATGTCTATCGAGTCACCAGTATTTACCAAGTTCAAAACCTACCGAGTGATCAGTATGAACCGTGCCTTCACTTCTACCGAGTGCATGACGATGCCGAGTAATGCAGTGGACGCCGAGTATCAAAAAGTCACCGAGTTAGTTTGTAGGAACCGTGTAACCATACTTGGGCCGACTTAGTAGCACTTATGTTTATTTGTCAAGCCGACTTTGTAATTGTAATTGTAATTAATTGTTTAAGACTTGTATATAAACAATGTTGTAAAAATGTAAAATGTAAGTAAAAAGAAATATATGTGAAAAAGAAGGAAAGGCAGAGATAAGCGAATTACAAAGGGCTTCAGAAGTATAAGGAACAGCAAAGACAAATTCATCACAGAAGGTGATCAGTACATCAGCGAATCTCAATCAGTAATCCAGTTGCAAAGCCAGAGATCTACTATTTCATTCTAACAGGTGAATCAGTACTAAATCCTTTAACCGGGTAGACTTAACAGTCTTTTGTAAAATCTCTTTACCGAGTGCATACTTCATTGTATGTTTGTAAATCCTTTAACAGGGTGGATTTAGCAATCCTTATTGCTCCTAACAGGGTAGATCATCAGAAGTGATCAAATTTTAAGCCTTAACCGGCCAACTTTATTCTGCAGTATTAAAGCTTTGTGGGTTTCATCCCCACCCCAGTTTTACTTTCTTTTGGAAGGTTTCTGGGTAACCAAATCTATGTGTCATTATTGTGAATGCTTTTAAGTTTCATGCTTTCTGTATGCAAAGGTTAAAAGTAAATTACATGTTAAAATTGAAAGAAAATTTGGAGTTACTGATTCACCCCTCCCCTCTCAGTAACTCGGTTAATTCCTGAATATTTCCAACAATTGGTATCAGAGCAGCATTGGTTGTCAAGATAAAGCTTAACTAGCTTGAGCAAAGATCCAGGACAATGGAGGTATTCAAATTGAACAAGGTGATTGAAAATGAAAAGCTAGATCTGGAAATGGCCATAGCTAAACTCAAAGAAGCAAAAGAACATCTTTCCCAATCCCTAAGAAGAAGGAAGGAACTTGCAAATCAGATGAATGATCAGACTTACATTGAAGAAAAGATTGAAGATCTTTTTCCCTCAAATAACTCAGATGAAGCAAACAATGCTGTCAAAGAACTCCTAGAAAAGAATGGGTCTCTGCAGGAAGAAGTGAGAAAATTGAAAAGAGAACAAGAGCTACACTCTACAAGATTCTATAAGATCTTGGAACAAAGAAACAAGTTGAAAGATGAATTAGATGGAAGAAACATTGAAGTCCAAAATAAAACCCTTTAGCTAGAAAACCTAATTGATCAGATCTCTCATACAAATGAGGAAATTCTGAATCTAAGATCAAAAATAGAAAGCACAAGAGAAGAACTAAGATCTGAAAAGGAAATTAATCTAAGATTGGTGGATGACCTAAACGCTAAAAAACAAATCAATGAAGGAATGTTGAAAAGCCAAGAAGACTTGAATCAGCTGTATGAGCAAAATCTTCATAGGCAAAAAGGAAAAGCAGGACTTGGATACAAAGGAGAAGGTGAATCCTCTAAGCAAGGTACTCAAAGAAATCAAAAACCTACTTGTAATCATTGTGGTAAAATAGGACATACTTCAAATAAATGTTGGAACAATGAAAAAGAAGAATTCAATGGAAAATGTTACAGCTGCAATCAACCTGGTCACAAAGCAAATGAATGTAGGGAAAAACCTAGATTCAGAGGTAATTGTCACAAGTGCAACAATCAAGGTCACAAGGCATCCAAGTGCAGATCCAAGACATTTAATCCAGTAGAACAAATTATGAAAGCAATGTTTGGATGGGACTACAACACCTGGTGTAGATGTCATTACTGTGGAGAATATGGACACATTGGCATGAATTGCATAAAACATCATCTAAGGAAAAGAGACACTACCGTAAGATGCTTTAAATGCACTAAACTCAGTCACATAGCCAGAAACTGCATGAATGCTAGTGAAGTTGAAGATGGAAAGAAGAATGAAGAAACTAAGGTCAGGAAACAGGTAAGACAAAAATGGATTCCTAAAGCTACCGAGCAATCCAGTCCAAGTAATGGAATGGATGGCTCTACCGACTCAAACTAAATTTCCAAGAAAGCACTGGAACTGTATTCTCATAGACCAATTTCAAGCAGTTCCAGAACCGAAATTAAAAGAAAGATCTAAATCAGCATGCAAGATGCAATAAGATCACAGGGAGGTCGGTATCAGTCTTCACCGAGCAAGGTCGGTATCAGTCTTCATCGAGCAAGGTTGGTATCAATCTTCACCGAGCGAGGTCGGAGCAATATGAATTCTTGAGTTCACCGAGTTGTGAAGTCTTTACCGAGCAATTAATTCTTAGTGGGTGACAGTCTGTCAGAATTCATACCCTAATTTGTACTGAGCATTAATGACAGAGTTGTAAACAAAAAGCAAGTAATCGAACTCATTCTTCACCGCGAATCTTTAGCACTTTGAGAGCATAAAATTTCAAGAGCAACCCAGCGATTCAATACTTTTGCGAAAGGAATTTTCTGTGAACTATCATGGCATCATCCAGCACTTCAGTGAAGAAAGGATCTGATATGTTAGTCCAAGGGGAATGGAAAGCACTAGATTTCAAGATCGTGCCCGCAATTGCAGCAGCCCTAGATCCGAACGGAGCTCAATCTCAGATTCCTCCTAAGGTACTGCTTATTAACGATATCTGCAATCATTTTAACTATTCAATTCATGAAATGGGGAACCTAGAACTAGATATTGTGCGTGAGGAACTATGTGTGGATGGTATTCTAAAACCCAAGCACAAACATCTGGAAGATAAAGGTTTAGTTCACATTGCACATCTACCTCGAAACTTTTGAGATAAATGGGTTAGATACATTCTCAGTCGTGTACATGATGGCAAGATTTGGCTTGAGCAACCTATTGAGAACACAAAGAAGATGATTCAACAAGTCACCAGTCTTCCCATGTTGAACAAAGAAAAAACTACCAAAACCCTAGGTCGGACGGAACTAGAGAAGAAAACCCTAGCTGAGTGGGACGGTAGAGGCATGAAAGTTAGCAGCATTACTGATGCTGAACTAAAGTTTGGTACACACATCATTGCCCATAAGATTTACAGTTCTAGTCGACAAAATAGTGTATCCTGTGAAGCTATTGACCTAGCATACAAAGTGGTCAAGAATAACTTAACATTTGACCTAGCAGACTTATTGTTAAAGCAGTTTAACAAAAACATGGAAAGCATTAAAACTTCCAAAAACAATCCATGTAAGTTTGGATCCTTATTGGTCTGTTTATTCTTCTATGTTCAGAAATTCTTCCCTTCTAAAGGAAAAGTTGTATGGAGAAAAGATGTGCCAGTCCTCTATGAAATAAATGAATACATCTCAGAAATGGGTGAAAATTTTGAAAGCATCATGGATAATTATTTTGAGTCTTTCAAAGAGAAAATGAATGACAGATTCTGGATTCCACAGAAGTTGGTGGAAGATTACAAAGATGACATTTGTTTTATGGTGGATTGTGATAATGTATATATTCAAGCAGTTAAACCGAGGACTGTATATGTAAAACCTCTTCCTTATGAGGTAAATATTGATGAAACCAAGAATATCATTGAAGCTCTTCTTAATCAACCTGTCAATCCCAAAGCTGCATATTTTGGAACATATGATGAAGCTAAGGTGAGAATTGAACTAAGCATAAAGCTTCCACAGGCGGTAAACAAAGGAAAGAAGAGGATAGCCAAAATGCAAATGATAACCGAGGACAAAGAAGAAAAAGATGAAGAAGAAGAGGAAAAGGATGAGAAAATAGAGGAACCAGAACCTGCAAAGAAGAAAGGAAAGGTTTTCATCACTAAGGCACCTAAGCCTCCCACTGCTGTATTTACAAGGAGAAATACAAGAGACAAGGCAGACAAGGCAGATAAAGACATAGTATTCAAAAGGCCTCCTCTAAACCTTCAAGAAAAGCTCAAACTCTTTAGAGATGGATCAGGATCTGGAGTAAGTAACATAAAATCCTTAAAATATGAAACCAGATCGGAAACAAAATAGAAGGAAATAGAAGATGCTATTATTGAAAAGATGGGACAGTGGAAATACTCTCCTGAAGAAATAGCCCCACAGGTTCCAGCACTTCTATTAAATCCAATAAAAATGAGATGGAGAAATGCAAAGCAAACTGTGATAGACATATTTGATCAAACCCTGAGACAGTTGATGCCGAGCTTGAAAAATGATGAAGTAAAGAAGGCATTAAAAGAAAATGAAAGTAAGATGACATTAAAGTTCAATACTTGTTTGATTTTGATCAACAATATTGAATCGGTTGTGAAGGCTGCAAATGCCACATGGAAGAACATATACCACCTTCACCAACCAAGTATTGAAACAGTAATAATAAAAGATATTGAAGATGACAGTGATGAACAAGAAGAAGACACTGAGGTAGATGATACTGTGAGGATAGAAACAGAAGTCATTGCATCCCTTCCTACCTCTCCAGTAAAAGTTTCTATATCCAGCCCGAAGACACCTTCAAGCATGGTTGTGACAACTTCCAAATTTGTCCAATCATCCTTAGCAACAACAGAAGTAGCTACCATTTCTTCTACCGAGTTGCAGTCTCCCGCATCATCAAGTTTTCCAACAGTAAGTTTTCCAATTTTTGAATCTTCAAGTGTAAATATTTTAAGCTCTCCAGTAGAAAGTATACCAGTATCTATAGCCAGCCCTACTTTATCTACTGTCACTACTACAAAAGCATTAAGCTCAGATAAGCCTAAGGCTCTACCGAGTATAAAATTTTTGGGTAAGAATGTAGTAGAGGATATAGACCAAGATGAAGAGATAGAGATTCCTACATTAGATTTTGCAAATCTATCAGTGGACCAAATGCAAAATATAGGTGAGATCCTCCAAAGGAAAGCAAAACAAAAGAAGCTTAAAGAGGAGAGAGACAAGGAATATCAAATCATCAAGGATGCTAAGGACATTTTGTCTGATGCATTAGGCATTAAAGTAGACTCCTCCCAACATGTTTTGTTACAATTAGCAGAAGCAGTTGATAAATACAATGAGGATTCATCTGGGACAGAAAAATTAGTTGAAAGAGCCGAGAAGAGATTCAACAATAAAGTGCTTGAGCCCATTACTCAGCACATAGCTATTAACCAAGTAGAATTGTCTTCAGTTTTGTCAAACATTGAATCTATCTATTTGAATGCAACCTCTTTTTTGGCCAGACTGTGCAACATTGCCGAGTTCACAAAGGATGTTAAGGATAAAATGAATAAAATGGATGAGGATATGAAGATTAGCATACAGAAGCTACAACTTGAACCAAGTTCAAGCTCTGCTCATCACATGAAAATTTCACACCTATCAAATATGCAGTCTGATCTACTAAAAGAAGACACAAGGATCCAGTCCACACTGCTAGACATCCAACACATGATCCTTCCCATCATGAATACAATGTATAAACACATTGAACATTCCAAAACATTGATTCATGACAATCAGTTCTCTATAGCAGATCACATGATTGAACTCTCTGCAGAAGTCCAAATTGCAATACAAACATGTAAGATTCTGCAAGAAAGTTGGGACAGAACCCTGGCACTAATAATGAAGGTACATTCTAATTTTCTATCAAATTTTGGATTCTCTCTGTAAATAACCTGTATACACACCTTTGGCATTATCGTCAAAAAGGGGGAGATATGTATAGAAGAAGATTTGTATAGAAACAGTTAGCACATTGAAAGGGGGAGACAATGTATAAAGCCCTATAACAAAGACAAATTTTGAAAAATCAAAATAAAACTCAGCATGATTCATGTATATTAGTTTTGGCCAATAAGTGTTTTTGTCACTAATGCCAAAGGGGGAGACTGTTGGCATTAAGCAGAATTGCCACTAGTGACAACACTTATTTGCATTCTCAGTGCAAACCGAGCAGACAATGCAAACCGAGTAGACAGTGCAAACCGAGCAGATAGTGCAAACCGAGCAGATAGTGCAAACCGAGCAGACAGTGCAAACCGAGCAGACAGTGCAAACCGAGCAAGTTAGTACAAACCGAACAGAATAGTGTAAATCGAGTAACATCATCTCTACCGAGTCACCAGTATTTACCGAGTTCAAAACCTACCGAGTGATCAGTATGAACCGTGCCTTCACTTCTACCAAGTGCATGACGATGCCGAGTAATGCAGTGGACGCCGAGTATCAGAAAGTCACCGAGTTAGTTTGCAGGAATCGTGTAACCATACTTGGGCGGACTTAGTAGCACTTATGTTTATTTGTCAAGCCGACTTTGTAATTGTAATTGTAATTAATTGTTTAAGACTTGTATATAAACAATGTTGAAAAATGTAAAATGTAAGTAAAAAGAAATATATGTGAAAAAGAAGGAAAGGCAGAGATAAGCGAATTACAAAGGGCTTCAGAAGTATAAGGAACAGCAAAGACAAATTCATCACAGAAGGTGATCAGTACATCAGCGAATCTCAATCAGCAATCTAGTTGCAAAGCCAGAGATCTACTGTTTCATTCTAACAGGTGAATCAGTACTAAATCCTTTAACCGGGTAGACTTAACAGTCTTTTGTAAAATCTCTTTACCGAGTGCATACTTCATTGTATGTTTGTAAATCCTTTAACAGGGTGGATTTAGCAATCCTTATTGCTCCTAACAGGGCAGATCATCAGAAGTGATCAAATTGTAAGCCTTAATCGGCCAACTTTATTCTGCAGTATTAAAGCTTTGTGGGTTTCATCCCCACCCCAGTTTTACTTTCTTTTGGAAGGTTTCTGGGTAACCAAATCTATGTGTCATTATTGTGAATGCTTTTAAGTTTCATGCTTTCTGTATGCAAAGGTTAAAAGTAAATTACATGTTAAAATTGAAAGAAAATTTGGAGTTACTGATTCACCCCTCCCCTCTCAGTAACTCGGTTAATTCCTGAATATTTCCAACATCTTTCATCAAAGTAGTTTCAAAAGACAAAAATTTACTGATCAAAGTATCTCTATTAAATCTAGTAGTAAGAGGAATGATCTCTTCAATAGCCTACACCTTAGTAGCATACTCAGGGGTTAAGGATATTATTACCTTCCAAATGATCTCATTCTCAATGTAGGAACCTCCAAAATTCATGATTACAATAGAAGCTTCAATAACTCTTTGAACATTAAATTTGACATTTTCTCCTTCCATTGTGTGCAACTTTTCCATCCTTCTATTCCATGTTTGTAACCTCACATTCCTGGTGTGAGAATCACCTTCATATAAAGCTATCAATATTTTCTAAATATCATTGGCCTTATCCAAATTTAACTTCAATAAGTTTTGCGTCAGATAATGCACTAATTAAGGCTTCCCTAGCTACCATGTTCTAAGTAAATGCCTTTTTCTCATCAGTAGATGTTGTCTCAAAGTAGACTTCATCCACAATGTTTGTATCATGCAATGTGATCATCCAATATTCCACTCCCAAGCATATCAGATGCATCTTCATCTTATTTTTTCAACTATCAATTTTTTTTGCATCAAACTTAGGACCGTCCTTAAAATTATCCATTATCAAGATCACCTCAAGTTGTTAAACTTTTTCTTTGAGGAACTAGGCTCTAATATCAATTGTTAGCAATAATAGTCCATAATACAATTGAGAAGGGGGGGTAAATTAGATGTATAAAAGATAAATAAAATTTTACACAACTTACACTAAATAGATAAACAGTAATAATAAAATTAAATGAACATCACACTCCAACACAATAACACAAGATATGGTTATGGGGAAACCCTATCAAGGTAAAAACCCTGGTGGGGATTGGTACCCACTATAATGTAAGTTAGTTTAAATATCCTTGTGAAAAGATCTAGCCCTATTAGGAGTTGATTATTACATCCTGTACAAAAAGTCCCTATTAAAGTAAACCCTTGTTATGAATCTTTCTACCTTGTTAGGAGTAGATAAAAATGAAGAAAAATTCCATGAGCGCACTACTCCAAGGTGAAGTCAGAATCCACCTTTAGGAATCACTATCCTAAGTATTTCAATAGGTAATGTGAAATAAGTTTCATGATATAAACACAATAACTTATCTTTCCAAAGTAGATCCAATATTTATGCTCAGTTCACAACTTTATCTAATACATCTCTACACTATCATGATAGATCTCACATCGACCTTCTCATCATTTGCACACTCTCAAATAGAGATATTGGATCCTTATTTATACAATAGTACAATGTAGGCAATTGAGTCATCCAATTAGGACTTCCCAAATGCATATTTAATTACACTACAACTTTCTAAGATATCCAAGGTATCTAGACACTTCACAAAATGAATCCAAAACATAAAATCAATACTTAATTCCAAAATCTAAGCTAGTCATCCTTGAATATGCCACCTTAATAGGTTAGGCCCAAAACTAGCTCCTCAGGAAAGCACACACCACAACTGATATCACCACTATCCATGCAACCTCATGTCCACATAAGATGAATTCCAAAATGTCTTATAACAAATCTTAATCTTTCTACACATGTCTCCATATCACATACATACTATACCTAAAAATATAGTAACCAATTCACTATTTTCCACTGCACTGTCCTATGACCAGTCCAAAATGTTTCCACTAAAACTCACTCTAACCAACAAACCAATATTTGTGATCATAGATAACCATTCTAAACACTATTTCAAATTGTACCCCAAGATCACAAATACAAAAATGCAACATATATCATCACATGCCTTCTTCTCTTACCTTCCCTTAGTGAATTATGATCAATATCTTCTCAACCAGTTCTATGATCATTCATAGCATATGTTGACATCAATGAAAATATATGAATATCAAAAAAATTACCAAAAAAGATTTCATAAGACAATCATATCTCCCTAATCAATCTCCTAAAGTACAAAAAAATAAGTATCATTATACCTTCTTGGTTCTTAATTCCTACTTGAGCCTAGTGCATAATCTTCCTTTAAATGTAGCTCAAGTATTTGTTAGGTATTGTATTAGTAACATGTTGGCTCCTTTTTCCCACATTGTCAGATTTACAATTCAATTGACAAATTAATGTCACTAATTGTCAATAACCACACCAAATCTGACAAGAAAAAGGGCCAATTAACAAGTACCAAGAGAATGATCCTCCTACACTTCGAGATCCACATCACTCAGGCAGGCATAACTCATATGCACACACATGAGTCCCTTTGATAAACAACATGCCTATAGATATATGACTATGGAATAGCTTTCAGACTCCTACAGGTATCATGTACCTCAATTTTCACCAAGTCTTATACAATATCCTACTTGCATAGAATGAATCTAAAAACTAGAATAGACTTCTAACTCCTCCTATCAAACATGAAAGGGAAAATGATTTCATTTGATTGAGTTTATTTTTTTGGGTTGAATGGACCCTTAAAATACCTTAAGTCTCTCATAGACCAATACCTTATCCAATGGGTGACAAAGTCAAATAAATCACTATAACGGAGAGATATGAATAGAGAAGACAATACATTCTAATATGTTGATCCCTTACATCAAACATACACCATTGACTAGATCCTACTTATGAATCCATTTTTGTACTCAGATGTGTAATCACCTATTCAAAGGACTTTAACCCTCCCCTTAGAAGAGACCTATAAATAAGCAATACATTAATCAGTATCCACTGAAAGACAAGTTTGAGATATCCTTGATATCCTAAATCATACACATCTAAAAACCAGACCTAAACTCAGTTATTACTATGAAAATAACTCTATTGCAGACATCTTTAGACATACAATAGAAATACTAAAACACCCTTGATGCTCTAATCAACAAGTTCAAGAATCAAATGGAGACAATCTGATGGTAGTATGAAAATATTGATATCTTATTCATAAGACACACTATTACAACTTATATTCTATTCTCCAAGCTAGAAAGGAAAGAGGGAACACCCTATATTGAGAGAAGAAGGAAATATATTTACAAGAAGAAACCACTCATGAAACCAAGGAAATTGGAAGCCCTTAAGGTTACCAAAAACTGGAACCCTTCTAAATGATCTTGGAAATCCTTATAAAGGATTGCAACAAGCTATGGATCATTTAGGTCAAAATTAGGTTTAAAACCACCAGGTACAACATGAAATGAAATCAATCTAGAAAGACAAGAAACCCAAGAAGATCAGATCAAATCTGATGTACAATTATTTGGGTTTCATCATAACAGGCCAGCTATAATTATAGCTTGAATAGATTTCTTATTGCGGACAAAAAAAAATTCAGCACCAAAACCAACCAAAGAAGACTTGCATGAATCAAAGCATGGAAACAATTCTGACATCCAATAAACCCTAGTCACCCTTGTCAAATAATAGTCCTTTGCATTAACTCGGCATCGCACCCCAGGAAACAAAATCAAATCAGGATGACTACCCATATCTTCTTGATCATTTCTCACATACAAGCATCCTAGAAAAACAAATTTGATCTAGCCTTGTCGTACTTACTTCACTGAAAAAAACCCTACAGAAACCCTGGCAAAAGATTTAAATCTTGGCAGCAATGGCTAACTAACAAAGTTTAAAATGGGGCTGTTGATCTTAGTCTTTCTCGGCACATCAGGTGGCTCTCTTTAAATGGAAATAGTCACTTAAAACTTTTAAAACATCAAGCCACATCATCATATCTTTTCATCCAATCATAATCATGTACCTCAGCATGACTTGGCAACTAGACCTAAAGTAGCATCAGTCTTTATTTGAATCAACGGTTGTCGCAATCCCATGATGACTAACTTCCAAGCATATTTCCTTTGCAACATCATGACCACCATCAGATCTTACTAGACCTACAAAGTCTTTATCTTAACCTTGGAAAGCAACCTTTAAGCTCAAGTTGTTTAGGGAACATGTGACTAAAGGCATTCGCTAGGTCACTGAAAGGTTATCTTAACCACGGTCTGATCAAGAGATCACATGAATGAAACATTCATGTGATCACTGAGTCTTTGTTTAACTCTAGGTTATATCAAGTGAAAAAGAGACTATCGTTAGATCTATCTTCATCTTGTGGTCATTTTTGATCATCCAAATACCTTGTAACCCTATGACCAAACTCATTGTTTATCTAGAAATTTAGCGAACAAATAAATCTCCACGTCACTGAATACTTGGCTTGACCCTAGTTTAATCCTAAGAATACACAACCACTGCCCAATCAAAACTTTATCAATGGTCTAGATTAAGTCTCAGAATGCTCTTTTCCTTTAACCCATCCTCTATTTAGTGAACCAACAATTTAAGGAATCTCATGATCGCTCAATTTTTATCTCAACCCATGTCTGGTCCAGAGATCACATGACTGAAGGCATTCACTGAATCGCTAAAAAATTGCTTAACCTTGGGTTTCATTACAAAAACATGCACCAAACACTCGATTACAACTAAATCAATGGTAACTATTTAATCTTTGAGTGCTAGCATACTTGACCACATCATTTGGGGATTCAACGACTGAAGGAAATATTGACCGTTCACCAAGTCATTGGATATTTAGAATTTAGTCACCAAGATCTAGAGAACACACAAACACTGCATTTGCTAGATCACTAGAAATAATAAAGCATGTGTAGGGAAAGGATTTGAGTGGCCATAGAAAAGGTAATAGAGAAATAGAATTGGCCAAGGGTTTATAGACTTAGATAAATTTCATGAAGCCTTAGGACATGGATAAACCCTATTTCTCAGACCTTCAAACTGCCATATCTTTCTGGTTTTTACACTTGAGCACATGAGATCTAAATTGGAGCTTGGACACACCATAAACTACCCTTGGCCAAGGTTATAAGCCATGAAATGATATATTTTCTTTGTAGATCAAAACAAGTCTACAAGTGGACATGACACTTCCCTTAGGTTTTTTGCACATTAGGCCATGCGATCTAGAATGGAATTTGTATACATATTGGACCATCTATGGTTAATCTCACAAGCCATAAGACCTTACACATCTTCTTCACTGATAAAAAGAAGCTGCAACCATCGTAAGACAACTTTCTTAGGGTTTTGCAAGGAATAGACCATTTTCTTTGTAGTTTGGCTATGACAGGAAAATGGCCTAACAGTGGTTCTATCTGGGGATGCATGTCTCTTATAGGCATGACAAGAATTTAGCATTTTTGGAGGAAGAAGACCACCCACAAGACAAAAAATAATTGGGAACCTTCTCAAAAAACCAGCAACTGAACTAGAGAAATAGGAGGGGAAACACACAACAGAAAGGAAAACATTTACAAATATCTTACAAGATTAAAAATTTACTTGGTAGCCCCAGGCTAGCAAAAAAAAATCAAAACCCTCCTGAGTCAAAGGTTTGATTTTCATTCACACATGTAACTAGCCACCTGAAAGTGTTATGACAATCTTACTACCAATATATGTGAATACTCATGGGCTGAAAAATGAAACTGCAATTATCACTACCCATGTTCTTTCATTCACAATCACTATCATGTTCATACTCTAAGAAGTATGGGACATCACTTAATTGTTCTTGATGACTGAAAATAAAAAATTTTATCTAGTAATGCATTAGAATATGAACATGGTGATTTTCATGCATTACTACAAAATTACCTGGCTGAGAAGGACTTGGATCCTCACATTCACCTTCATGCATTACTTCAGCCACTGAGTAACTTGGTTCCTCCTTGATGTCTTCACTGACTGGATCATGAACCAAGTGAAGGTCTCTTTCACAAATTTTTTGATAGTGGGACAACTGATCTACATCATTGTTTCTATCAAAAGAATTACTCTCTAAATCATTAAAGGCAAGGTCCTCAATACTGTCACACTCACTTTCATATTTGGTAAAAGAAGGAAAAGGATATGAACAAGAAACTTTCTCATCGCTGGAATCTTTATGACAGGAGAACACACTGTCATGGCCTTCAACCTCATCTTTTTTAGAGTCACTACATGAGAGGAACTCTAGTAAACATGGATCATCTTCATCACTTTGAACACCTGCCTTATTATCAAAGTTAAAGGATATGTCAAAGGGGAGCTGCAAAGAATAGTCCATGACAGATGCATACCTTTGGAATTCATCAGCCAAAAGTGCTAAGATCTTTTCACTGCTCAATGGACTTTGAACCTTATTATCATCTTCATTGGTCTCTCCCCTGATGTTGCAAACATCTTCCCTATCTGAAACAAGGATAGACATCACTGGCCTCAAATCATCTTGTGTAAAGCAATCACTACAGGATTCATCATCTGCATCATAATCACTTTCTTTCCCTTCACACAAAACATCCTCAAACTGGGACAAGAAGGCTTCCTTCTCATGTCGATAAGAAGAAAAACCTACTGACATATTGGAAATATTATCAACTTCAGATTCATCGTCAACATCTTCATATGCATTGACCTCAAAGTCAGCATCATAATCAATACTCTCTGCATGGTGAGAATCAACATCAAAATCACTAGCCTCTTCATGATCAACATAAAGAACTCCGCATTCTTGCAATATCTTGTCCTTCTCTAACTGCAAAATCACAACACTATTCTTTGCAAGTTTCTTCTTGAGAGTAGTAATTTTGATGAGAAAATTTTCATAATTAGTATCATGGATGGTGGGATCAACATAGATACTAATGTTTTGTATTTGATCTTGATCATTTATTTCATACACATCCATACCAGCTTCTTCATCAAAGTGTTATATAAATGTTTCTCTTAATACATCCCAAGAAGGGATTGAACATGAAGGAAGGGATAAGAACCAATCCCTTGCACTATGTAAAAGAGACTACACAAGAAACCTCATGGCAATATCTTCATGCTCAACATCCATCTCACCAAATAAACCCATGAGATCATATACATGTTGGCTTTCCAAAACTGATCCATTAGCCATGAATGTTGGCAAGCCTTCACCATCCTCAGTAGAAAAATCATTAGGGACACCTTCAATGCCATCAAAACAGAAGGGCATGTATTCCTCCATGAGGAATTTCCCACTAATACCTATCCCTTTATACTAATGTTGAACACTTGATAGGGATACATTTCTTACACTTGATTTTCATAAAAAATTTGCACATGAAAATTAACATACTTGGAAGTACTACAATTGAAACTTATCTTGTTGACTAGGAAGCAGGGAAAATATAGATCTCTTCTTATAGCTCCATCAGGTTCTTTGCTTTGTAGAGTTGCCACCTCCTTCAAGAGGAAAATACTACACTTGTCTTTGTATCTCCTTCCAATCAACACAAATCTTCACCAAAATCTTAAAAATTGTTTATCAGAGACTGAACTGATCAAACAAAGAACTCAGAGTCACCACCCACACTTGGTGAGAGGATTTAAAAGATTTTGAAACTGACTCTATACTTTCAACCAAGACTGTGGGATGATCCAGCAAATCAAGGAAATGACCATCTTAAAACTTGTTGTCATTTACTCCTTCCCCAATAGATTTTCCATTTTGTTGGCTCCTTTTTCCCACACTGTTAGATTTACAATTCAATTGACAAATTAATTTCACTAACTCTCAATAACCATTCCAAATATGACAAGAAAAGGGGCCAATTAATAAGGACCAAGAGAATGATCCTCCTACACTTTGAGCTCCACATTACTCAAGTAGGTACACCTCATCTTCCCACAGATGAAACCCTTTGATAAACAACAAGCCTGCATATATATGACTATGGAATATCTTTTAGAGTCCTATAGGTATTGTGTACCTCAATGTTCACCAAGTCTTATGCAATATCCTACTTGCTTAGAATGAATCTAAAAACTAGAATGGACTTCTAACTCCTATCAAACATGGAAGGGAAAATGATTTAATTTGATTGATTTGATGTTTTTGGGTTGAATGGACCCCTAAAATACCCCAAGTTTCTCATAGATCAGTGCCTTATCTAATGGGCAATAGAGTCAAATAAATCACTACAATAGAGAGCTCTAAATAGAGAAGACAATGCATTCTAATATGTTGATGCCTTACATCAAACATACACCATTGATCAGATCCTACTTAGCAATCCACCTATGTACTCAGATATGCAATCACCTATTCAAAGGACTTTAACCCTCCCCTTAGAAGAGAACTAGAAATAAGCAATACATTTATCAATATCCACTAAAAGACAAGTTTGAGATATCCTTGATATCCTAACTCATAAACATCTAAAAACTAGTCCTAAACTCAATTATTTCTATGAAAACAACTCTATTACAGACATCTTTAGACATACAATAGAAAGACTAAAACACCATTGATGCTCTAATCAACAAGTTCAAGAATCAAATGGAGACAATCTGATAGTAGTATGAAAATATTGATATCTTATTCATAAGACACACTGTTACAACCTATATTCTATTCTCCAAGCTAGAAAGGAAAGAGGGAACACCCTATATACAAAGAAGGAGGAAATATATTTACAGGAAGGAACCACTCATGGAACCAAGGAAATTGGAACCCCTTAAGATTACCAAAATCTAGAACCCTTCTAAATGATCTTGGAAATCCTTATAAAGGATTGCAACAAGCTACGAATCATTTAGGTCAAAATTAGGTTTACAACCACTAGGTAAAACATGAAATGAAATCAATGAGGAAATACAAGAATCCCAGGAAGAGAAGATCAAATCTGAGGTACAATTATTTGGGTTTCATCATAATAGGCCAACTGCAATTACAACTTGAATAGATTTATTGTTGTGGAAAAAACAAAATTCAATGCCATAACCAACCAAAGAAGACTTGCATAAATCAAAGCATGGAAACAATTTTGACATCCAAAAAACCCTAGTCACCCTTGTCAAATAATAGTCCTTTGCATTAAATTGGAATGGAACCCTAGGAAACAAAATTAGATCAGGATGGCTACCCATATCTTCTTCATCATTTCTCACCTACAATAGTCCTAGAAAAACAAATCTAATATAGACTTGTCATACTTACTTCACTGTAACAAACCCTACAGAAACCTTGGCAAAAGATTTAAATCCTGGCAGCAACGGCTAATTGACAAATTTTAAATTGTGGCCATTGATCTTATTCTTTCCCAACACATCGAGAAGATCTCATTAAATGACAACAGTCACTTAAACCTTTTAAAACATTTGGCCACATCATCATATCTCTACATCCAATTAGAATTGAGTACCTCAACATAACCTGGCAGCTAGACCCACTGCCACATCGATCTTTATCTAAATCAATGGTTGTCGCAATGCCACGATGACTAGCTTCTTAGCACATTTCCTTTGCAACATCACAACCACCATCGAATCTTATTGGACCTGAAAATTCTTTATCTTAACCTTAGAAAGAAACCTTTAACCTCAATTCATTCAGTGAACATGTGACTAAAGGAATTCTCTAGGTCACTGAAATTTTATCTTAACCATGGTCTGATCAGGAGATCATGCAAATGAAACATTCATGTGATTGTTGAGTCTTTGTTTAACTCTAGGTTATATCAAGTGAACAAGTGACTAACATTAGATCTATCTTCATCTTGTGGTCCTTTTTGATCAATCAAATACCTCATAACCATGTGACCTAACTCATTGTTTACCTAGCAATTTAGCAAACAAAGAAATCTCTAAGTCACTGAATACTTGGCTTGACCCTGCTTTAATCCTGAGAATATGTGAATACCGTCTAATCAAAACTATATCAATAGCCTAGATTAAGTCTCAAAATGATCTTTTCCTTTAACCCAGCCTCTATTTAGTGAACCAGCGACTGAAGGAATCTCATGATCACTCAATTCTTAACTCAACCCATGTTTGGTCTAGAGATCACGTGATTGAAGCCATTCACTGAATCACTGAAACTTTTCTTAACCTTGGGTTTTGTTATGAGAACATGTGCCAATTGCCTAATCAAGACTAAATCAAAGGTCCCTATTAATCTCTAAGTGCTAGCATACTTGACCACATCATTTTGAGATTCAATGACTGAAGGAAATATTGACCGTTCACCAACTCATTGGATGTTTAGAACTTAGTCACCAAGATCTAGAGAACACATGATCACTGCATTCGCTAGATCACTAGAAAGAATAAAGCATGTGTAGGAAAATGATTTGAGTGGCCATGAAAAAGGTAACTAAGAAATAGAATTTTCTAAGGGTTTATAGACTTAGACAAATTTCATGAAGCCTTAGGACATGGATAAAACCATATTTCTCAAACCTTCAAACTACCATATCTTTATGATTTTTACACTTGAGCACATGCAATTTGAACTGGAGCTTGGACACACTATAAAATATCCCTGGCCAAGGTCACAAGCCATGAAACATGATAGATTTTCTTCATAGATCAAAACAAGTCTGTAGGTGGACATGACAATTCCCTTAGGTTTTTTGCACATTAGGCCATACGATCTAGAATGGAACTTGTATACATCTTGGACCATCTATGGTTAAGCTTGAAAGCATAAGACCTTACATATCTTCACTCATAAAAACAAGTTGCAGCTAGGGTAAGACAATTTTCTTAGGGTTTTGCAAGGAATAGACCATTTTCTTTGTATTTTGGCTATGACAGGAAAATGGCCTAACATAACCCACCCTAGAACCCTTTGTTCTTAACCTAACCACATTATATTTTATTATATAAATTTATATAAATTTTATTTCTTGGAATTTAAGAGGGATTAATGGCCCTACTAAATACAATTTTCTTAAGTGTTTCCTAAAATAAAATAGTATTGCTATTCTTTTGATTCAAGCAAACCAAGATGAAAAAAGAATTTTTTGAGAAGATTACTAAAAAAAATTGGTCTTTGGTTCACTTGTCATCCTCTAAATTTGAAGGTTCCTTTTGTTAATTCTATAGTCTTTGCAAGCCTATGACGTTTAGAGGAACCCTTGTGTCTTATAATAGAAACAACATAGTAGTAGAAATGGAAGATATTACCTTTAGTAGAAAAATGGAACTTGATAAATGTTTATACTCCTAATACAAGAATTGGTAGGGTTGAATGATGGAAAGTTTTAGAAAATTTATTTCAAAATCTCAAGTTGGATTTCTATATTATTTTAGGTGACTTCAATTCCCCCCTTTACCCATTGAAGAAACATGCAAGTTAGGAAGACTCCCATGAAAACATGATATATTTGGTAGTTTTCTTCTGAACAACTAGTCTAATAGGCATAGATCTAAAGAGGAAAAGTTTTACTTGGAGTAATAAAAGGAAAGAAGATCACCTAATTTAGGTTAAACTAGATAGCTTATTCATAAGTAGTAACTGGAACATTCTCCTACCTTTATCACTATGTTCTCTCTCTAGGACTAGATCTAATCATTATGTTAGTCTCCTTACCAAAGATGACAAGTTGATAAAAGGACCTTTCTCCTTTTGATATGAAACTATGTTCTCTTACAATATAAATTTTGAGAAATTTATTAAATATTGGTGGAATACTCTTTTTAATAGTATTCATATGTTCATGCTTTCTCAAAAAATGAAAAAATTTAAAGAAATAGAAAAAGGATGGAACAAAATTTCATTTGGGAGCATATTTAAAAAGAAGTAATATCTTTCTTATTAGGAATGAATGCAAAGTATTTTGGCAGTCATTCTGTAGCAGTTGTTGTTGCATTCATGACTTGGATTGTCATTGATGTCAACATAGTGATATTCTGGATATTAGCAGGAAAGTAGGTACAATTTTGTTTTGCACACATGTTGTATTGTAGATTGGATTTTGTGCAATTGATGGTATGTTCTTTGGTGTGTTATTAACCTATGGTTAACAACACAAAAATAAATTCATTCATTTGTGAGAGTTATGAGCATTTTGGTGAAAGCAGTGTTTAGACAGTGTTTCTGTGAAGCGATGTTCAGAAATCGGAGGATATCTCTTAGCTAGGATGGAATCTAATTTTTTGTAGTTAAAGGGATGTTGGAGAATCATTAATGATGATGTGGTTCATAGTGAAAACTTTGAGGATATGTTTGGAGAAAGTTACAGTATCTGGAAGCCGACAGTTTTATGTGAATTCTGTGTGTAGCGTGTAGAATTTATTATTTTGTAATTGAGGACCGACTCATTTGTAATTATTTGAGTTTGGTATATAAGAAGGAATTTTTCCTTGTTGTAATGTGTACTATGAAGATTGAGATGCGAATATATGCATGAAGTGAAGAAAAGAGCTAATTCAGTGATGAAGGAAGACTTGTGAGTACAGAGATCTGGAATTGTAATCTTGTGTAGCAGAGACTACGGTTTTGGCATAGTGTGAAGGAGGTAATATATTTCATATTATTCTATTGAATAATTCTAAGATCTTTTGGATAGTGGGTTCAGAGATCTTGCCTTGAAGCTGTTTGGGCAGTGGGTCCTTCTGTCTTCCATAAACTCTTAACTGGGTTAGAATCTTTTAATAGGGATTAAAAATCTCCTAATAGGGATTTATATGTACTAAATGTATTTCATAAGACTCCTAACAAGGTCCATCCTCTAACAAGGAACTTTCATATTAGTGCATCATTCCCACCGGGGTTTACTCTTTTCAAGAGGTTCCCTAGTCAACATATCTTGTGTTATTGTGCAATTATGTATGATTATCTTTCTATGGTTGATCAATACATTGATTATATTGTTTAAAGTAGTTGAATGGATAAATTATCTGATAACTAATTCACCCCCCCTCTCAGTTATCTTGGGGATCTTTACTTTCTAATAATTGGTATCAGAGCAGTAGGTTCTTGAAAGAAAAGTTTAACAACTTAAGGAGATCCATGGTGAATTTCAGAAAAGAAAGCCCTAAGTTTGATGGAGTAAATTTTGACAGCTGGAAAGAAAAGATGAAGACACATCTATTTTGTTTAGGACAAAGTTATTGGTTGATTACAAAGAATGAGAAGACTATCATTAAGGAAGACAATCTAGAGGCAGGAACTAAAGATGAACTAGATCTATTCATGTGTAACATACTTGCAAGAGAAGCACTTTTGTCAGCACTACCGGAGAATGAATATAGTTAGGTAAGATGTTTGAAAACATCTCATGCAATTTGGAAAGCTTTACATTCTACTTTTGAAGGTGATGAATATGCAAAGAAGGCTAGATTACATAATTGGATTTGTGCATTTGAAGATATCAAAATGATGGAAGATGAATCTACTAGAAGCTATATTGGTAGGATGTCTGAGATTGTAATAGGAATAAAGTCTTGTGGAGGTGATAAGACAGAGAATGAAGTGATATGGAAAATTCTGAGAACTTTGACACTAGTATTCAAGTAGACAACACAGATGATTGAACAAGTGATACCTTGTACATCAAAATTTTCAAGAGAGACTCTTCTTGGAAGAATAGAAACAAAAGAGATGAACTTTAGATTATCAGGAGAGCTACCTAGAATGGAAACAACATTTAGTGCTCTTAACATTAGACCTACAAGAAGTACTAGTGTGAATGGAGATTATGCCAGCAGTAGCAGATCTGAGGAAGATAAGAAGATTGAAGAAGGTATTGCATTACTTGTAAAAAAAGAACCAGATGGTAAGAAAATATTTAAATGTTGGACTTGTCAAGAATATGGTCATTTTGCATCTAAATGTCCTAAAAGAGTTAAGAAGTATAGAAGCAACTTTAAACCTAGGATATCTAAAGAATGTTATTATGCAAATGATGAAGATCTTGAAGCAGGAATTGAAAAACATTTAAGTGACAGTGGTAATGATAACTTTGAGGAAATAGGATTTGTAGCAATTAAAGAAGAAAGTTCTAAATTTGATAAAAGGGAAGAAAAGGCATTAGTTTCACAAGTTGAAAAGAAATCTGATTGGATTATAGACAGTGGTTGTTCACATCATATGACTGGAGATAAAAGAAAGTTTGTTAAGTTAGATAATTATGATGGAGGAATTGTTAGGGTTGGTAATAATGCACCTTGTTTGATTAAGGGTATAGGATCTATTACTCTTGATGGAAAGACTAACACTGATGATGTTTACTTTGTTGATGGACTGAGACATAATCTACTAAGCGTTGGACAATTGGCTGATAAGGGTTATCAAGTTTGGTTTTCTGAGAAAACTTGTGTGATAAAAGATAAAGATGGAAATCTGATTGGAAAAGGATCTAGAACTAGAGGTAATGTATTTCAGTTGAATCCTACTGAGACGACATGTTTGATAACTAGGATTGATGACAGTTGGTTATGGCATAAAAGGTTTTGTCATATAAACTTTGATAATATTGTCGAGGTGAGCACTACACTTGCGGTAAGAGATTTACCTAGAATTATGAAACCTACTAACATGATTTACAAAGAATGTATGATGGAAAAGTAGAAAAGGAGTTCATTTCCCAACAATAAGTTCACATCGAGAGAGAAGCTAGAGATTGTTCATACAGACTTGAGTGGTCCTACTAGGACTAAAGGATTCTATGGAAAAAGGTATTTTATGATTCTTGTTGATGATTTTACAAGAATGATGTGGATTGCATTTTTGAAAGAAAAATATGAAGCATTTGATAAATTTAAGATCATGAAAAGAAAAATTGAGAATGAATCTGGAATGAAGATTAAATGTCTAAGATCTGATAGAGGTGGTGAATTTACATCTAGAGAGTTTAACACATTTTGTGAAATGAATGGTATTAAGAGACAACTTTCAGCCCCTAGAACACCAAAACAAAATGGTATTGCAGAAAGAAGGAGCAGGTCAATAACTGAAGCAGCAAGAGCTATGTTGTTTGAAATGATTTGGCTAAGACTTTTTGGAGAGAAGCAGTGAACACAATAGTATACACTATGAACATAGTACAAATCAGAGCAGATATAAACAAGACACCTTATGAATTATGGTTTGGACATACACCCTCAATTAAGTATTTTAGAATTTTTGGAAGTAAATGTTATATAAAGAGAGATGATGATATAGGAAAGTTTGATCCTAGAAGTGATGAAGGAATATTTCTTGGATATTCTTTAAAAAAAAAAGCATATAGATGTTATAACAAAAGAACTAAGACTATTGTTGAAAGTGCAAATGTAAAAGTTGATGAGAAGTTTAAAATTTAGGAAAGAATGCTTGATTATGAATCTGATGGAGAAGCACAACCTCAGCCTAACATTGAAAATGCAGAATTATTTTTTGAAACTAACAGTGATTTGCTGAATGAAAGTCATACTGAAGAAAACATAGAAGAAAATAGAGATCAGTAACTATGACACCTAACAGGTATACTTCAAGACATCACCCTGTTGAGAAAGTTATTGGAAGTTTAGATAGAGGATTTTTGACTCGAAATAAGGTACATTTATGTTTGATTTCTCAAATTGAACCTAAGACTACTAATGAAGCTTGTGAAGATGAACATTGGATTAATGCTATGAAAGAAGAACTAGAGCAGATTGAAAAAAACAAGACATGGGAATTGGTCCCTAGACCTGAAGACAAGAATGTGATTGGAACAAAGTGGGTATTCAGAAACAAGATGAATGAACAAGGAGAAGTGATAAGAAACAAAGCAAGATTGGTATGTAAAGGATATTCACAACAAGAAGGAATTGACTATGAAGAAACTTTTTCACTTGTTGCCAGACTTGAAGTAGTGAGAATGTTTCTAGCATATGCAACTTACAAGAAATTCAGAGTGTATCAGATGGATGTGAAGTCAGCATTTTTGAATGGTGAATTGGAAGAAGAAGTGTACATTGAGCAGCCTGAAGGTTTTCCTTTGACACAAGAAGGAGATATGGTATGTAAGTTAAAGAAAGCTTTATATGGATTAAAACAAGCACCTAGAACCTGGTATGCAAGATTGGATAAGTATTTATTGAAATTGGGATTTATAAAAGGAACATCAGATAGTAACTTATACACAAAAGAAATTGAGAATGGTTTGTTGGTTATAGTTATATTTGTTGATGATATTATCTTTGGAGGAGAAGATGAAGCTAGTGAAAAATTTGCAGATGAAATAAAGACTGAATTTGAGATGAGCATAATTGGAGAAATGAAATATTTTTTGGGATTATAGATAACACAAAGCAAGGAAGGTATATTTGTAAGTCAGACTAAGCATTTGAATGACTTATTGAAAATATTTGGAATGGAAGATTCTAAACCTATTGGAACACCTATGGTAACCAAACATAAGTTATCTAGCAAAGATGAGACACTAGCAGTTGAGTAGAAAAAGTATAGATCTATGATTGGAGGATTGTAGTACTTGACACATACAAGACCTGATATAGCACATTCAGTGGGGATTGTAGCAAGATTTCAAGTAGAACCTAGAGAATTACATTATGTAGCAGTAAAGAGGATACTGAGATATCTGAAAGGAACAATGGATTATGGATTATGGTATGAGAATTCTGATGATTTTACTTTATGTGCCTATACTGATGTAGATTGGGGAGGCAACGTTGATGATAAGAAAAGAACTAGTGGTGGAGCCTTTTTTCTTGGAGGAAAATTGGTCTCTTGGCTAAGTAAGAAGTAGAATTGTACTTCATAAAGCACAACAGAAGTAGAATATGTTGTAGTAGCAAATAATTGTAATCAGATTATTTGGATGAAGCAGATGTTGAAGGATATTGGACTCAAGTTTGATGAGCCTGTTGTTATACATTATGATAACACCAGTATAGTGAGTACGTCAAAAAATCTTGTTTTACATTCTAAGACTAAACATATCAAGATCAAGTATCATGTTGTAAGAGAGAAAGTTGCAGAAAAAGAAGTAATATTGGAGTACATAAGTACAAAGGAGTAGATAGCAGATATATTTACAAAGTCTTTACCTAAGGATACATTTGTGTATCTGAGAGGTATGCTTGGGGTTATGCCCCAACCTATTTTTGAGAATTGCTGCAGATGATTGCATCCATCCAGTGGTATATGAGCCCTATCTTTCTTCTGGATTGGATGTTGGAACTTCCTCTATGGGGGAGTTTATGAGTTGAGTCATGAGGACTCTTGTTATTGTATTTTTCTGAAAAGTGTCTTTTGACATTAAGTTTTTGTTGACTTAGTGATGGAATTTCTATCATTGATGTCAATGGGGGAGAGATATACATGAAAAACTTTGTGGATTGTATGAGAGAGCTGAATAGGAAAATGAAGCAAGATTTAATTTGATATTTTGCAGTGATGTTGCAGTATTGGATTTTTGGAACATTGGATGTTTTTCATCTATGTTTCCATAAATGCCAATGGGGGAGATTGTTAGGAATGAATGAAAAGTATTTTTCTAGTCATTCTGTAGCAGTTGTTGTTGCATTCATGACTTGGATTGTCATTGATGTCAACACAGTGATATTCTGGATATTAGCAGGAAAGTAGGTACAATTTTGTTTTGCGCACATGTTGTATTACAAATTGTATTTTGCACAGTTCATGGTATGTTCTTTGGTGTGTTATTAACCTATGGTTAAGAGTGCAAAAATAAATTCATTCATTTGTGAGAGTTATGAGCATTTTGGTTAAAGCAGTGTTTAGACAGCATTTCTATGAAGCGATGTTCAGAAATCGGAGGATATCTCTTAGCTAGGATGGAATCTGATTTTGTGTAGTTAAAGGGATGTTGGAGACTCATTAATGATGATGTGGTTCATAGCACAAACTTTGAGGATATGTTTGGAAAAAGTTACAATATCTGGAAGCTGATAGTTTTATGTGAATTCTGTGTGTAGCATGTAGAATTTATTATTTTGTAATTGAGGACCAGCTCATTTGTAATTATTTGAGTTTGGTATATAAGAAGGAATTTTTTCCTTGTTGTAATGTGTACTATGAAGATTGAGATGCGAATATATGCATGAAGTGAAGAAAAGAGCTAATTCAGTGATGAAGGAAGACTTGTGAGTATAGAGATCTGGAATTGTGATCTTGTGTAGCACAGAGTGCAGTTTTGGCATAGTGTGAAGGAGGTTATATATTTCATATTATTCTATTGAATAATTCTAAGATATTTTGGACAGTGGGTTCAGAGATCTTGCCTTGAAGTTGTTTGGGCAGTGGGTCCTTCTGTCTTCCATAAACTCTTAACCGAGTTAGAATATTTTAATAGAGATTTAAAATCTCATAATAGGGATTTTTATGTACTGAATGTATTTCATAAGACTCCTAATAGGGTCCATCCTCTAACAAGGAACTTTCATATTAGTGCATCATTTTTTGGGCATCATTCCCAACGGGGTTTACTCTTTTTAAGAGGTTCCCTAGTCAACATATCTTGTGTTGTTGTGCAATTGTGTATGTTTATCTTTCTATGGTTGATTAGTACATTGATTATATTATTTAAAGTAGTTGAATGGATAAATTATCTGATAACTGATTCACCCCCGCCCCTCTCATGTATCTTGGGGATCTTTACTTTCTAACATTTCTCTTGGTCTTAACAAAGTTCAAGCTCAAATGGAGCAAGGGAATATGGATGCTGATATATATTATAAGGAAAGGGATTTGAGATCTGAATGAAACTTACCAAGGAAGAAGAATTTTTTTGGAAGAAAGAGTCTAGGGTCCAATGGCTAAAATAGGGTTATAAGAACATCAATTTATTTCACCAAATAACCATGGAACACAAGTATAGGAGCAACATTAGAAAAATTATTAAAGAGGATGGATATGCTCTTAATAAGGAGGACTAGGAAATTGTAGAGGAGGTTGTTTCTTTGTTCTCTCATCTTCAAAATAAAAATCACTTTAGACAAGATGATTAAGCTTTTCGTAGTTATCCCTAGCCTAATAACACATTTTGATAAAAAAAAGAATCTTAAACCAGTCACCTTGGATAAGGTAAGAAAGGATGTCTTCTCCTTTGGTTCCTTTGAAGCACTTGGCCCCATTAAATTCCCTCTTTATTTCTTGTAAGATTATTAGGATTTGGTAGCATATGACATCCTTAACATGGCAAGAGAGTTCTTTATATCTGGCATAATTATTAATTAGTTTAATTCTATTTTCATAGCTTTGATTCCTGAGAAAGAGGATACCACCTTAACAAAAGACTTCTAGACAATCACTCTCTGTAACACTATATATAAATTCATTTCCAAATTTGAGGTCTTTAGGCTAATATTTATCTTAGATAAGTTGATTTTTTCAAACTAAAAAAGGCTTTGTTCATAGGAGACACATAATGGATGTTGTTTACACCACTCATGAAATTATTCATTAAATGAAATTTAGTAAGAAGATGAGAATGGTTCTTAAGGTAGATATATACAATGCCTATAATAGAGTCTCATGACCTTTTTGATAGAGGTTCTTAAAAATTGATGTAGGAGCATCTTTGGGTTCTTGGAAATATTCATCACCCAAAAGATTTCTTTTCAATTTCTTTTTGTTCTATTCTAGTTGGGTAGTTTTCTATTTTTTGGGTAGTGATCATTCCAGTTGGTTCATTATATTATGTGATCCTTATGTTTTTATCTAGGAATCATGGATATCCTATGTCTATCTTTGCATCTTGATTCAGTATTTCTAGATGAATTTATCTTATGATAGTTCTGGTATTATATTGCATTCTCTTTCTAACAGTTAGGTTTGAAAGATTTATCTTGTGATGGAGATTCACATTATGCAAAGCTTCATGGTGCATAATTATATGTTATTATACATGTGTCCAACCTTCTTGTGTTTTCACATCATGGTATATCTATTGGGGATGTTCTTATTGATTTAGGTCCTAACCTATATGTGTCCTAACCTACATGTGTCCAACCTTCTTGTGTTTTCACATCATGGTATATCTTGGAGATTGTTGATCAGACAGATTGACTTGTGGTTAGCATTCTTGTATATTAGTAGGGTAGTAGTTCTTGTTTAGGGTAGCTTATTGGTAATGACAATAGCCAATATATTTGATAGTGAAGATTAGGACTAAGGCTTTTGTCCTTAGTAATGAGGCATGTCTATTGAAAATTTTTTGATCTACATTTGCAGGCTAACTTGATGATAATTGAAGAGAATTGTTCCTTATTTGATGGTGGTTATGATTGCTTTGTTTTTTCATTAATTCTATGTAATCTCTAGCTACAAGGTTGGACATCTCCATTGGAGATTTCTCCTACCTTGACTGCATCAAAACTTATGGTTTCAAAGGAATATTTATGAAGATACTAGAGGCTTTCTATACTACTCCCTCCTTATTTTGGTTAATATCTCCATTGAGGGGTACTTCTCATGTGGAAGAGGCCTTATTCAAGGAAAACCCCTCTCACCTTATCTATTCATATTAGCTACAGAATTTATGGGGATGAAATATAATAAAATCATAGATTAAGGAAACATTAGAGGAGTTAAAGATACTTCTTTGTTACTTGCTAAGATCCCCCAATCATTTGTTGATGATACTATCCTTGTTGGAGTTTCCTTGGTGTCTAATCCTAAACACAAGAAGATTATTTTTAATGATTATGCATTTTCCTTGAGTGGGTTCATAAATTATAATAAAATCAAGGTCTATTTTTTAAATTCTAAAAAAGAGTCTAGTTCAAAAAATTATGGATATTATAGGTTTTCAAGTTTCCAAGCTCTCAACTTCTTACTTTTGTCTCCCCTTAATCTCTAAAGCTCATAATGATTATTTTTGGAATAGAATTATTGAAAAAGTCTATAAAACTTGTTGGTTGAAAACTAAAAATTATTATTTAATTAGGAAAAGTCCAACTCTTCTAGGCTTCTCTTAAAAACATCCTAGTTTACTACTTGTAGTTTCACATTGTGTAATGGGAAAACTTAGGTGAAAGGATTAAGGGTGATTTCAATAGAATAATTTATAATTAAGATAACAAGGCTCCCAAGTGTATGAGATCATTTCCTATAAATAAAGGATTCTAAGATAGCTATAGCTCAATTTACACATCTTGGAGATCATCCTCTTGAGTTTGAAAAGGACAGGACCAACATGATTTCCTTACTGCCTATCTAGGTTGAAGTGGTAGTTTACGTCATGAAATATTTAACCTATGTGGAAATAAAATCATGCCTACACTCCATAAATTTATTTTTTCTTAATTTCATGCACCATAGAAGACCTGTAATGAATGTGTCCAATGTTCTCTACAACTTTCTCTCGATTAGTGCAATGAAAACATAATAATGCAGGCCACATTTTGTTACTCACCATTTTCTCATCAAGTTAGTGGTTGAAAGTTCATTAAGAGAAGTTTCCCAAATGTCTTGGGATGAATTTTTTTTAATTAGAAGATTTCAAATTGAAGATGTAGGGCCAAGAGGCCAACCCTCACTTCATAGAGATAATAATCCATGAGGAGTCATGAAAATGACACTAAGAGCCTCTTTATCTAAAAAATCCCCTAAAAATGAGATTCATATAGCCACAAAATCAGTTGACAAACACTTACAAAAACCCTCATCTACCAATATTGAAGTGAGCCCTTTATTAGACCCTATAATTAGTGCTTCTTAGAAAATTCCCATTAGGACTTAGGTTGCTATGAGGATAGAGAAAGGGAAAGAAAAATTAGATGAGGGTGATAAAGAAGGCATGCAAGAGAAATATATTTAACTAGTTATTCCTAGTTCTAAGAAAAGGAAAATGAGGAAAAACACCCTCTTGTAGCTTTTATATCTACAACCAAACCCACTAGGAAAAAAAGTAAAGCTAGAACTCCTAATGGTACTGAAGAGAAACCTAAATAAAGAAGCACCAAGATTGGAGGAAGCTCTAGTGGGGTAGAGAATATTGAGAAACCAAGTGTTAGTATTCCTATTGAATCATCCATGTCTTTTCATGATACCCCTCAAGAGGAAACACATATTATTAGTAGTCTAGAAGAGAATGAACCACTATCCACATCTTCTATGCATATAAATTACCTTATGGAGGTTAGTGAGATGTAGAAAGTAAAGATGAGAGAGGAGTATTATCTTGAAGAACTTGTTGAGTATACCAACATACCTAAAGAAGGGGGTGAATTGAGTAAAGAATAAATAAGGGAGGAAGACCCTCAAGATCAATAGGATGTTTACATAGAAGAAGAATAAGAACCAATGGAAGAATAAGGATCATAGATATTTGATGAGCTTATTTATATTGTAGAAAAAGTAAGAGAACCTCCATTGCGGTTAGAAAAATTGGTGCCAAGAACTAGTAACCTAGGTAAGCAGAAGAGGATACTTGAGCATAACCGACCTTCTTCTCTTACAATTCATTCGATTTATTTTAATTTTTATAAGGACATGATATATAAAAAAACTAAATGAGATATTGAGAAGTGAAAATGGTAGAAGACAATTGATGGTCAAAAGAAATAAATTAATTTACTAAAGCATAAGGTGGATACTATAATTAGTATGGTACATTAGTTCATGTAATTTAGGGCACAACTTAGGGTTTGTGCCTTGTTTCTAAAATAACAATATCTTTTATTTTATTTAATGATGATTATTAGAGATTTGAGTCCCTCTATAAATATCCCACAATAATTTAATCATGTCTACCAATCATCACCTATAGTAATTTAAAATTTTATTTATGAGCTATACCTACAAGATTATGTTGTCCCATTAGACACTGAATGGAATCTCCTTCTTTACATTGAGTATGTGCACCTAAAGTCCCTTATGTCTCAAATAAATAATGAAATCACTATGGGTGATCAGTCAAGAGTATATAGGGATAGAGAAGTCAATGCTCTATTTACATTAAGCCAAAAACTAAAAACCCTAGGAGATTATTATCTCCTACCAAATGAGAACCCGAGGAACAAGATATTGTCTTTAAGAGAAGGATCCCACAAAAAATTTGAATAGATGGCTAGATTTGAGGGATAGAATATGATTGGTCACTTAGTGTAGAAGTGGAATAGTCTACCTAATGAGATTAAACAAGAAGAACCCCATTCACTAACTAATTATTGTGAAATAATCCAAAGGGAACCTAAACATATAAAATTGGGTAGAACAAGTTAGAATGATTAGCTTATTATAATTTTCTAGCCACCTATAATCTTTTGGTCATTATTGATTTGTAGAGATAATGAGGGTGCTTATGTTGAGAAAGAAGGTACTTCTACATGGGAAGGGTTGGAGGCAATAAAATGATTCTACTAGAACCTGCAGTCAAGAGGGGTGGGATAGAGAAACATATGTGATTTGAGGATACATGCCAGAATTAGAAACTTTCCAATTTCTAGAGGACTAGAAAGAGATTAGTTTGGGGGGGAAATGATGATTCTAAATAATGACTAAATGTTTATCAATGACTACTATATTTTCTCTATGTTGATCATGGGGTTATGTCATATGCAGTATCGTGGGCTTAGTTTCTAGGTGTCTTTGGTCAGTTTGATGAATTTCGCAGCATGAACTCAAACTTATACTCTAAATACCTCTATGATGGATGATAGACACTTTATATGTATATGTGTGTGTGTGTGTGTGTGTGTATCTATGTACATATATATATATATATATATATATATATATATATATATATATATATATATATATATATATATATATATATATATATATATATATATATATATATATATATATATATATATATATATATATATATATATATATATATATATATATATATATATATATATATATATATATATATATATATATATATATATATATATATATATATGTATGCACAAAGTGTCTATATATGTATATGTATATGGATGATACCTCATTTAGTGCATTTTCATGATAGATTTGCATTTAGGATGAGTCTGCAGTTGATTCTTCATTTTTAGGTGAAATTAGGGTTAGGATACTGAGGATTCTCCTTGATTTCCTTCTTTGTGGTTCTATTTTATAGGTAGGACCTATGTACTAGTCCTCATAGCCTTCATCACAATTTTTCTAGGCTTATGTGCCCTTTTCTAGCATTCTGTTCTATTTTCCCATCACTCTAAGTCTCTGGCCAACCTAGAAACTTCACTAAAACTCTAAGTTGACTGGCCTAAAAATTCAATTCAGGGTCAAGGTCGACCCTAACCTAGGTCATGGTTAAGGTCAACCCTAACCTAGGTCAGGGTCAAGGTTGACCTCGACCTTTATTAGGTTTCAGTTCTTGCTTTCAAATTTGAATCATAAAAACACCCTAAATTAAAAATGGGCCTCCAGATCTGAATGTGGAAGGGTTTTTATTCAAAATTTATTTAATATATTTCCTCCTTAGTCGGCTATTGTGATTGGATCATAATTCAAGGTGAAATTTTAATAAGGGGCCCTTACATTTTCCTAGGAGCCTTGCCTTGAAATCTCTATATATGCTCTCTCTTTTGCCTTCATTTAAAAAAAATTATGGGGAGAGGACATAATGATGGGATGATGATGCAAGATTGCAAGAGGATGATATAGGAGAACAAGCTATGATGATGCCTTGATGCAAGCAAGAATTTTGTGGACAAGTTATTGTGGACATTCATTTGGAGCAAGAAAGATTCCTTCTTCCTTGATTTACCATTTTCAACATTCAAGCATTCTAAAGATACAATCATGGGGTAGCAACTATGGATTGTGAGTTTGGTAGGAGTACTTTAGCCTTGGGGTCTTGGTATGATTTCTTTATTATATTCAAATCTATACATTGCTCTCTCATTTCAATTCATGCTAGGGTTTCAATCTAGAGGATTAGATCTTAGCATTGCACATTCAAAGCTCTTCCTATGAGAAACACACATACACATTCTATTACTTTCGGCTAATTATGGAGGTGGAAATCACCAAAATAGGGGTTTGACTAAGGAAAAACCCTATATAGCCACCCCAAAACACCATTTTTAGATATCTATACTTGATGTTTTGGGAGTTGCAGAGAAGATTTGGATACCCTTTTCAAAAATCTTTTAGGATCTGCGAACAGAATTTTCATCGAAGTAGTGTAGTTCAAGGTCAACATAAAGGGGCACAATTGCACCCCGTATTTGGGTCAAGGTCGACCTGGTTCAAAAAAGAAAAATATTTCTAGGTTTTCTCCATTTCTGTGTTTTTGCTCCAAATCCGGTTGCATAATTTCCAGAAACACAATACAGACACCAGAAAATAGGTATTTCCAGATCTTCTATGTTATGAGTTATGTATTTCATTATATCTGATTTCGTTATTCTTTGCAAGAAATTCAAGATTTATATTCCTTGTCATTATAATTTCATGTATGTTTTAAATATTGGTTTAGGGTCTCTTTTATGTGCAAACCCATATTGTTCTAAACCATATCCATATTTTACACTAAATGGTAACATTGATAAATGGAGTGGAAGGGTCCAAAAGCATGAGACTAGCAACCAAATTGATAATAATGCAAGTAGAGGCATTGACAAAAAACATTTTGACAACTTAAATGAAGTAGGGTCCAAACCCCAAAGCTTAGTGCATGGAGAGAATAATATGTAATTTATTTGGAAAATGTAATATTCAAGTAAAGAACCTTTTATTGAGAGCATCAAGTTCATCATACTATTAGAACGTGAATATATGTTGCTTCATACATAGGTTTGTTGCATCATGCACATGTGTTTTTGTTGCATAAAATAATTGTGAATATGCTCAAGAATATTCTCTTGCATAGTTAAGCACATGTTTGCACGTGTATGCTTAGCTTAAGTTCACCTAATTGAGCTTTAGTTGGGCCTAATTTAGTCTTGTTTGGCTCCAGTTTTCTTTTCTAGCTCAAGTTAGGTTTTCTTTATTTTTTAGGCCGGCTAGTGCTTTTTATAAAAGATATTCACCTATGCACTATAATTTATGTCATTTAATCCCATTTCATTGTGTGCAATCAAATACATAAATCTCAAATTGTCCAAATCATCTTGTTAGATCTTTCTTTGTGATAGGGGGTGCAGAGGATTATTAACTTGTGGGTTGAAATCAACTCCTACATGGTATCAAAGCCTAATTTGTTCAGAACCTATCCATTTTTCAAAGAGATCCAACCTTGAAAGGAATTTTGGGTACACTTTGAGTTCAATTTGGTCTCGCCATTATGTTAAGAATAGAAAACAATATAAAGATTCTATGTATTTTTGGCAAATTTGAAAAGTTGAGGAAAAGTAGTTTCTAGTACTAAGAATCTTGTCTTGGGATATGTGATATTTTTTCTTCAAATATATTGATTCATATGCAAGTACAATAATTCAAATATTGAACACATTAACTAAACTAATAAAATAATAGCTAAATTGAATAAACTAACCATAAAATCAATTTTACAAGATCTAAATTCTTTACTGACAAACCCTAATATAAATTCTTAAGTGATGTGTAATGAACCTTAATCCATATCATAATCTAAACCATCTAAAATGACAGTCAACATGAATAAGCTAACCTAAAGATCAATTTCACAAGTTCAATCATTAATCCACCATTTATTCCATTGTATAGCTTGGGAGTTGAATTTGGAAAGGTAGGAAAAGTGCTTCATTCAACATTGTTTTTTAGTGATCGAAGAACATAAACCCATCCAGACCCACCTTTAGTTAAAAAAATCATTTTTCTTAAATGTATATTTTCAATTCAAGCTTCCAGTTGCCTCAGAACTGGCCTTAATGTCGCTTGAAATGTCATTTTAGCGTCAAATATTGGTAGACAGCAAGGGAAATCATCATAAATAGATCATTTCATTAATATTTAATTAAATAAAATTACACTATTTATTATAACAATCATACATAATAAAATTTACTTTATAATTAAAAAGATAGTTTTTTATGAATAGTCATTTCCATTAGTTTAGTAATAGAAGTATATATTCACCAACAAAGTTAGGGGATATGAAATCATCCTATGAGATAATGAGTTTCAAATGGGAGTAATTAATAACAACAACAAGGGCCAAGCCCAAAAACTAGCTTTGCATCAAGCAACTAGAGCAGTACTAGTTGAGGGAGGAGGATCTTGATCATCCTTGTTACCCCATACATTAGCAAGGTTTGGATTTGGGTCCAGAGGGGACCCATCTTCAACTTTGTCTTCTTTCTCTGCTTCATTTTTTGGTCAGGGAAATAGCCAGAGGAAGCCATGGGAGCCACTTGGATGAAGTCAACCTACTAAAACCACTACCAACAATCACTCAGCCAAAGCCACACGGAGTGGCAGTAGCATTACTATTAGATGAACATGTTAGACCATTTTCCTGTCTTAGCCAAAAGCCTAAGAAAATGGTCTTATCCTTGCAAAATCTTGTGAAAATTGTCATGTCTAGCTACAAACTTGCTTTGGTCTAGGAAGAAGATATATGATGTTTCATGATTTGCGCTCTTAGCCATAAATAGTCCAAGGTATCATCAAGCTTTAGTTAAGGGTGCATGTGCTAAAATAAAAAAACCAGAAGGATATGGTAGTTTTAAGATCTGAGAAATAGGGTTAATCCATGTCCTAGGGCTTCATGAAATTTGTCTAAGTTTATAAACCCTTGGTCAATTCTATTTCTCCATTGCCTTTTTCCTGGACACTTAAATCCTCTTCCTGCACATGCTTTATTCTATTTGGCGACTTTGTGACTGAGGTGTTCGCTAGTTCTCTAAGTTCTCAGGTGGTTAGTTATTTCATCTAGTGGCCCAATGAATGTAGTGTTCACATATTCTCTTGGTCCTGGCACCTAAGCTCCTAACATCTAGCAACTTGGAAAATAGTTAGTCTTTTCCTTCAAGTTTCTCTATCTCCAAATGATCCAGTCAAGTATGCTAACACTTAGAGATTGAACGAGAACTATAGATGCAAATCAAGATCGGTGGCTGGCACTGATTCTCCAGATTTAACCCAAGGCAAGGAAAAGATCCAATGACTTAGAGATTTCCTCAGCCACGTATTCTCAGGACTTAACCCCAATTTGAAGAATTATTACGAGTTTTGATGAAGTCCTTGTTCGTATGATCTCCAAATGGGCTTGGGTTAAGTCAAAGGTTAGCCCTAGGCGGTCAAGTTTTTATTCAGTGATCTAGCAATCGAAGGCTTTCACATGTTCTCATGATATAACCCAAGGTCAAGGAATTGTTTAGCGACTTGGAGAATGCTTAGTTGCATAATCTCCAAATTTGACCACAGTTAAAGATAGGTCAGACTTTCTCTTTGTTCACTGAATTACTTGATATAAGGTGAGTTCAGTTAAAGGCTCAGCCATTCAGCGATAGCCACAAGATGAGGACAAGATCAATGGTCAGCATTTGATCTTGAGATATAACTAAGGTTAAGGTTTTTATCTGGTGACTTGGTGAATAAGGGCTATCTCATGTTCTCTAGATGTACCTAGGGTTAGGAGAAATGTTCTAAGATCTAGTGAATACTTCAGTCGAGTGATCTTGTGATTGAGGATAAGTTAAGATAGAGGACTTGGAGATTGATCTCGACCATTGATGAGATTTGATCAGGTGGTGGTCGCTTGTTCACTAGATAGAACCATGAGTCAAGAAAATGCTCATCTAATAGTAATTTTTAGTCGTGTGATCTCCAAATGAATTAGGGTTAAGGAAAGCTTACTGAGGTCAAGGTGGGTCTGATGCCAGGTGTTGCTGAGGTGCTCATTTTTTATTGGATGATGAGATATGTGATTTGGCTGGGTATTTTTAAAAGGCTTAGTTGACTGTTGTCAAATTATGAGAGTTGTCCAATCTGTCGGGAAGAGATAAGATCAATGACCATGTTTTAAACTTGAACTTGTTAGCTATTGCTGCCTGGATTTGAATCTTTTGCTAGGGTTTTCTCTACAAGGTTTGTTATAGTGAGTCATAAACAACAAAAGGTACATCAAATTTGATTTTTTAGGATGGTTGTAGGTAAAAGAAATGATTAAGAAGATATGGTCGTCACATGCTGATTTTATTTCTTGGGGTGCCATGCCGAGTTAATGCTGAGGACTATTGTTTTGGCAAGGGCGGCTAGGGTTTGTTGAATATTAGATATTTCCATGCCTTATACATGAAAGTTTCTACTTGGTGGTCTTGACATTTAAGTTGTTTTGTCTACCACAAGAAATTGGTTCAAATTGTATTTATAGTTAGCCTTGAGTGATGAAACCCAAATAATTATACAATCAGATTTTGATCTGATTCTCTCAGGTTTCAATGCTTTTTCTACATTCTTTCTTTTCTTGTTGAGTCTAGTTGTTGTGGTAGTTGTAGACCTAGTTTTACCCTAAATGATCTGTAGCTTGTTGCAATCCTTTATAAGGATTTCCAAAATCATTTAGAAGGGTTCCATTTTTTGGCAACCTTGAGGGGTTCTTGATTCTCTGTAGCATTTAGGGTTACTTCCATGAGTGGTATTCTTCTTGTAAATATATTGCCTTTTTCTCTACATATAGGGTGTTCCCTCTTTCCTTTCTCGCTTGGAGAAAAGAATATAAATTGTAATATTTTTTCTGATGAATAAGATCTCAATGTTTTCATACTACGACTAGATTGTCTGTGTTTGATTCTTGAACTTGTTGATTAGAGCATCAAGGGTGTTTTAATCTTTTGATTATATTTCCAAGATGTCTGCAATAGAGTTGTTTTCATAGAAACAACTGAGTTTAGGATTGGTTTTCAGATGTGTATGAGTTAGGATATCAAGGGTATCCCATACTTGTCTTACAATGGATGTTGATTAATGTATTCCTTGTTCCTAGGTCTCTTCTAAGGGGAGGGTTAAAATCCTTTGAATAAGTGATTGCATATCTGAGTACATAGTTTGATTGATAAGTAGGATCTAATCAATGGTGTATGTTTGGTGTAAGGCATCAGCATATTAGAATGTATTGTCTTCTCTATTCATAGCTCTCTGTTGCAGTGATTTATTTGACTATGTTTCCCATTGGATAAGGCACTAGTCTATGAGAGACTTGGGGTATTTCAGGGGTCCATTCAACTGAAAAACATCAACTCAATCAAATGAAATCACTTTCCCTTTCATGTTGATAGGAGGAGTTAGGAGGTCCATTCTAGTTTTTACATTCATTCTATGCAAGTAGGATATTGCATAAGACTTGATGAAATATTGAGGTAGAGGATACCTATTGGGGTTTGAAAGCTATTCCACAGTCACGTATCTACAAGCCTGTTATTTGTCACAAGAAATTATGTGTGTGAAGATGAGGTATACCTGCCTGAGTGATGTGCAACTCAAAGTGTAGGAGGATCATTCTCTTGGTCCTTGTTAATTAGCCCTTTTTCTTGTCAGATTTGGAGTGGTTATTGAGGGTCAGTGACATTAATTTGTTAATTGAATTGTAAATTTGATAGTGTGGGAAAAGGGAACCAAAAAAATGGTGACTCTACTAGGGAAGGAGTAAATGACGACAAGTTTAAGATGGTTGCTTCCTTGATTTGTTGGATCATCCAAGAGTCTAGTTGAAGGAATAGAGTCAATTATTTTCAAAAAATTTGTTATATCTTCTCACCAAGTGTGAGTGGTGACTCTGAGTCTTTGTTTGATCAGTGTGTTCTTAAAATAAAATATGATGTATTTTGTAATCTTGACAAGCAGTTATCCTATGATGTTGTGTTGTGACTTTGGGTTTTGAAGAAGGTTCAGGGTTGATAAAGGTTTTGAGTTGATTTAGATTTGTCCTCTGCAAAGAGGTGGGGACTCTATTGATGTTTGAAGGATTATTTCAAGGAGACTTTAGATCAGTATTTTGTAGCAGCCACAACATCTCCAAGTAATCCTATTTTATCAAGAAAAATCATTCACTAAATAGGTGAACAAGTCACTAGAAGAAAGGGAAAAATAATCTTGAATTTTAGTCATATTTATGGATAGAAGTTTAAGTTGTTGTAACGAGTATCAGAAATATTTTGTGGTGTGATAAAGTTAGTGATTGCAAAGAGATGGATAGGAACTTTGTCATGAGAAAAAGGTGTATTTTTCTATCAATGTTTTAAAAATGGAGTTTCTAGCTTTGATGAGTCAAGATGATGTTTCTAGATGTGAAAGTTATTAGTCAGATCTTGGAAATGTTAATAGAGAAAGAGACATGTATTTGATAAGTCAAAAAATCCAACAGACTTGCATGAAGATTTTAAGATGTGCAATAGGGGAAAGGGGAAAAGAATCATCCCATTCATATTATAAGAAATTTCTTGTAGCTTGTGATGAACTTTTTGTGGGTATTGAGCTTTAAGAATTCCAATATGCTGAAATGTTTCAAGAACTTGGTATGCCTGAATCAGTCAGTTGGACTGCATCCTTTAGAGATGAAGCATTAGAAAATGTTAAAGAATGGATGGATTCATTTATAGATGTTGAGTCTTGTGATGGTGATAATGTTGGTGTTGATGTTGATGATGGAACTTATGGTTATTAAGGGGTAGAATATGAATCTACAACTGATGATAGTCCCTGTAGTGATCAATTTGCACAAAGTATTGTCAGACAAGTCATTTCAGTCCCTATTTAAGATAGGTAAGATGTTTGTAGCATCAATAGTGAGACCAATGTGATGGAATGTGAAGTCTAATGCTTGCTAAGTAGTGAGAAAATTTTAGAACTCTTGGATACTGAATTTCAGAAGTATACTCCCAAGTTTGTTTCCAAAATTCCATGCCTGATAGATATAAGTTTTGACAAGATCTCAAATACAAACATTGAAACATGAACCAACTACTGTCAAAGACTCATAGCCATAAACATAAATATTCTAGCCCATCTACTACATATAGTATGCTTCTGTAGACAAATCAAAATGAATCTATGCCCTATCCAAAGTATATTTCACTTGATCCTAGATCAAGAACTAAAGACTAGAACATATATAAAGGTAACCCTACGTAATGGATCAAAAAATCCAAAATTCACAAGATTGACACCAAGGAGAGACTTGAAAGCTTGAAATACTTATGGGTAAAAGTACAAAGTTGTGTCACACTTTTATAAAGGAAAAGGTCAACAACACACAAAATTTTTAACTTTAACGACATAAAAATGGCATTTATGTTTAAAATTTGGAGATGATGTAATACCAATGAAATGTGTAAAAGTGGATGAAGTTTATGCCTATAATTTTTTTAATTTTTTTTGAACAAGAATTCAGATAGTTTTTAAATTTTTTAAGTCCATTTTTTACTTGTTGAAAAATGCTGAAAAATAAGGGTCTTGTTTGCACCAAAAAAGTATATGCAAATAATCTTTTTTTCCTTTAATTTCAAAATATGTCATAGATAAAATGTATAGCTAGTGCAGAAAAGAAGAAAAATTAGTTTTCAATTTATATTTTCTCTGTTATAACTACTCAAAGTTGAACATACCTGAAATTGACAGTTTCCATCTCGCGTCAAATTTCCCCTATCAAATCTACACCATTAAAAAAATAAATTACACAATCTTGAAGATAACTCTCTCCTCAAATGTTAAAATACCTACTTGCAGTATTTTGAAATTATAATATATTAGATCTACTTAAAATACTATAAAAATTATATGATGATAATCTTCGCTCTGTGCTCTAAAAAAGGGTATTTTTATATTTGTAAAAAAATATCATTAAAAATAGTAAGAGTTATTGAAACGTCACTTTTCTGAAATAATTTTATTTCTTTAGTAATTGTTATAAAACATGCATTTAATAGATATTTCCAATTGGAAAGGGTGAAGAACTTATCTAACTTAGCTAGAATGAATCTAGCTAGACCATATGTTTGACAAAAAATAATTTTAGTTAGAAATACTCAAATTTAGCTATGCTAATAAGTTGTCCTAAAACATGACACAACTTTGTGCTTTTACCCTTATATTAAGTATGATGAGTCATGTACATATTCAAAGTAGAAAAGGGATAAAACCACTTCAATAACCTACAAAAGACTACAAGGAAATTTTACTCAATCTCATAAAATATGATACAGCCTACTACAACCCCCTGGAACCAACTGAAATTAGAACGCTAGGAACCAACCTAGATTAGAACCCTTGGAAATGATGAAGAAAATCCTTTTATAGGAACAAGGATTCAACATGCAATGGATCATTTAGGGAAAAAATAGGGTTTCAACCACCCTGCCAACTAAGACTCAATCAGGAAATTATTACAAGGGGAAGAAAACAAGCAACCAAGCCTGAAACAGATCCAAGAAAGATCTCCATAAATGATAATTTTAAATTATGTACTGAAGACCATGAATCTGTCATGCATATCAATCTGATTAGACCCCTGCAACATCTCAAAACACCTTTATTCATTCCCCCACAACACAAACCACCCTACAAATAATCATCAAACCCTTTGGACCACACTGCAAAAGTCTAAAAGTCATCTTCCACCAACTTCAACTGCTAAAATAATCAATTTTGGTCCTTTTTGTCACTGAGAAAATCTCCACAAAATTCAAATTTGAAATACAATGGTTATCCAGACAAAGTTTAAAATGTGACCGTTGATTTCATTAATTCCCGATAGATCAGGCAGTTTACATTTAATCTCACAATAGTCGTAAACCCTCTGAAAAGTCTCCACCAAGTCAGCACACCACATCCAATAAAAATCATGCATGTCAACTCCACGTAGCAGATAGGACCCACATAGTATAAACCTTTAATCGAATGGTTGTCACATGATCACATGGTGTAAAAATATTCCATGTGATCACACGACACTCATAGATGCTACATCTATCAGCCCCTTTGAAAGATTCGAGCTGACTGAAAAGTCTGCCACATACTCTAGCTCGACCAATCACAAACATGCATGTCAGCACCCACTGGAAAAAGGTCCCACACTGACATCTCATCGACCAAGCAAGATCAATGACTATCACTATACCGCTGACCTTAAAAATTGATCAACTTGTCCCAATGGTATAATGACAACCACATGATCTTGTGGACCTGCACACACTTTATCTCCTTTAAAAACTATGGACCCACCTGACAATTTCCAAGTCACTGCTCCTTGACCAATTAGAAGCTACCAACTATGAATACCTAGCAATGGACCCACTAACCCTCCACATGTTAGAGTTGAAATCAATGATCGTCGCAAGATCACAAAGGGGAAGAATATTCCTTGCGATCATGCGACAACTGCAGGATCAAAAGGTGACTGACCACTTGACCCCACCTTGCTGCATAAGCCACTACATTGAATCACAAATTTCCACATGCACAAAGTGGGCCCCTTTCTAAATTCATCTACCATAATAAGGTCCTATCAGTCACCAGGTCATCTTCTACCTTAACCAATCGAAAATGGTCGTGTCAACATGATCTGGTAGCAAAGGACCCACCTATTTGTCATCCCGTAGCCCTGGAAAGATCAATGGTCATCGCATGATCACAAGGCCTAGAAAGATTCCATGTGATCATGTGATGGCCATTAGATCAAAGGAATCTGTAATTTGTTAGGCCCCACTGATGACTTTCTAGCTCACCGCCCCACAACCAATAACCAGTCGCCACCTCAACAATAAATGATACCAAAGGTGGGCCCATCAGGATAGATGTCCACTTGTCGCATGTTGGCATGGGGAAGAAAGATTCCATGTAAACATACTATAGCCACAATTTTTTAAAAGGGTGAAACATAGGAAAATATTACTACGGGGGACTTAGGAAAAAGTTAAAACACCATCGGGCTTGTAGAATTAGGAAATATTAAAGGCCGTCAAAGGTAAAAACTTAAGAAAGATTTAAATGGGGACCGACCCAAAATATAAAGCATGTGCATTTTAGGAATTTTAAGTGACCCAAAAATTAACTTAAAATTAGAACAGGGCCTAGGTAGACTTAGGGTATTTCATTACAACAACTAGTTTTTTGAATTTTTTCAAGGGTTTCAAGGCCAGTGACACAAAAATGACTATAGGGACCAGAAGAAACATGATACAGCCATGAAATTTTTTGTAGGGGTAGACCATTTTCTAAGGAATTTAGTTGTGACATGAAAATGGGCTAACAGTGGCTCTATCTGGAGATGCATGCCTCTTGCAGGCATGGCGAGAATTCAGATCTCTAGGAGAGTAGACCATCTATAGGACAAAAAGAAGGGACCACAAAAAACTGGCAACCGAACTAGGGAAACAAGAAAGGAAAAACTACAGGAAAGGGGAAACAACTATACAAGGATTTAGAACATTTACAAAAAGGCTCAAAGCCCCCAAAACTTCTAATCAATTTTTACCTATATCAAACAAATAGTTTTCATCCCCATAGAACAAAAATAAGCTGGGCTTATTACTTTCATGCACTTGATGAAAACCATTTCCATTCTCTAATAACATAAGATAAAAAATGTTAGCATATTCTAGTTGAGGACCAGGATGGAAGTCATACCAACTTTGAAAAGAATGTCGCATATGCGTGTTGCACTTCTTAAATAGGAAAATGCTGAAGGAACTACAACATGAATCATCTTCAATTTTGTCACCACATTCAGGAAGCTTACTATCCAAATGAAAAGAAAAACACTCCAACTCTTTCAAACTGTTAGTGCAAATACTATTGGATCCATTCATATTAGAAGTTTGCACCTCCAAGGAGAAGATATACTGATCTTCATACAAACACTGAGGGGACACATCATATGGGACATCATCACCAAACACAGGAGCATCCTGCATCTGGTCATCATTTGATAAAACTAAAAATTGTTGCTAGGTGGGAAAGGAAACATCAACACATTCATCATGAGAAACTGAAGGGCCATCCTTCAATGGCCTAGCAAAAGATTCAGAATTAGAACAAGACTTAAAATCTATACAACTTTCCCAATCAGTACTCAACACCATATCAGGGATATCTGCATTACTTGAAGATGAACAAACATTGATGACTTCATCATTTGATATATCATACTATACCTGGTTGCCATCTAGTATTGTTGGGGAAATAAAAGAATTAGAGTCACGCATGTCAAAGTCAGACCCTACTGACTCATGCTCTTAGTTAAAATCAATGTGTGTTGGATGTAAGAATTCAAAGTCATCCCTCCTTGAATATCTAAGATATTCACAAGCCAAGAAATCTGAAATTTGTTCACTATGAAGTGAACAATTGTCCTCAAGAACACCCTCCTCTAATAGGCAATCATTAGTAACATCTTCACTTATATATTCTTCATCCTCTTGCTAACTACACAAATCTTCCTCCCCATACTGGGAAAGAGCATCACTCTCATGATTATAAGAAAGAGTGTCATCACTTGACACATCTTCTTCATAGGTTCCATGCCCTTCACTACCCCTACCCCGCAAGCACAAAACCATGCATTCAGTAGCAGGCGGTGGACCACTCCGCAGAGAATTCCCCAGAAGGCACAGGAATACTGCTTTATACAAATCCTTGATCGATCCTTCTTTTGGTAGATTAGCCGGGCCCCCCCCTTTATAATAGTAGGGCTTATCTATAGGGGGGTAAGGGGGGGATGGATATATTCCTTATTGACTAAGGTATAGGTAGATTATCGTGGGTAGGAAGGAGATGAACTAAGGTACATTTCTATTGTTCCTTCCCGCGAGAATATTCACTTTCCCCTTTAGAATAGTAGGGCGAAGGGTTAGTCCAGGTAGGGACCTTCATTCATGGATGCCCTTCTTCCAGACTTGGTACCTTCTCCTATTGCTATTCTTTATCAGTCATTCAAGGGGGCCGTGGAGGCCCTACTATTATAAAGGGGTAAAGCAGGGAAAGATATTTATGAAAGGTCTCCCGGCCCCCCCCCTTTCTAATAATGGGCCGTATCTATTATGTATTTTTCTTAAGGGCTCACCCGTTCATAAAGGAAAGGGAAGCTATACCCATAGGCTCCATCATTCTCAATAATAGTACTATTAGACACAACCCCAAATGTATCTTGAAGATCAAGATCAACATCATTAAGTATGCAATCCCTAATATGCACATAACATTCTTCATACAAGGAGGCTAGCCAATGGGTTGATTTAGGAAAATAGAGCTCCAAAAACAAGCTAATGAACACAAATTCTGGAAACTCAATACCCCACAGAAGCTGATCATATGCTTCACAAAAATTCACATAGAACAAAGGTATTGATATTTTCCTTCTACCTCCCACCTTTAATCTTATCAATTGTATGCAATCCCTCGGGATGCCTTGGTCTAATAATGCAAGCTCCTCCTCAAGCTTACCCATTATAACTTAATGCAATACTTCCATAAAATTTTGCAAAAATACAACTGAAACTTTGAAGTATGCAAACCTCTACTCACACCTTATTCCTTTTCTTGGTGCTTGATCACTTAATAAGGAGCCATTTTAGAACTTTGAGAAATACCTAGGAATTCAGCAGTAGGAACTAATTTGTTGACTAGGAGTAGGGCAGATCTAGAGCTCACCATGTAGCTCCATCAAGTTCTTTACTTTTGTAGAGTCACCACCTCCTTGTAGAGGAAAATATATCACTTTTCTTTATTCTTCTTCCAATCAACCAAAACTTCACCAGGCCTCACCGTTTATCAGGAACTGCACTAATAAAATAGAGTACTCAGAGTCACCACTCAACACTTTGTTTTTCCTTTTGACTCTTTGATCATATAACCAAACTCAAGGATAGTTTAGCAAAGAAAGGAATTAGACATCTAAAACTTGTTGTCATTTATTATTTCCCTAGCAGAGTCACCATCTTGTTGGTGTTTGAAAATGCTTATGCCAACTAGGGATGCCAATATGCTTTGAGACTAGTATTAGGAATGGTTAGTTCCAAGTTTGAGAGCTCTGCAAGACAATTGGACCAACTATAGGGACAAGACTGCCCTCTGGACTTCTAGCTTTGCAAAACCAAGGTGGGTGTACCTAATCCAGTATCTTATGGCATTCTAGGACTTTAAACTAGATTGAACAAAGCAGATGATAACAAGAGACTGCTAAATGTTAACCAAACATTCATTGAATCTCCATTGCTATGAAGGGTATTACTACTATCAACCAAATAATAATTAAGACTTGAAATGGTGTTGATATGTGAAGATGGAAAGAAGTAAACAAGATCCAATCAAGCATTGAACTCAACTAAATATACTAATCCCTGATCAGTGCCATTATCCATTGGGCAGATCTCAAATACAAACATTGAAACATGAACCAACTACTGTCAAAGACTCATAGCCATAAACATAAACATTCCAGCCCATCCACTACTTATATAGTATCCTTCTGTAGACAAATCAAAATGAATCTATGCCCTATCCAAAGTATATTTCACTTGATCCTAGATCAAGAACTAAAGACTAGAACATATACAAAGGTAACCCTATGCAATGGATCAGAAAATCTAGAATTCACAAGATTGACACCAAGGAGAGACTTGAAAGCTTGAAATACTTATATTAAGTATGATGAGTCGTGTACATATTCAAAGTAGAAAAGAGATAAAACCACTTCAATAACCTGCAAAAGACTACAAGAAAATTCTATTCAATCTCATACAATATGATATAGCCTGCTACAACCCCCTGGAACCAATTGAAATCAGAACCCTTGGAACCAACCTAGATCAGAACCCTTGGAAATGATGAAGAAAATCCTTTTATAGGAACAAGGATTCAACATGCAATGGATCATTTAGGGAAAAAATAGGGTTTCAACCACCCTGCCAACTAAGACTCAATCAAGAAATTATTACAAGGGGAAGAAAACAAGCAACCAGGCCTAAAAAAAATCCAAGAATGATCTCCATAAATGATAATTTTGAATTGTGTACTGAAGACCATGAATCTATCATGCATATCAATCTGATTAGACCCCTACAACATCTCAAAACACCTTTATTCATTCCCCCATGGCACAAACCACCCTACAAATAATCATCAAACCCTCTAGACCACACTGCAAAAGTCTAAAAGTCATCTTCCACCAACTTCAGCCACTAAAACAATCAATTCTAGTCCTTTCTATCACTAAGAAAACCTCCAAAAAATTCAAATTTGAAATACAATGGTTATCTAGACAAAGTTTAAAATGCGACCGTCGATTTCATTAATTCTTGGCAGATTAGGTGATTTACATTTAATCTCACAATAGTCATAAACCCTTTGAAAAGTCCTCACCAAGTCAGGACACTGTAGCCAATAAAAATCATGCATGTCAGCTCCACGTAGCAGACAAGACCCAAAAAGTATAAACCTTTAATCGAATGGATGTTGCATGATCACATGGCCTAAAAAGATTCCATGCAATCACATGAAATCCATAGATCTTGCATCTGTTAGCCCCTTTGAAAGATTCAAGCCCACTAAAAAGTTTGCCACATACTCTAGCTCAACCAATCACAAATGCGCATGTCAGCACCCACTGGCAAAAGGTCCCACACTGACATCTCATCAAACAAGCAAGATCAACGGCTGTTGCTATACCGCTGACCTTAAAAATTGATCAACTTGTCCCAGTGGTATAACAACAACCACATGATCTTGTGGACCTGCACACACTTTATCTCCTTTAAAAACTGCAGACCCACTTGACAATTTCCAAGTGACTACTCCTCAACCAATCAAAAGCTGCCAACTATGAATACCTGGAAATGGACCCACTGACCCTCCACATGTCAGAGTCCAAATCGACGACCATCACATGATCACAAAGGGGAAGAATATTCCTTGTGATCATGCGACAATCGTAGGATCAAAAGGCGACTGACCACTTGACCCCACCCTGCCGCATAAGCCACTAAATAGAATCACAAACTACCACATGCACAAAGCGGGCCCCTTTTCAAATTCATCTACCATAATAAGGCCCTATTAGCCACCACATCATCTTCTACCTCAACCAATCAAAAATGGTTGTGTCAACATGATCTAGCAGTAGAGGACCCACCTATCTGTCATCTCGTCGCTCTGGAAAGATCAACGGTCATCGCATGATCACAAGGCCTGGAAAGATTCCATTTGGTCATGCACAGACCATTAGATAAAAGGAATCTGTAAGCTATCAGGCCCCACTGACAACTTGCTAGCTCACCGCCCCACAACCAATAACTAGCCGCCACCTCAGTAATAAATGATAGCAAAGATGGGCCCATCAGGACAGATGTCCTATTGTCACATGTTTGCATGGGGAAGAAAGTTTCCATGTGAACATATGACAGACACAAGTTTTTAAAAGGGTGAAACATAGGAAAATATTACTGCGGGGGACTTAGGAAAAATTTAAAACACCATCGGGCTCGTAGACTTAGGAAATATTAAAGGCCACCGGGGGTAAAAACTTAGGAAAGATTTAAATGGGGTTTGACCCAAAATATAAAGCATGTGCATTTTAGGAATTTTAAGTGACCCAAAAAGTAACTTAAAATTAGAACAGGGCCTGGGTAGACTTAGGCTATTTCATTACAATGGCTAGTTTTTTGAATTTTTGCAAGGGTTTGAAGGCCAGAGACACAAAAATGACTGTAGGGACTAGAAGAAACATGCTACAGCCATGAAATTTTTTTCAGGGGTAGATCATTTTCTAAGGAATTTAGCTGTGACATGAAAATGGGCTAACACTATGTCAGTTTGCAAAGTGATGAGATATAAATGGTTTAATCTTGATTGCAAACTAATGATCAATATGTTGATGTTTCTAGCCAAGAGGTTGAATTAGAGTGTTTCATTTTTTAGCATGGTATTGATAATGAAGAGTATGATCTTTTAATGTCACAAACTGATTAGTATTCATGGTGGTTTGGTTACTTTGTCTTGCCAAATGATGGTGACTATGATGATTAATTTCTCTATGATATGCTGAAAATGGATAATATTGTTTTTGACAAGCCACATGAAAGAAATAATTTCAATTTACCTTTGCTATATTGAGATGAAAATTATTTTTTGATAGGTGTAAGGACTGATTACAATTTTGAGGCTTTAGGCTTTTTGTAAATAATGTAAATCTTGTATAGTTTCTTTCCTCTCAGAGGTGTGGTGTGTTTCTTTTCTACCTATTCTTTCCTTTGTTAATAGGTTTTTGTCCAAGCGTTGTCTGTAGTTGTCCTTTTCCAGTAGGTGGTTTTCTCTCCCTAGAAATTCTAAATTCTTGCATGGGCACAAGTTACCCATCATCCTCAGATAGAGCCACTATTAGGCCATTTTCTTGTCATGGCCAAAATCCTGAGAAAATGGTCTCATCCTTGCAAAATCTTGTAAAAATTGTCATGTCTAGCTACAAACTTCCTCTAGTCTATGAAGAAGATATATGATGTTTCATGACTTCTGCACTTAGCCATAGATAGTCCAGGATATCATCAAGCTTCAATTAAGGGCACATGTGCTAAAATACAAAAACTAGAAAGATATGACAATTTTAAGGTCTGAGAAATTGGGTTAATCCATGTCCTAGGGCTTCATGAAATTTGTCTAAGTCTATAAACCCTTGGCCAATTCTATTTCTCCTTTAACTTTTTTCTGGCCACTTAAATTCTTTTCCTGCACATGCTTTATTCTATTCAGTGACTACGTGACTTAGGTGTTGGCTAGGTCTCTAAGTTCTCAGGATGTTAGTCATTTCATCTAGCAACCCGGTGAATGCAGTGTTCACACATTCTCTTGATCCTGGCAACTAAGCTCCTAACATATAGCAACCTGACGAACATTTAGTCTTTTCCTTCAGTCACTGAATCTCCAGATGATCCAATCAAGTATGCTAACACTCAGAGATTGAACGAGAGCCATAGATGCAGATCAAAATTGGTGGTTGGCGGCAATTCTCCAGATTTAACCTAGGGTAAGGATAAGATCTAATGACTTGGGGATTACCTCAGTCATGTATTCTTAGGATTGAACCCCAATTTGAGGAATTATTATGAGATTTGACGAAGTCCTTGTTCGCATGATCTCTAGATGGGCTTGGGTTAAGTCAAAGGTTAGTCCTGGGTGGTCAAGTTTTTATTTAGGGATCTGGTGACTAAAGGCTTTCACATGTTCTTGTGATATAACCCATGGTCAAGCATTTGTTTAGCGAATTGGAGAATTCTCAGTTGGGTAATCTCCAAATTTCACCATAGTTAAAGGCAGTTCGGTCTTTCTCTTTGTTCGTTGAATCTCTTTATATAAGGTGAGTTAAGTTAAAGGCTCAGTGATTGAGTGATAGCCATAGGATGAGGACAAGATCAATGGTCAGCATGTGATCTCAAGATATAACTGAGGTTAAGGTTTCTATTTGGTAACTTGGTGAATAAAGGCTATCTTGTGTTCTCTAGATGTAACCAGGGTTAGGAGAAATGTTTTGAGATCTAGCAAATACTTTAGTCACATGATCTCTTCATCAAGGATGAATTAAGATAGGGGACTTAGAGATTGATCTAGGTCATTGATGAGATTTGAACGGGTGGTGGTTGCTTGTTTGCTAGATGGAACCATGAGTCAAGAAAATGTTCAGTGATCATGTGAATGCTTCATTCGCGTGATCTCTATACCAGACCAAGGTTAAGTAAAAATTTTTGCAACCTGGAGAAAGCCTTCAGTCGTGTGATCTCCAGATGACTTAGGGTTAAGGGAAGCTTGCCGAGGCCAAGGTGGGTCTGATGCTAGGTGTTACTGAGGTGCACATTTTTTATTGGATGATGAGATATGTGATGCAGCTAGGTATTTTTAAAGGGCTTTGTTGACTGTTGTCAAATTATGAGATCCATCCAATCTGCTGGGAAGAAATAAGATCAACAACCATGTTTTAAACTTGAACCTATTAGTCATTGTTGCCTGGATTTGAATCTTTTGCTAGGGTTTTCTCTATAGGGCTTGTTAAAGTGAGCCATAAATGAAAAAAGGTAGATCAGATTTGATTTTACGGGATGATTGCAGGTAAAAGAAATGATGAAGAAGATATGGTGGCCATCGCGTGCTAATTTTTTCCCTAGGGTGCCACATCAAGTTAATCGTGAGGACTGTTGTTTTGACAAGGGCGACTAGGGTTTTTTGAATTTTAGAGATTTCCATGCCTTGTACACATAAGTTTCCTCTTAATAGTCCTGGAATTTAAGTTGCTTTATCTACAACAAGAAATCGATTCAAATTGTATTTGTAGTTAGCCTTGAGTAATGAAACCCAAATAATTGTACAATCAGATTTGATTTGATCCTCCTAGGTTTCCATGCTCTTTTTTCATTCTTTCTTTTCTTCTTGAGTTTAGTTGTTGTGGTGGTTATAGACCTAGTTTTTCCCTAAATGATCTATACCTTGTTGCAATCCTTTATAAGGATTTCCAAGATCATTTAGAAGGGTTCCAATTTTTGGAAACCTTGAGGGGTTCTTGATTCTCTGTAGTATTTAGGGTTGGTTCCATGAGTGGAATTCTTTCTATAAATATATTGCCTTTTTCTCTACATATAGGGTGTTCCCTCTTTCCTTTCTGGCTTGGGGAATAGAAGATAAGTTGTAACAGTTTGTCTTATGAATAAGATCTCAATGTTTTCATACTACTACAAGATTGTCTCCATTTGATTCTTGAACTTTTTGATTAGAGCATCAAGGGTATTTTAATCTTTCTATTGTATTTCCAAGATGCTTGTAATAGAGTTGTTTTCACAGAAACAACTGAGTTTATGATTGGTTTTTAAATGTGTATGAGTTAGGATATCAAGGGCATTCCATACTTGTCTTTTAGGGGATGTTGATTAATGTATTGCTTCTTCCTAGGTCTCTTCTAAGGGGAGGGCTAAAATCCTTTGAATAGGTGATTGCATATCTGAGTACACAAGTGGATTGCTAAGTAGGATCTGATCAATGGTGTATGTTTGGTGTAAGGCATCAACATATTAGAATATATTGTCTTCTCTATTCATAGCTCTCCATTGCAATGATTTATTTGACTCTTTTGCCCATTGGATAAGGCACTGGTCTATGAGAGACTTGGGGTATTTCAAGGATCCATTCAACCCAAAAACATCAACTCAATAAAATGAAATCATTTTCCATTTCATGTTGATAGGAGGAGTTAGGAGGTCCATTCTAGTTTTCAGATTCATTCTATGCAAGTAGGATATTGCATAAGGCTTGGTGAAATATTGAGGTACATGATACCTATATGGGTCTAAAAGCTATTCCACAGTCATGTATCTACAAGTATGCTATTTTTCACAAGAAATTATGTGTATATAGATGAGGTATACCTATTTGAGTAAAGTGTAGGAGGATCATTCTCTTAGTCCTTGTTAATTGGCCCTTTTTCTTGTCAGGTTTGGAGTGGTTATTAAGGGCTAGTGACATTAATTTGTCAATTAAATTATAAATCTGATAGTGTGGGAAAAAGGAACCAAGAGAATTAGCTATGGATAAATCACCACAAGGTGGATAAATTGAGAAATGCCTCCAAGAATATCTTCCCCTACCAGAAGAGTGACGAGGGGCCTAGGAACACGATGTCTATGAGCAACAAGGGAGGAACCGCAATTGCGGTGATGCCCACAAAGTAGAGATTTGTCACTAGAAGTAAAAATATTTGATAGAACTTTAACAACCATACAATTGGAATTAACCCAATGTTGAAGTAATTCTTACAAGTGGTCCAATTCGAGCACCACTTTATTGGCTTGAACCAAAATCTATAACATCACATTATTACATATGCATGCTTTAGTATACATTGAAACATTAATATCAAGAAAGTTGTTAGTGAAAAGAACATCATTTTTATCCTTCCAAAGAGTGAAGAGGATTTCCATCCTAAAAGAATATCATGTATTTGTAAAAATTTGAAGGGAAGCCTGGGAGAATCTCCTAGAAAAACTATATTCTAGGAAAAGTGTTTAGGCTGAAAATGATAAAAAAAATTCATGTTCATCCAAGTCCAATAATGTTGAACTTATCTACAAAACCAAAAAATATGGCTAAAAGGCTTAGGATGCTTATACAAAGGGTGTTAAGGATTTGATACACCTAGATGTTGAAGCCCAAAACCCAAGGGAAAGCCTTGGAACATAATACACTGAACAAAATGAGCCACCTTGGGTTCAACAATGGTAGACTAGACTATAAGGAATTTGAGTTGCCAATTTTTTTGAGAAAACTACAAATGCCAACACTAGTTGAGGGTGGAGACCATAGGCAGATGGGAACCATCTATTGGTAGCCCATCTTGGGCTTGAAGTTACAAAATGAAGTACACAGGAACCACTTACAATCTTTCCACCAAGGGATGATAGAATGAATGCCAAGCTTGTGAAGCATAATTAGAGGTGTAATCACCCAAAATTGGTTTAGTAAACCTTTAGCTCCACACTAACATTAAACATTAAAAATACTAGAGTTTATCTTATGCTTAACCAATCTTATCTCTTGATCAAATCATAATTTTATCAATTTATTCGATGATATCCTAAAGTTTGACCCCCTTATCCTAAGCTTTATTTGATTTAAAGAATACATCCCCTTTTAATTAAATAAAATCCACTTTATCATATCTGTGCACATGAAAAGGTAATTTCCTAATTTAAAAAGAAAAGAAAAGTTTTTTTGTCTTCACAGAAAAAAAATTAGACCCAAAATCCTTCATGCCTCTAATCCTCTTCACCTCTTCCTTCAAGGACATAGGAATGTCCTTTCCATCTCCTTGTCTAGTTCTCATGTCAGTGGAGAATTAATGGTTGCAAATCTATGGTGCCTTATCATTCATAGATCCACCTTTATCATTTATTCTTCAAACTCACCACAAACAACTCTCCCATGTGCCTCACCTAGGAGTTCCATCCTTCCTCTTTTCCCTAGTCTCTTGAAAACCAATTGGACCACTACTTGGCCCTTGATAGACTTGCATTGTTTGTACACATAACCCAACCTTCATATGCAGAAAGATGGATAAGAACCTACACCCAAAAACTCATCAACACAAAAATCAATAACCTAATCAAAGGTCCTGGTGTGGATTGCCTCCCTCATGGCTCTACCCACACACTCAAGATATTCAAGCTCTGATACCAATTTAATGTGTAACATCATGGAAAATATTTACATATTTTAGGATCCATTTGATCCATCCAACATTTCATCATATAATAAACATTCAAGAGAGGCATATTCCATCATTAGACAACATAAATATCTTTCTAATCATCAAATAGTTTTTGTGATCAACACTCATAGATCTGTAAATTTTGTTCTAAGAAATATTTGACCAAGACCTCAGGTGAAAAAATATAAAAATAGTATGAAAAAAACATATACAAAACTCAAGGAAATATAACAGTTAGATCAAAAGTCATTTTCTCTGTACTGAGACCTATTTTCTATCATAAAATAGGAAAAGTTATTTACCCAATCGGCCTAGGGCATCATATAAATTTCACAAACCATAACCAAATGATCCCAAAACAATTTCATATGAAACCTTTATAGATATAGTTTTAGAATATGTAAGCCATTAAATTTTCTAATGGTTAAATCATTATATAATCACAAATCTTTGCCTCCAACTCCATTGAAGATAGTTTAAAACTAGTCTTCACCAAAAATGTCATAACTTTCACAAAAATAATCATAAAAATGACTTAAACCAAAAGGAAATTAAAGTGTATTCACATATATTTCCAATGAATCCATTTATAGGTTATAAATCTCCAATATGAGTATGTACCAAATGCTACAATATGACTGTTTCCAAAATATCTCAAATATGAAATCAACAACTTTCACCAAAATATCTATAACTTCAACAATAGTTAATGAAATTCAATCAAACAAAAAGAATAAGGAAGAGGATTCACGCCTATATCTATACATTTTTATATTATAGGGTTTCTAGGCCGTACATATCCATAAAAGTGCTCCAATATACCAACTTGCTCAAAAATGTTCTCCTCTTCCTCTATTATGATTTGTTGGACTAATACATGTTATCTAAACTTTTTAAGGAAGTTAGAAACCATCCAACTACCCCTATGACCTTTCATCTTCCTTTTTGCAATATTTAGTGCAATTTTATAATTTTGCAACTTTACAATTTTGCACCTTTTTTTATGACTTTTAAAACACATTATAAAAGTAACTTCAAACTTTGTATAAACCCTCAAGACACATCTAAATAACCTATTAAGACCTTTTACATGATTTCTATCCTTTTCATGGCTTTATTTAAAATTTTGACTCTTTGAGCAATTTAGGCCCTGAATGGAAAACTTTTACAAATTTGGCTTTTATCCGTACATATTTTGTTTTAATGACCTTAATGACCTCAAAATATTAAAAAATACCAACAATGGTTTTTCTGACATCAAATCTTCTTTTATTACACATTGACCTCCCGATTGTGCTCTTATGCCTAGGTGCTCCTACACCAATTTCCTTAAGTATCATTTTTCTATACAGAGAAACATGGCCCTACCTTACAGTGAAATATCACACAACCTTTAGAAGGTATATCGCTTGGACCTAGAATATCATTACGCTTCGATAAAGTCTATCATATCATTTTCTGATAGATTAATTAAATCTCACCCAGATTTTATCTCTGTCACAGTTCAGGTTTATGCCAAGATTGCTTGATTTTTCTTACATTTTCTAATTTCTCAGTCTTTTAACACTAACTAGAAAGTAATCTTGCAGGACTATTGCTTCTATTTGCATACTATTTATGCCCTAACTTGTGGTTTTGTAGGCTTTTCTTATCAAAAGAGCTTAATACCTTTACGTCTACTAACATTTTGTGATGTAGGATCTGCTTGCCAAAGAATTCAACTTGAAACTATTAGTTCTTTATCTTATAAGTTGCCTTGGAGATACAAATAAACTTTATGTTTTCTTACATTTCATTTATAGGCACCTAGCTTAACTAGAAGGCTTATTGTTTTGTGACTAGTTGATTAGTAGGAGAGTATGCTCTTTTCCTCTTGGAAAATCATAAATATAGACCTACTTGATTAATCAATTGCAATTAGTCTTGGGTAAATGAACATGTGCTTCATATGTTTGAGAAACACTATGGAGTAGGATAGTATTCTCTTTTCCTCATGGAAAATCAGAAATCTAGACCTCCACTAGCTATCTATTTCTTTTCTCATATTTACCTTTAGAGGGCCTACTGAGAGAGAAATATTTTGGGAATGACCCAAGTCCATAAAAAGAAAATCCAACTACTCCACTCCACTATAATCAAATGATTCCTTCAATCCAAAGAGAGGGGAGACATGGCTATTTCTACTTCTAATGCTTCTTCATGTGTAGGCCTTTGTTTCCTAAATCTTGCTAAGAAAGACTACATTTGACTAGGTGCTTGTAATCTACAAGATTACAAGGGAGGTACATTCAACTTGTGAAGGGCTGAGAGGTCTAAATATTTCTTGCAAGACTATGTATTTTGGGTGTTTGTACGGGCTATAGGCCTTAATTCCACTTGAAAAACTACAGGGGGTAGTCACGAATGAAGTTTCTTATTAAGAACCTAGGACTTAGAGGCTAACCATTTTGGTCATGTGACTTCCTTTGTGAAAGGATTGATCCAAGTGGAATTACCCAGATGACCCAAAGACACTCACCATATGTGCTCTCTAGGATGCTAAAGCTTGAATATGTAAATATGGAAAGATATGCAATTTGAGCATTGTCCTATTCCAATTGATCCATAACTTGCATAGTCCTAGGAAAGGCCACTCAACCACCTAATCATGGGGATAAGACCATCAAGTTGTGGGAAAAGGTTGAAGCACTTCTCTCTTGACCTTAGGTATAAATTTCTTGATGTGTCTTCATTTTGTGCAAGACCAATGGAAATTATTTGAACATACACATTTTGGTTCTATTCATGGAGTTCTCCTTTGAGTCCTCACACATGCTTGTATCATAAAAGGTTGTTTTATCCCTTGCTTGATTTTTTTAAGATTACTCTATGTGCCGCAATTGCTTTGAAAAACTATTGAACTTGTTATGAAACTTACTATTGCACATTGTCACTTTGTCACATTAGTTGAAATGACCAAGTTGAATGCATATTTTAAGTCAAAACTGATTCTTCACTATTTTTTGATTAAATATCATTTGCCTTTAGTGAGAAATATTGCATGTCAATTTAAAGTGTCACCTGTAATTTAGAGAAGTGTTGCCCCATGATACTGGGGTATATAATCCTACCTGTATATAGTATATCACATCATCCTAAAGTGTCTTCTTTCTTCACTATGGTTTATTGTACAAATTTTGTCTCCTATCTTTGTGTCTCTTGGCTATATGAGGCCTATCACCCAGATTTTGATCTAATTGGGCTTGGTCCAAATTTGCTTGTAGTTGGTTTAAGGAGATTACATTTGACTCTTTTTGTTCTCTTAGTCTGAAATTGATAGAATATGATTTGTTTTAGGTAAAATAGATTACTTAGATTCCTTGGTTATATTCTTGACTAGTAGAGTTGTTTACTTGTCCAAATTTCTCTTGGTTGTCTTATCTTATTTTGATTTTATATTTTACTCGAGTCACAAGTGTTGTACCTAGGGATCTTACCTAAAGCTTGGGCACTTTGTGACAAGTCATCTTAATCTATCTCTTTAATTCTCTTTTTCTTTTCTTTTGGAGAATTGAACACTATGCTTTTCTAGGGTGGACATCAAGTCATCTTATGTCATCTTAATTGTCTCTTTACCCTCATATTCATGATAGTAACAACTAGATACCAAATTGATCAAGGAAATCAACCACCCATAAGCTTTGATGAGTTACCATTCCCACTATGTGTCATCATCATCATGGCAAAGACCCTCAAGTTATCTTTGACAAGGAAGAGGAGAATACCAAAATCTAGTTTGATCCTTTTGGAAGTACTTTTGATAGCACTTGTGAGACACCTTTTTCCTCATCAAAATCTGAAAATAGTCTATCTTTCACCATTTCTAGAGAAGAGAATAACAAATGATTCAATGATCTTTTCGAGCAAAATGAAAGATTAAGACAAATTGAATTGGAAAGAAAAGCTTACATGGAAGAATAAATAGCCTAATTGGCTCAACAATTTAACAAAAATCTCTATGGAAATGATGGAAAGAATTCACCACCAATATACCCTCCAAGATCATAAAAATTGTAAAATGTCCTCATAAAAATCCTAAAAATTGGAAAAAGTTTGGAAAAAAGATCATCTTAGAGAAAACCTAGAAAACAGGCACTTTGATGCATCAACCCAAAAAAAATCAAAATCATAAAAAAATCAACAATAAACATGTTCATAATCATTTTCATCAATAAATTGTCCCTTGAGACAATACAAACATTTGAGAAGACACAATCTGAAGACTTGTCAAATATTGTGCTTAACAAAATCATGCATCAATAGGAAAACTATCCAATCATGTTAGCAACCAATCAAATCAAACTTGTCCAATCAATCAATCCTTTATTAACCTACAATTTTTTTGATACAAGGTTCAATATACTTGAAACCAGATAATATCTATCTTAGACGGGGTACTTCATGCCTAAAACAAGACACTATCATCATCATCATCATCAAACAAACTATCGATTTTGATAGCTAGATCAAACTTCTTGTTGATTTGCTTGGTTCAGTTAGTCTTATCTTTTATTGATTTATCTTTTTATCATGACAATCAATCAAATTATTCATTCCAAAGAAAATCAGAGTCAATTTTCCAAAAACCACTGAGATGTTAATCACTGACACACACTGGTATTTCTCAGCACCCCGTGATGTGGTGACATTGACCAATAGTGTTTCTCAACAATAATCAGATACACTCCAATCATGATCCAAATGAATGAAAAACTTGGATGAGAACTCAATGTTTCTTGACACTACCCACTTTTTCAAGCTAAAGCACACACCAAAACACAAACAACAATAAAAATCTCTGAGTTCATGTTGATTACATTGCTATTGCGACTTGATGATGTGTAAACAACTAGAGAAGAAATAAAGATTGTTAATTTTCTTGGTATGTTGTTTTTATTATTCAATTTATTGATTCTCCCTTTATATGAAACTCAACTATGTCTATAAATGACTAGAGAAACATAGACTTGGGCATAATCATTTTCTTTATTTTCTACTTGTTGGTGTGGTTTGGATGATCCTGAACAATCCAATAAATTTGGTGTCTGTGATAAGTTCCTACATCATGATTGGAATGCCAAACATACCTAGACTCTTTTTATATGGATACTAAGGGGAGGTAGAAACTATCTCTTTGTCTATTATTTTGTTTGTTTATGTAAGAACCATTCAGGTAATCCTAGATTTCTATGCCTTGATGCTTATATTTACTTGCAAGATTAAATTAAAATGATGCTCAAGTCATCTTGGCTTCTATTCCATGGTGCTTGTGTCAGTTTCCCACATTTCTCTGATATATTCCATATTCATATTCTCATGGTTGCGGTGGCACTAGGGAGGATTATATTAGCTACAATGTCTCACAAGCATTCATTGATGAAAATTTTCAAAGAAAGATCAGTGACAAAGTCCTAGGGTGCATTTCATGGTAGTTTTTCATTAAATGCATTTTTTAGTAGCATTAATCTTCCACCAACATTCTTTTCTCCATGGAATATGAAGATTTATATCAAGATTATCATCTACTTCTTAGGTGATCAACTGTATCATTCGAAATATATTCGAGTACTTGTGTATCAAGAAGACAATTTCCTACAAATAGATGTTAGAAAATCATCACACATATGGGAATGTTCCATAAATCTATTTTCATATCCATATAAGCATAAATCACAATTGTATTTATTTCATTATGCATTCATTTTAAAATATTGCATACATAATATATCTATTACCTAATACATTAATCAACTATATAATCATTACATACTCATCTAATCTATCCATGGCATCAAAAATGAAATAAACATTTACATTCATCATACATACATCAATAGGAAATGCATCCATAAAAGCATCAAAGGAAATAAACACATCTCATAATAACTAATGGTACACAAGTACAATGACATCGAATCATGTATCTCTATATATCATCAAAATATCAATGTGCTACAACAAAGTATATCAAGTCATTGAAGCAAGTCATCGTGTACAATAGCCAAAATGGGGTACAAAAATGGAACATTAAAATCATGAGGCTAAGTTTGTACAATATCCTTGGTATATGGAGTCAGTGGAGGTGATTGTGAGGGAGGTACAGCCTCATTAGCATGTGGCATCTATACACCATGAGATCAAGCCATAAACTAGGAAAAGGGAATAACCTCCTGCGCTTTTGGAACAACTTAACTATATGCTGCTACATAATATGCAGTCCAACTAGTTTGATGTATCGATAGTTATTGATGGTGATCTTTTTGGAAACTGTAATTGAAACAATTGTTGTACTATCATTGATGTCAAAACCTTAACTGGTAAGACTGTTGCTACTTAGGAAAGTACTATATCTATTGAAGTGTTGTGAATGAGTGAATCAAGGTTGGTAACAATAGCACCTAAGGAAAGGTTGAGTTATCTTGATACTACAAAGTGTACTTAACTATGTTGCACAATGATGAGATAGTGTATTGTTTATCTTAGTGAGATTGAAGACTAAACTGGTAGGCTTAACCAAGCAAAAATGGATAAAATCATGTTTAAGCCAAGTCATGTTAGTGTTGACTGAGTTAGTGGATGTCAAGAAAAATCCTATGTCGACCGAGTATCAGTAAATTGTCGAGGAAGATAGTGCATGCTGAGGAAATAGTTTTAGTAACGACCAAGTGTTCTACATGAAGATCGAGTGGATGATCATAGTATTGACTGAGCATCAGGAATTTTATATTTGAAGAGAATTATTTTTGGGGATGACATTGTTTGAATTCTTGGTTATGTAAAATGTGTTGACTTTATTTATTGATTGTATGCAAGCATTTAATGCATTGTAAAACATTTTATTGTAAATCTTTATGAGATTTGAGATGTTTCTAGAAAAGAAGGCGAAGAACAAAATGTGGGTAGATTCAATGAATCTGACCTAACCCTAAGATCTATGAATGAGATTAAGTGGAAAAAGATGAGTTAACATAATTGAGGAAAGTATTAAGGGAACCTGAACATTGGATTAGATGTACGAGAGTGGAGAAAAAGGTTGATGTATTTGGGTGAAACCAAAATACTGGAAGAAAAGTTTTATTAACTGTATAAGAAAGAAGGGTGAAGGTGAAGTGTGGTGATCACTTGAAGAAAAGTTCCGAGCAGATCAGAGATGAAGATGGAAAAGTTTCAAAGTCAGTAAACTAGTATTTGTGTATGGAATTGGATCTGATATTTGCAAAGTAAGTTGTATGTTTTTCAAATCAACACTGCTGCTACTTTCTAACCATTGTAACAGTCAAAATCCTTTTAACAGAGGTTGATCTAATAATCATAGGTTAAATCCTTTTAATAAGGTTGCATTCTAATGGAATGTATGTAATTCCTTTGACCAAGCTCACTTTTAACAAGGTGATTAAATCCTTTAACCGGGTCACACTTGACAATGTGCATTGTAACCTTTGACAGGGTTGGCTTTTAACTAAGCTCACTTCAGAAGAGTGAAAATAATAGTAGCATGTTACAAAGTGGTTTTTCCCATATTGGGTTTCCACTACAAATCCCAGTGTCATACTTGTGTGTGAATGTTTTGCTGTGAACATTTCTATGGTTTTCAAGTTAGATACAGCTGGGTAGTGGACTGCATTGTTATATGTTTCTATTAATGAATCAGTGATGACCAAGTCTATTTGGGTTGCTTGATTTGATTTAAAGTAAAGTTTATAAGTTTGTCTTATACATCAGGACCTGAGAACAATTGATTCACTACCCCTCTCTATTGTTCTAAATCATATTAACAATTGGTATTAGAGCTGTGTTGCTTATTGGTGTATACAGAAATCAAGTTTAAAGGGACTTGAAGCAAATGATCAAGATGTATAAGAAGGAGGTACCGAAGCTGAACAAGGAGAACTTCCCTACATGGAAAACCTTGATGAAGCTACAGCTAGCTACTATTGGTGATTCTACAAAGTACTATATTGAGAATGACTATGTCTCACCTGCTGCACCTATGACTACTGAAGAAATGAGAGCTAAGAAAGAACATAATCAGGCAATGCTGGAAATTGCATCTTCCCTAAGCTATCCAAAATTTGAAGACATTAAGGATCGCACAACTGCTAAGGAGATGTGAGACACTCTTTCAAAGATCTATGGTGGTGACTTATTCATATTGAAAGCAAAAGCCAAGAGTCTCAAAGGTAAGTTTGATGAAATGAGAATGCAAGAAGGTGAAAACATTGCACAATATTGTGGTAGAATAAAAGAAGTTGTAAATGCTATTTAGGGAGCCAATGGAACTATTGATGAGGAAACCATTATTGGAAAATTACTAAGAACTTTGTATCCTATATATGCTATCAAGATCTCAGCTCTTCACGAATCTAGATGTAACTCTGCAAATGGACTCACTTTGGAAGGTCTGATTGGTAAGCTGACTACTTTTGAACTCTTTAATTATGATAACTTCACTATTGGAAGTATTGCAAATGTTGAATCTAATTTTAAGTCATAATTAGTTTTGAACAAAACTAAGAAGGAAAAAGAAAGATGCACAAGTGAAAGTGAAAATGAAAGTGAAAGTGAGAGTGACAGTAACACTTCTGATGAAGAACTTGAAGATCTAGAAGCTCTTATGGCTAGAACATTGAGAAGAGGAAAAGGAAAGTATAAAGGTAAACTCCCTATCATATGTTTTGCATGTAATAGGGTCAGTCATATAGTTGCTAGATGTCCTGACAAGAAGGATAAAGATGATGAAATGAAAAGAAAACACAAAGATAGAAGAGATGACAGAAGCTACTGAAGGAACAAAGACTACAAGGGAAAAGGTAAGAAATCTTGTTATATTGCTGAAGAAGGAACTGACACTGATGGTGATGATGTTGAAATTGAAGTTGTCTATGTTGTAATGAAAGATGAATCTGATGAGGATGAGAAAACTGCATTGATTTGATATGTGAACAAAAATGATAAATGGATTATTGACAGTGGTTGTTCACATCACATGACTGGTGATAAGGATAAGTTTGAAACTTTATATCATTACAGAGGTAAAAGTGTAACATTTGGAAATGATGCACCATGTCATGTTAGAGGAAAAGGTTTGATTAAACTGACTGATAAGATATCTTGTGAAAATGCTTATTGGGTTGATGGTATTAATTATAACTTGTTAAGTGTTGCTGAGCTGAACAAAACTAGTTACCAAGTAGAATTTCATCACAAGAAAGCTAAAATATTTGATGCCACTGGTGAGCTGATTGGAAGTAGAGAGCAGACTAGAGGTAATTTGTTCTATCTTGACCTATCTGAAGAAACATGTTTAATTGCACAACTTGATGATATTTGGTTATGGCATAAGAGGCTGTGTCATGTGAATTTTGATAATTTGGTAGAGATAAGTAAGAAGAAGAAAGTAAGAGGTCTACCTAGACTGAAGAAACCTAAGAATCTAATGTGCAAGGAATGTCAATTAGGGAAAATGACAAAGTCAAGTTTCAAGAGCAAATCCTTTACTTTTGAAAACATTTTAGATTTGGTTCATATTGACCTTTGTGGACCTATGGGTATACAAAGTTATTGTGGTGCTAGATAATTTATCTTGTTTGTTGATGATCATACCAGGATGATGCATGTAATGTTTTTAAGAGAGAAATCTAATGCTTTTCAATTCTTTAAGTGGTACCTAGCTAAAGTTGAGAAGGAGACAGGTAGGAACACGAAATGTCTTAGATCTGACCGAGGTGGAGAATTTACATCAAATGAATTTAATCTATTTTGTAATGAAAGAGGTATTCGAAGATAGATGTCTGCACCTATCTAACTCCTCCACAGAATGGTATAGTAGAAAGAAGAAATAGATCTATCTTGGACTGTGCAAGGACATTGATGATTGAAAAGAATGTGCCTCAGAAATACTGGAAAGAAGCTATAAGCACTGCTGTCTACACTCTTAACCAGGTACAAATAAAAAAAGGTACACATCTGACACCTTATGAATTATGGTATGGACATGCACCAAATGTTAAATGCTTTAGAATCTTTGGAAGCAAATGCTATATGCTAAAAGATACTAGGAATGGAAAGTTTGATGCTAAAAGTGAAGAAGGCATATTCCTAGGGTATTCCACGAAAAGTAAAGCTTATAAGCATTTGAACTTTGCCACTAACAAAATTGTGGAAAGTGTGAATGAAATATTGAAAACTTTTGGGATGGAAGATGCTAGACCAGTAGGAACTCTTATGGTAACTAGACATAAGTTATCCAAAAATGATGATGCTATTGAAGTGAATCAGACTTTGTATAGATCCATGATTGGAAAGTTGTAGTATGTTGTACATAGAAGACTAGATATTGCATTAGCTATTGGGATTGTGGCAAGATTTTTTGCCAATCCTAAAGAAACACACATGATGGTTGTGAAGAGAATTATGAGATATTTGAAAGGAACTACTGACTATGGGCTATATTATAAGAAGAATGATAGATTTGAAATGAAAGTTTGTACTGATGCTGATTGGGCAGGAAATGTAGATGACAGGAAGAGTACAAGTGGTGGAGCTTTCTTTCTTGGATAGAGATTAGTTTCCTGGATAAGCAAGAAACAAAATTGCATTTCCCAATCTACTGCCAAAGCTGAGTATGTTGCTACTGCAGTAAACTGTTCAAATCTGGTCTGGATAAAACAATTGTTGCTAGGAATGAAGGAAGAAATCATTGAACCTTCTGTTATTTTCTGTGACAACACAAGTGCTATTAATATTTCTAAGAATCCAGTGATGCATATAAAGACCAAACACATAGCAATCAGATATCACTACTTGAGAGAATTGGTACAAGACAAAGAAGTCCGACTAGAGTATGTGAATACAAAAGAACAAATAGCAGATATATTCACTAAAGCTTTACCTAAAGAAGCTCATGAGTACCTGAGAAGCAAATTAGGGGTCCTTCCCCTAGCTGAGGCTGCCTAGTCAAGCTAGGAGCACTGCATCAAATATGCCACAACAAAAAATATGACACATTGATGTAGAAGAATGTCACACTTTAGGACTACCCTAGAGTTGTGAAGAAAGAGCACAAACAATGAATCAGTCATAAGCAAGATGATAGAGGGAAAAACACTAAACTAAAAAGACACTATCTACATCTATTAGATGTATGTTATGTTGCTGCTTTGGCATTTTTGTCAAAGAGGGAGAAGATACTGATAATGATAACACATGATACTGAGAACAAAAAAGAAACCGAGGGAGAAGATACTGAAAGATAAGAGGAAGATGAATTGAAATGAAAGATTAGGATAGAGGGAGATCTGATTACTATTGATGGTCATAGAAGTATGATTTACAAATACTGAATCAGAATGAAGCTAAGGATATTATAAATTTCTTTGATGGACAGATAAGTTTTGGATTGGTTGGTAATACATGTTTTATTCAGGTGATATCATATGGTGTTGCCATCAATGCCAAACAAGGAGATTGTTGGAAACTGTAATTGAAACAATTGTTGTATTGTCATTGATGTCAAAACCTTAACTGGTAAGACTATTGCTACTTAGGAAGGTACTATATCTATTGAAGTGTTTTGAATGAGTGAAGCAAGGTTGGTAAAAATAGCACCTAAGGAAAGGTTGACTTATCTTGATATTGCAAAGTGTACTTGACTATGTTGCACAATGATGAGATAGTGTATTGTTTATCTTAGTGAGATTGAAGACTAAACTAGTAGGCTTAACCGAGAAAAAATGGATAAAATCATGTTTAAGCTGAGTTATGTTAGTGTCGGCCGAGTTAGTGGATGCCGAGCAAAATCCTATGTCGACCGAGTATCAGTAAATTGCTGAGGAAGATAGTGCATGCTGAGGAAATAGTTTTAGTAATGACCAAGCATTCTACATGAAGACCAAATGGATGATCACAGTATTGACTGAGCATCAGCAATTTTATATTTGAAGAGAATTCTTTTTGGGGATGACATTGTTTGAATTCTTGGATTATGTAAAACATGTTGACTTTATTTATTGATTGTATGGAAGCATTTAATGCATTGTAAAATGTTTTATTGTAAATCTTTATGAGATATAAGATGTTTCTAGAAAAGAAGGTGAAGAACAAAATGTGGGTAGATTCAATGAATTTGACCTAGCCCTAAGATCTAGGAATGAGATTAAGCAGCAAAAGATGAGTTAACCTAATTAAGGAAAGTATTAAGGGAACCTCAACATTGGATTAGATGTACGAGAGTGGAGAAAAAGGTTGATGTATTGGGGTGAAATTGAAATACTGGATGAAAAGTTTTATTGACTATATAAGCAAGAAGGGTGAAGGTTAAGTGTGGTGATCACTTGAAGAAAAGTTCCGAGTAGATCAGAGATGAAGATGAAAAATTTTCAAAGTCAGTAAACCACTATTTTTGTATGGAATTGGATTTGATATTTGCAATGTAAGTTGTATGTTTTTCAGATCAACACTGCTACTACTTTCTAACCATTGTAATAGTCAAAATCCTTTTAACAGAGGTTGATCTAATAGTCATAAGTTAAATCCTTTCAAAAAGGTTGCATTCTAATGGAATGTATGTAAGTCCTTTGACCAGGTTCAATTTTAATAGGGTGATTAAATCCTTTAACTGGGTCACACTTGATAGTGTGCATTGTAACCTTTGACAGGGTTGGCTTTTAACCAAGCTCACTTCAGAAGAGTGAAAATAATAGTAGCATGTTACAAAGTGGTTTTTCCCATATTGGGTTTCCACTATAAATCCTGGTGTCATACTTGTGTGTGAATGTTTTTGTGTGAAAATTTCTATGGTTTACAAGTTAGATATAGCTGGGTAGTGGACTGCATTGTTATATGTTTCTATTAATGAATCAGTGATGACCAAGTTTGTCTTATACATCAGGACCTGAGAACAACTAATTCACCCCCCCTCTCTATTGTTCTAAATCATATTAATATATCTCACTCAGCTGTTAATGTGTCTATCCACTTGTCTCTCTCCCCTATGAGCTCAATAATCCATTTTCCCCTCTCTGATAATCTAATCTATGCAACAAAAATCTCTAGCTTTAGAGATCGTACATGATCTTGAAGAGAGAGAATCATGTCTTATGGAGTCCTGTACCTTGAAACATCCTCATCATTGCCTTTGGCTACCTCTACAACCCCCACATCCTCTACAGCTCTCTATCTAACCTACCTCTCTCCTCCCCATCTTTGTGGATCCCTCTTCTCCTGGGCATCTTGTGCACTAGGTCCTACACCCCTGCTATCTCTCCTATTCTCTGATCTAACTAGCCCTTGCATCTCCCCTTGCCAATCTCTACCATGTATCCCTTTGACCATGTGGTAGTGGAAGTGGTGGTGGTGCATCTCCCTCATCATCAATCCATGGGGTGGGAGCTATTGGATTTGTGAACCATGGGAAGGGATGCTTGACAAAATGATCTCTGTAATATGGCACCATGTTTGCATCTAATATGGCCTCTAAATAATCCCATCTCACTCTCCTAACCAATGTAAAATCCTTTAAAGTGGTCACTAACACTAATCTTGATCCCCATATAGCTCTGATCTCATCTGCAAAATGAGTGTAAGTAGTTAACTCCTTTGATATCACCTACTAGTGGCCATACTATCATAAAACCTATCTATACTAAAAATTTCTCCAAGAGAACATGAGTGCAAGTGATAAGTGGTTGGGTCATGAACATCTCACTTTGATACGCTTGCCAGTCCCCCCAAGACTCTGTCCCTAGATACGGTCACCATTGACCATGATCATTTCATCGATCTATCACCTCCAGTAGCCAGTCTTCCTGAAGTGGGGTAGTATGACATAACCTATATATCTATAAATAAGGGGCTCCCCTCTAGTCCTAGCATCATTGCACACATGTCAAAAGATAGGGAGATGCTCCCAAACCCAGATCTCAAGAATCATGACCCCTATAGCTAAGGTCCTTACTCCCCTATATACAATCTCATGTATCTCATGATACATGTGTGCTCAAATATAGGATCCTCATGTTAGCTTTACTGAGCTAGTCCAGTAAGACCTCTAAAATAGGACCCCATCCACTATGGAAACCCTGTTATCCTCTATCAAGCATAAGAAAGAAACCTATATACCCAGCCATCAAACATGATAGGGGAGACACCTGGCTATATCTAGACATTATAGTATCCCATCCTATCCATCTCTTGAGGATGTCATCAACTTAGAATATATTACGAATGACCAACACTCTAGGAAGATGTGACACCTCATACTCTACTAAGGGACCGCCAAAAGGAACGTGAAGGATGAAATAGACATCCTATAGGGTCATAGTAATCTCACCTATGTGTAAATGAAAGGTGTTGTGCTCACTATGGAATCTTTCCACAAGAGAAGTCAACAGTCTGTGATTAAGATAGATATCGGGAATCCCACCTAACCAAATGAACCCACACTCAGCCAGTATGCCAGCTTTTCCTCCTAAAGGTATGGACATAACCTCAAAGTCAGTAGATATGTGATCCTGAAATGAATGTCCAGAAGCACCTCCTATAAGAAACCAATGAGTAGTTATTAGTAACATGCCAACAAAAGTATATTTAGAAGTTGAAGAAAATGCTATAGATCAACAACCAACATATAGAAACATTAGATTTTGACCTCTATACCCTCAAAAAGACTCACTATTTTTTCTATGAGAAAAAAGAGATAGTGAGGTTTACTCATTCGAGTATTCTCAAAGGCCAATACAAGTAAACTTCCCCATACGAGCAAGCACACAATAGAGTACGACTATAGGGGATTTATGGTAATTACTCATACGAGATGAGGGCACATCTGATACGAGCACTCTCAAAGGCCCATATGAGTAATTTTTTTATTGTGTTTTCTTGTACGAGCCTTGTCAATGGCTCATACAAGAAAATGACACTGTTGAATTAAAAATGCCAAAAATGAGCTTAAAAATAGAAATAAATCAATCAATTGAAGTCAGTTTTCGATGAATTATCACTGGATCATAATTCCTTAGCCTATTGTACACTCGTTGTTACTTGAATCAATGAGTTTCTACTGGAACCACTATTTTTGCTCAGAGGAGGTTTTTGAAATTTCAAACTTGAAGAGGTAAGAATGAATTGAAAATGACACTTTTGGCCCTTATATAGGTTTATAACCTATTTTTTAACTATCTTTGATTGATGTGAAAATAAAACCCCTACCTAATTTGACAATCTTGATTCCATTTTTGGGATCAAAATTGAAATATGAGATCATTTAATTGGTCAAAATCATAGTTTAACTTTTTAACCCTATTTGTAGTTGTTTGCTTGCATAATCAATCTTTTGTTATTCAAATAATTTCTATTTCTCTTTCTTCAAGTCATCAATGTGCCAGAATATTAGTCAACCCTTACCTGACTTTTGGTCAAACATGGTCAACTAACCCTCCTATTAGTGTAGAATTTACCCTACACCTCATAAAATCAGATCTAACTCTTTCGCTACATCATTTTATCAATTGAAATTCCTTCTGATCATTAGAGTTGTTAGGAATAGTCCCAAAATATAACTGAGAGCGGGGGGTGAATCAGTTATCTACAAGTTTTAATTCTTTATATGATTAAGTATACTTAAGCATTAAGCATAAAAACAATGAAAGAATACTTGAACACAATACCAATATTTTGGTTATGGGGAAACCCAAATAGGTAAAAACCTTGGTGGGAATTGACACCCACTAATAAACTACACTAGTGTATAATGATCCTTGTTAGAAGATCTTACAAATTTGTTAGGAGTTGATCTTTACAATTGAATAAGTACAGTGACTTGGTCAAAGGTCAGACCCTATTAGGAGTCTTTTATGATTGACCATGTTAGGGGTGAGGATGCACTATCTAAGAGCTCACTACTCAAAGGGTTGAAGGCTGCAACCTTCTGAATAACAGATATACACTATATCTAGATCTTGGTGAACTGTGCTTAGAAATGCTATCTAGATCAGTTCCAATGAATAGCATATACTCTTTACTTGGTCACATAGACCTTTTGCTGATGGCTCAACACTTCTCACTCTCTGCTTTTCTCTTCACATTCAACTCTGAACCATACTTAGCAATCACAAATGACTTCCTATAAATATCTTTCCTCTAGATGATATAATCAAGTCATCCTATTAGAACCACCTTGAAATCATATTAGAGAAACAATAACACTCTCCAATAAAATATCAGTCGGCTCTACTAAGCACACAAACACAAACTGGGACCTATCCAAATCAATAGGTGTAGATGTACGCTACACATTATCGACTCTACCAAATTAACTGATACTTTCTCCTCAAGCTGAATTACATCATGCACTCTTAACCAAACATTATTAACTCTTCTCCAATCATTAATAAAAGTATGCATACTGAAATGATAGGTGCAACTCCTATACCAACATAATCTCGGTCGACTCTTTTGGATAAACATAGGAAACTGCAACTAGTGAATAGCGACTGCATAACTTCACTTCTACTACACTTTAGACTCTACGTCCATGAATGTAACATCACTAACATGTATCCACCATATATCCAAACATGAAAGGCTCCATGATAACTGTATGGACAATCACTCATAGAACACTGCCTGTAACTCTGTTAGGAACACTTCTGACACAAGTTGATATATAACTTTCTGTATTAACAATTAACCTTTGCATCCATGATACCATGTTGATAGCATGTCCATGCTTCATATACTCAAATCTTATTGCACAAGTCTTCCATGCATGCTACTTACCATATGTTGTCATCAATGACAAACATATAGTCAACATTGGCTTGTTGGAAAATCTCTAACAATCTTCCCCTTTGGTATTAATGGAAACACATGTAATGAAAAACACCACCAATCCAAATGAGAAATTCTTTTATAACATTCTCCATTTCCTCATCAAAACTCCCCCAATGATGAATCCTCCATCTGCTACAATATTCTTCAATATTCTCCATTTCCGCAACTGAATTTCTTTCATGACTGAATACTACTCCCCCTTTGATACTATTTTTCATGACTATATACTACTCCCCCTTTGACATCAATGGCAAAGGGCACCAAACATTTAACCAACAGTACTACTCTTGAAGTAGAGTAGTCAACCATCCATCAGTCCCTAAGGACCAATGCTCTTTCCTCATTCTCTAAGCATAATCAGTGAATGGAATCAATCCCAAGTTCTTCCTAAGATACTCAAAAGTATCCTTTAGCAAAGGCTTTGTGAATATGTCTGCTAACTGATCTTTATTACTCACATAGTCCAACTTGACTTCTTTCTCTGTCACTTTACCTCTTAGGAAGTGATACTTAATATCTATATGTTTTGTCTTTGCATGCATCATAGGGTTCTTTGACATGTTAATAGTGCTAGTGTTATCACAATGAATAACAATAGGATAATAAATCTGAATTCCAAAATCCTTTATCATCTTCTTGATCCAAACAATTGTAGAAAAACTCAAAATTGCTGCAACATACTCCACTTCTGCTGTTGACTGAGAAATACAATTTTTCTTCTTGCTTGTCTAAGTGACAATTTTGTCACCAAGAAACACTTCTCTTCTTCATGTACTCTTTCTATCATCAATGCATCATGCCCAATCTGCATCTGTATATACATGAAGCTCAAAATTTTTTGAATTAGGACACAATAGACCATAATCTATAGTGCCCTGCAAATATCTGAATATTCTCTTTATTGCCATGAGGTGACTTTGTTTAGGATCTATTGTAAATCTTCCAACTATGCCAACTGTATTAGAAATATCAGGTCTAGTTTGAGTAAGTTATATGAGTTTACAAATCATAGACTTGTACAATGTTATATCTACTATTGGTGAATCATATTCTTTTGTAAGATTGCATCCTGTTATCATAGGTGTACCTATATGCACCTTAAAGTCATCGCCTAGACTTTGGGCTCCCATTCTTCAATTTATCAAATGATGGAACCAATTTATTAATTTCCTGAATCAATGCTTTGCAATATTTTCAATTCAAATCAATTTCCTTGATCAAATTTTAATTAATTCTATTATTCTAATATTTTCCTAAAGTCTTTATTCTAAGTCTCATTTTAATTAAAAGAAAAAATCCCTTTTAAATAAATAAAAAAACTTTTAATTAAATAATGGAAACCACTTTGCTAAAAATAATAAAATAAAAAGAAAAAGAAAAGTGCACTTTCCATAGAGATAGAATCTTTTGACTTTTTGAAAAAGGTTTTTGCCTCTTTATCTTGACCACTCATCTTTTTGCCTCTTAACCATGCCTTTTGATTTTGCCTATTGAGAATCTTGAGCACATGGATCAACAAAGATTTAATCTCCACCATTGCTCATTTCTTTTTGCCTCTTAATGTTTACCATCCATTTCTCTTTAAAAGGGGCCCTCTCCTTCTCATTTGGATATACAAGATTTTATATTGTTATGCTGCAAGTTTGGAGAGAAATTTTGAATTCATATTTCCTTTCATAGAATAATCTTGCATAAGAATTTTCTTTCATAGATTAGTTTGCTTTTATGCTTTGTTATCATTTAGAATAGCTTCCATTTTCATTTGCATTCATACTTGATGATCATGGAGACTAGCATTCTTGTTTGTCCTTTTTGAATCTCTTTTTTTATGGTGTACTTTCACAGGCACAAACTAGGTCTAAGCTAAGGGGCTTCATGATAAACCCTCGCACTCCATGAATAGAGAGCTATGAGTCACCATTTGAGACCTCATTCTTCAGCAATCTTGGATATAATGACTCATAGAAGTGTGTCAACATTTTAGCACACATATTTGGCACCCAAAATTTTACAACTTAAATCAAAATCAAGGGGAATCCTTTGTCACTTTCTTGCAAAAGTGGAGATGACAATTCTCTCGCTAGCCTAGGACCATTCCTGAAAATGAGAAGATTGACATCCTTGTTCTAGTAACTTGGTCCCTGAAATGCAATATGAAGATAGGAAAATGGTTTTTGATTCCTTTGACACCATGGTTGAAACCACATGTAGGATTGAGGATGTTTTGAGAGAACAAGGAATTTTGACCAAACATGGAAATGACAACAACAACAATGGTCAAAATAACAACTCTAACAAGGATATAGGAAGGAACTCACATTGGAATAAGAACAAACAAGTGTTGAATGATGGAGTTGTGGACTCCTCTCAACCTAAAGATCAAGTTGTTCTCTACTTGTCTATTTTTGTTCAAGCCATGAAACACAATACATCTCATCAACAAGAGAGAAAACCAAGATACCAAGATAAGCCTAAGAAAGAGAGGTGTTATTTTCCAAAACTTTGTGATTCATATGAGGATGTCTTCAAAACACTCATTGCCAACAATCGTGTACATCCTTGAGATCCCTCAAAGCATTATATACCTGATGTTAAGCCACATTGGTGGGATGAGAAAGCCTTCTGCAATTTTCATAATGGCATTGGACATGATATTGAAAATTTATGGAAACTCAAACATATCCTCCAAGATCTCATTGAGGGTGGAAAACTTAAGATAGATGGATTGAACACCAATGATGATTATAAGGCATTCAAAGAACCTTTTCCCAAGTATGAGAAGGGGGAAACCTCTAAACCTAAGAATGACAAGGCTGAGGTCCATTAGACTTACATAGTTGCAGAGAATGTTGTCAACATGCTTGAAGTTGTAGAGGAAAATATCAACATGATGAGAAATAAATATCCCTATGGTTATGATCTAGACATGGAATCTCCTCCTATTTTTGATGAAGAACCTATCATGGTGCTAAGGGGTCCTAAATCTAGAATTTCATCCCAAGCTCTCAATGCTATCACACAAAGTCAAGGTCTCATTGTCATTAGAGGACCCAATTCAAGTCAACCTAGTAAACCAAAGCAAGTTGCATCCAAGAATGTCACCTCAAAACCAAAGTCAATCCTAAGCCAAGTTATAATCTTTTCAATTAGTTGCAAAGAACCCCAGCTCATATTTCAATCTTCGAGCTCTTAGAGTTGTCTCCAAGACACAAGAAAGTCCTTGAGGATACTTTGCGCACATCAAATGTCCCCAACAATTTAGATGTTGATCAATTCTAGAACATGGTTAACCATATTTATAGCCCTCAATAACTTACCTTTTTGGAGGATGATGATAAAGCTTTGAGCCACCCACACAACCTCACCCTTCATATTGAAGTCACGATCCACAAAACCTATGTTAGGCATGTGTTGATAGATGGGGTTACTAGGCTTAATATGTGTTCCTTGAGTCTTTTAAGGACATTGGGTTATTCTGAACAAGTCATAGATACCAGAAAGAAGATCACTATCAAATCCTATGATGAGGTGGAAAGAAGTTCAAAGGCATTGGTCATCCTTCCTATTAGGATTGGCCCAGTTGAGAAGGATATTTTATTTCAAATTATTGATCCTGGTCCCCTTGCATACAATATTTTACTAGGTAGACCATGGATTCATGATATGCAAGAAGTGTCATCTATCTATCATTAGTGTGTTAAGTTCCCCTGCAATAGAGTAGAGATTTGTATTCCTGGGGATAACACTTTATCTATTAACTCAATTTCAGCATGTACTCATGTTCCCCTCAATAGAGAAACCAAAGACTTCAATGTGACCTTAGCAGAATGCAAAGACAAGTTCAAGTCAGTAGACCTTGGCATGGGGGGGTATCAACTTAACTCCTTTACAAAGCTACTAGTTTAACCTAGGTCTTATGGCAAGCTTTCACAAGAGATAAGACCTTCCTCTTCAACCATGACTTTATTTGGCACATTTGTAGAGTCCTTAGTGCCTAGTCAAGATGAGAAAGAAGAGGTGGTTGTTAAAGACTAGATTTATAGAGAAGAGAAATACATGCACAATGAGAACTTCCCTCCCTCTCCTAAGGCCTATGGAAGAGGGTATAATTTTGTCAAAAAGATAGGCTATCTTGGACATGGTCCTCTTAGTCACATATTGGATGCTAGAGCTGAACCTCTTGATTATGCTCTTTTTGGATGGAAGTCTAAGAAGATGGTTGGCCTAGGATTTGTGAATTATAACAAGAACACTTCTCCTATCCTTGATGAGTCAGATAGTGAAGATGAACCAAAATACATACCTAATTTGACAAATCAGCAAGATATGTCTGAAGATTGGGTCCCTTCCACTAATCTCCTTTGGGGATATTCAGATAGTCCAGTCAGTCATATGATAGTTGCAACCCTAGAACAAGATGAATCAGATGTAGAAGATCTTATCAGAGAATGTCAATGAAAGAATATTTTTCATTTGGTGGAGAGAGATGCTACCCTTGATGACATTAGAGCTTCCACATCAAGATGTCCCAAACCTTCATGGTGTAAACATCCCTGTTGGGATTCAGAAATAGATTCACATGAGTATGAATGGGACTCCCTCTTTGATTCTTCCATAGTTGACATGGATGTTGATGTCATCCACACTTATAGTTCTCAACCTGAGGTAGCTGACAAGTCACATGTAGGAATAGAGGGTTTGAACCCACATGTTTCCTTATTGGAAAATTCTTCACTTATTAGGAAAAATCCTGATTTGGGTAGCTTAGAAGGATACTTGACAGACTCTGAATCATCAGTCACCAAAGATGATATCATTTGTATTCACAACCTTGACCTAGTCATTGACTTACCCCTTATTCATCCTAACCTCCTTGATTGGTCCCAACTCTATCAAGAGCCTGAACTCCTAACGTTTCAAAATGATTATGAGATATCTTGTTACTTGAATGCCATCGAACATGTAATCTCTTCCACCAATGAGCTAACTACTAGTATGATAGAGCCAAACATCAAGTACCTTAGTCACAAAATAAAAAGAAAAGAAATTTTAAAAAATAAGAGTTCTGATGGTGAAAACCACTGTGTGGCGGTGTCAGAACCAAAAAAAGTAAAAAGAAATGACACATCCAAGGGTGAAAACCTCTCTGAGGTGCTTAAGGATGAGGTACTTAATCATCTCCCTAGCTAATTTCAAGACAAATCTTCAGTGCTTGTTGAGAAAACAACACCAGTCAATTTGGGTATAGATGAGGCTCCACAAATAGTACACTTTGCTTAGTCTTTGTTACCACAAGAAAAAGAATCTTACACTAAGTTCTTACAAAAAAAGAAGATCAATTTTGCATGGAATTTTTTAGATATGTCAGGGTTGGACACTAATCTTATCATACATCACTTGTCCATAGCTCTGGGTGTAAAACTAGTCAAACAAAAATTGAGAAAGATGCATCCTCACATAACTCTTCTAGTCAAAGAAGAATTAGAGACACTCCTTGGTTCAGGATTCATAAGAGCTATTGACTATGCTGAATGGATATCAAACATTGTACCAATTTACAAACATGAAAAATCCATTCGGATTTGTATAGATTTTAGAGATGTCAATAGATAATTCTCAAAGGATGACTTTCCACTTCCCAATATAGACATGATAGTGGACATGACTGCGTATTATGATATTTATTCCTTGATGGATGGTTTTTCTAGATATAATCAGATTAAGATAGCTCCTTAAGATCAAGAAAAGACTGAATTCACTTTTGCATGGGGTACCTATTGTTGGAATGTTATGCCTTTTGGATTAAAAAATGTAGGAGCCACCTATCAATGAGCTATGAAAACCATTTTTCATGACATGATGCATAAAAACATGGAAGATTACGTGGATGACACCTTGGCCAATTCTAAGAAAAGAGACACACACTTAGATGATTTATAAGTCATTCTAGATCACATCAAATAGTTTCAATTAAGGTTAAATCCTAAGAACTGTGTGTTTGGTTTCACCTCTAGAAAACTATTAGGATGTATCATTTTAGAAAAAATAGAGGTAGACCCTTAAAAGGTCCAAGAAATCATAGATATGCCACCTCCTAGAAACATTAGTTAAACAAGGAGTCTTCAAAGATGTCTTAAATCCATAAGGAGGTTTATTTCACAATTGGTAGATAGAGCTCAACCTTTTACCAAGAACTTACACAAAGGAGTTAAATGTGTTTGGAATGAGGATTGTCAAAAGAGCATGGATCAAATCAAGAAATACTTGACAAATCCTCCTATTTTGATGCCTCCTATCATAGGAAAATCACTTATTTTATACATTTTAGTGACATAATATTCCTTGGGGGCATTACTAGCTCAACTTGATGAACATGGGAAATAAAGATCCATATACTACATTAGTCGTACTCTTTTTTCATATGAGGTTAACTACACCAGCATTGAGAAAGCTTGCCTTGCATTTGTTTTTGCTTCCCAAAAGTTGTGACATTACATGCTTAAGCACACAATACACCTCATAGAAAAAATTAATCCACTCAAGTATCTACTTAGTAAGGCTTCCCTCATGGGTAGACTTTCTAAATGGATGATGATCCTTTCTGAGTTTGACATAGAGTACATTGACTATAAAGTAATCAAACGACAAGCCATAGCAGATCAATTGGTTGATTTCCCAATACAAGATAGTGCACCTATTCAAGTTGACTTTCCAAATGGCCACCTCATGTATATGACTGAAAGGACATGGAAGATGTTCTTTGAAGGATCTTTTATGTAAAATAGTTCAGGAGTTGGTGTGTTGTTTGTGTCTCCTAATGGGTACATGATTCCTAAGTCTTACAAGTTATTGTTCCCATGTACAAACAACATTGCTGAGTATGAAGCTTTAAAAAATGGACTTAAGATGGCCATAGAATGGAGAATCATAGAGTTACACATCTATGGGGATTCTTAGCTGATAATCAACCAAGCCAGTGATGAATATCAAACAAAAGATGAGAAATCGGTACCTTATAAGAAAATGGTTGATTCCTTGAAATGATACTTCACATTTGTCATGTTCCAGCAAATCCCTAGAGTAGAAACAAAGTAGCTGATGCTATGGCTACACTTGCTTCACTCCTTTAGTTAGAGAAACATGAATCCAGATTCTAATTCCTGGTGGAAGAACTACACCAGCCTATCTATGACTCCCAAGAAAGTCATGTTATCTGTACCCTTGTCAATCATGAGTCATCTTGTTATGGTCCCATTTACTCATACCTTCATGATGTAATCATTTTGAATGCTGAAACCTTACCCAAAATGCCTCTTGACATTCCCTTATCTCTTGTGATTTGTATAGGAGGGGTCTAGATGGAACACTTCTTAGATGCTTAGAAAAGGAAGAATCTGATCAAGCGCTAGTTGACATTCATGAGGGCATCTGTGGGGGACATTCCATGGTCTTGCCATGGCTTGAAGTTTGCTTAGGGAAGGGTACTATTGGCCTATGATGCAAATTAATGCAGTACCTTTTACAAATTCATGTGAAAAGTGTCCAAAACATGGTAACTTGATACATGCTCCAAGCAGGGAGCTCATTCCTTCTATATCTCATTGGCCATTTCAGTGCTAGGCCTTTGATATTGTTGGGAAGATTCATCCCAACTCATGAGGTGGAAACAAGTTTATTATCATTGTTACTGATTAATTCACTAAATGGGTAGAAGCTATCCCACTTTCTATTGCCTTGGGCAAGACAGTCTTGCTATTCATTATGAACCATATCATATGTCAATATGGAGTGCCTTATGAGATTATCACTGACAATGAAGGTCAATTCAAAAACAAGGACCTTAAGCAAATCTGCAAGAAACTCAAGATTAAGCAACATTGGTCCTCCATTTACTTCCCACAAGGAAATGGTCAAGCAGAGGCATCAAACAAAACCATTCTTAAAATCCTACATAGAATAGTTTGTAAGAATGGTAGAGATTGGCATTTATAGATAAATCTAACCTTGTGGTCTTATAGAAAAAGTATTTGTACTCCTACTGAGGCTACTCCTTTCACCCTTACATATGGTACTGAAGTAGTGTTACCTTTAGAGGTTGAGATTCCTTCACTTAGAGTTTCCCTCAAAGGTCTAGTTATAGATGAAGACTACTGTGCCATGAGAATTCAAGAGTTAGAACTTCTAAATGAGAAATGCCAAGCATCATTTGACCATATGAGGGTTTATCAAAAGCACATGTCCAAAGCCTTCAACAAAAAGTTTTTCCCTAGAGAATTCCAAGTGGGAGATCTTGTCCTACGTGAAAATCTAATAATCAACAACATAGAGATCAAAAGGGAAAATTTGAACCTAATTGGCTTGGACCTTACATCATTACAACAAATTTTGGGATAGGTGCTTATTTATTATCTACTACAGAGGGAGATAAGCTCCTTGATCCTATCAATCTCTTGCACCTAAAGAAGTTCTATCCATGATGCCCATTCTTTCTGGGGGCATCCTTTGTACATACTTATTGATCCTGAAAAAAAATCCAAAAAATGATCTATTGTCAAAACTTCTAAAAATCATAAAATGTCCTAAAAAAATGATTATCTTAGTGAAAACTTAGCAATAGGTGCTTTGATGTATCTCCAAAAAAATATATATTCCAAAAATACAAAAAAATCAAAAAATTTTAAAAAAGTAAAAAATAAAAAAGGTGCCTTGGTGAAAACATGGAAACAGGCGCCTTGGTAGCAAAAATATAAAAAAATTATAAAAAGTCTTGAAAAAAAAAAATTGCAATAAAATCCAAGTGGTGAAAACCTGGAAACAAGCGCTACTTGAGGCCTTTGCACCCCTATTTATTAGCACACGTCCTCGACACTTAGCCTTTCTCCATCATGCCTTGTCCTTGTTGCCTTGGTTTGGAATTGGTCTTTGTCTTTGTCTAGGCGGCATAACTGTGTTAGATGTGTTAGTCTTCTCTTAGATGTGTTAGTCTTTAGGACACCTCGCAAACTATGTTTTTCAACACAACCCCTAACATTGAGTGTTTTTCAACACTTATCGGTTTGGTCTTACCCAGTTTTATCATGTGATCTTACCTGCTTGCAAGCATTTGATACTTATCCTCGAAACTCAGTATCAGTTAACACACTTAAATTTTTAAAACACAAAACTTAATGCTTGAGCTATGTCATGATGTTTTCTTTGTTTGTTGACTGTTATTGATTTTTGTTGAGTGTCCTTGTCTACTAAGTCTCTCCAGGATGCATAGCTAGAGGACTTGGGGCATGGGGCATGTTTTTATTTTCTTTCTTCTTGTGGGTGTGGTCTTGAAGTTCTAGAGTGTCTCTTGGTGTTCCCTTGAACCACTTAGGAGATTTGAGGTATCATCCTTGACTATTTTTTTTGCACAACTATTCTTTTGGTCATCCCCACATCTTTGCCTTAATGTAAGCGTGGTTTTTCTACATTAAATTGGGTAAGATAACATCGAAGTCATCTTGACCTTTATGTCTTTGATGCTTATGTTAGAATCTTTCCACATTCCACTCCAATATAAATCACATTCATATCTTCATAGTTGCACTTGTGACTAGTGATGATTGTGTGATTTTTTGATGTCCATTAATAATGGCCCAATGATGAGAATAAGTTCCTTAACATTCTCTAATCAATGATTAACACAAAATACTATGTTACAATTGCTCTATTGCAAGTACAAATTTTGCATTTTCATGTAGCTTGCATTGTTAGACTTCATGTTAATTTGCATTTTTAGGCTGCATTATGAGGTTTAGAGGGTTTTCCTTCATCTTTTTTTTGGACTTTTAATCAACTGTGGTCACATTTTGATCTTCATTTTCTTATCTTCTTTCATGATCTCAATCAAAATTTGCTATCTTAAATAGTTGATTGATTTGAGGCATTCTCTTTCTTGATGCAAATCCCCTTTCTTCTCTCCATTTATTTTCACCTCTTCCAAACTTCTCTCTTCCATTCTCTTTCACCCCACTTCTTTTCTTCTATTTGAACCTTGGGGCATAATCTTTCTTTCTTATATACCTTGGTTTTGTGATCTTCATATCTTTCATCTTACATCAAGAACCTTATTTTTAGTTCGATTTGATCAAATTTATCAATTTTTTGTTTCTCCTCTATCTCATTTTGATTTCAATCACGAGAGGGTAGTACCTATCAAACTTCAATCCTTGATTCAGCTTTATGAAACCTATCAATTAAACCTTGCTTGAGACTTGAAAATTACCTATTTACAGGGGTGTTGGCCTTGTCTTTTTCAATCATCTTATCTTTTTCCTAATGTATTCCCATCTGTCGATCACACATCCAAGTTGTTTTGTCATCACAAATCGATCTCACATTTCAACTTCATTCTTTGACTACGTGTGTTCCTATGAAGATCACACATTAGTCAAAGAGGGGCAAATGTATGCACCCTAAAATGGTCTCCTAGACTTTGGGCCCCCATTCTTCAATTTATCAAATGATGGAACTGAGTTATCAATTTTCTGAATCAATGCTTTGCAATATTTTCAATTCAAATCAATTTCCTTGATCAAATTGTAATTAGTTCAATTATTCTAATATTTTCCTAAAGTCTTTATTCTAAGTCTCATTTTAATTAAAAGAAAAAATCCCTTTTAAATAAATAAAAAATATTTTAATTAAATAATAGAAACCACTTTGCTAAAAATAATAAAATAAAAATAAAAAGAAAAAGAAAAAGAAAAGTGCACTTTCCAAAGAGATTGAATCTTTTGACTCTTTGAAAAAGGTTTATGCCTCTTTATCTCAACCACTCATGTTTTTGCCTCTTAACCATGGCTTTTGATTTTACCACTTGAGAATCTTGAGCACATGGATCAACCAAGATTTAATCTCCACCATTGCTCATTTCTTTTTGCCTCTTAATCTTGACCATCCATTTCTCTTTAAAAGGAGCCCTCTCCTTCTCATTTGGAGATATAGAATTTTATATTGTTATCCTATAGGTTTGGAGAGCGATTTTGGAGAAGAATTTGAGCACTTGAGCCTTAACATTGCAACTTCTCTTTTCTTATCTTCTTCTCTCATGACCATGGCAATCCATTTAGATAAATCTGGTGGTTGCATATTAGATTCAATTCATATTTCCTTTCATAGAATAATCTTGCATAAGCATTTTCTTTCATAGATTAGTTTTCTTTTATGCATTGTTATCATTTAGAATAGCTTCCATTTTCATTTACATGCATATTTGATGATCATGGAGACTAGCATTCTTTCTTTAGTTAAAATAACTGAGAGGGGGGTGAATCAGTTATCTACAGTCCTAATACAAAATGTATATCCAAAAATAAATTACTTAAACTTTTGCAGCTCGGTAACATAATATACTAATCTGTTTGTGCTTTTACCGATTACCAGTTAATCAACTTAGTATATTCACTGATCAAATCAAATATGCAACATGTAAAGTATGATAACAAACAATCATCATAGTAAATGCATAACACAAAATATTTAATGTGGAAACCTTGTAAAGGGGAAAACCACCTGGGACTGGCAACCCAAAATATTGTTCACTCTTCTAAAGTGAGTTTGGTGAAGACCCAACCCTATTAAAGGCTACAAAACACACTGTAAGGTTTGACCTGGTTAGAGGATTTAAGACCAATCATTATCATCCAACCAACATTCACTATGGGGTTGACAGGATAAAAAAATGTACATTTTATGAATGACATTACAAGACTTTCTAGTCCACTTTGTTAAGAGATTTATTTATTTACAATGGTTAAAATGTAACAACAGGTGATCTAATTATAATAAAACTTCTATTGTAGATGTTTAGATCTATATTATGCTCATTCAAATCCTCTAATCAATATATCAATTCCATTCCAACAATATTCAGTAACTTACTATCTCTCCATTATAGCTTTCTGATATTTGTTGGAAACTACAATTGAAAGAATTTTTGTATTGTCATTGATGTCAAACCTTAACTGGTAAGACTATTGCTACTTAGGAAATTACTATATCTAGTTGATTATTGTGAAAGGGAGAAAGCAAGGTTGGTAACAATAGAACCTAAGGAAAGGTTGAGTTATCTTGATACTTCAATGAGTACTTGATTATGTTGCACAATATGAGACAATGTATTTTTTATCTTAGTAACAATGAAGACTAAATTGGTAGGCTTAACCAAGAAAAAGTGAAGAAATATAGTTTTAGTAGAGTGATGTTAGTGTCGATCAAGTTAGTATATGCCGAGTAATTTCAATGTTGACCGAACATCAGTTAATTGCTAAGAAAGACAGTGTTAGCCGAGGAAACATTTTTTAGTATTGACCAAGCTTTCTAATGAAGACTGAGAAGTTGAACACAATATTGACCAAGTGTCAGTATTTTACATTTGAGGAAGAATTTAGATTTTCAGCTGACCATTGAATTCTTGGATTATGTAAAATGTGTTAACTTTACTTATTGATTGTATGAAAGCATTGAATGCACTCTAACATGTTTTATTGTAAATCTTTAAGAGAGTTGAGATGTTTCTATAAAAGAAGATGAAGAACATAAAGTGGGGTATATTCAATGAATCTGACCTAACGCTAAAATCTACAAAGGAGATTAAGTGGCAAAAGATGTATTGACCTAATTGAGGAAGTATTAAGGAAACCTAAGCATGAGATTGAATAAGAAAAGAAGGGAAATCAAAAGGTGGTGCTAGAAGTGTTGTTGATTTTATTGATTGTATAAGCAAAGAAGGCTAAAGTTTTGTGATTTCTTGAAGGAGAGTTCCGATTAGATCAGTGATGGTGAAGGTAAAGGTTCATAGTCAATAAGCCAACATATGTGTATGGAATTGGATCTGATATTTGCAAAGTGAGTTGTATATTTTTTAGATCAATATTACTGCTACTTTCTAACCATTGTATCAGTCAAAATCTTTTTAATAGAGGTTGACCTAGCACTCATATGTATAAATCCTTTGAACAAGGTTGCATTCTAATGGAGTGTATGTAAGTCCTATAACAAGGTGCACTTTTAACAGAGTGGTTGAAATCCTTTAACCAGGTCACACCTGACAATGTGTTTGTAACCTTTGACAGGGTTGGATTTTCACTGAGCTCACTTTAGAAGAGTGAAAATAATAGTAACATGTTACAAAGTGGTTTTTCTCAAATTGGGTTTCCACTATAAATCCTAATGTCAATGCTTGTGTGAATATTTTGGTTTGAACATTTATGTGTTTTACAAGTTAGATATAGTTGGGTAGTGGACTATAATGTTATATGTTTCTATTATGCAATTAGTAATGACCGAGTAGCTATTGGTTGTTAGATCTAATTTGTTGAAGAGTTTTAAAGTTTGTTTTTATACATCTAGACCTAAGAACAACTGATTCAACCCCCCTCTCTATTGTTCTAAATCATATTAAAAATTGGTATTAGAGCTGTTGGTGCTTATAGAAAATAAGTTTGAAGGTACTTGAAATAAATGATCAGGATGTATAAGAATGAGGTGCCAAAGCTGAATAAGTAGAACTTCCTTGCATGGAAAAGCTTGATGAAGTTGCATCTGGCTGGTATTGGTGACTCTGCAAAATACTATGTTGAGAATGACTATGTCTCACCTATCACACCTCTAATTATCAAGGAAATGAGAGCTAAGCAAAAACACAATCGGGCAATGTTGGAAATTGCATCTACCTTAAGCTATCTAGAATTTGAGGACATCAAGGATTGTACAAGTGCTAAAGAAATGTGGGACACTTTTGCAAACATTGATGATGGTGACATAAATGTACTAAAATCCAAAGCTAGGAGCCTTAGAGGTAAATTTGATGAAATAAGAATGCAAGAAGGTGAGAATATTGCACAATATTGTGGTAGAATAAAAGTTGTGAATGCTATTAGAGGAGAAAATGGAACTATTGATAATGAAACTATAATTGGAAAATAATTGAGAACTCTGCGTCCTATTTATGCTATCAAAATTTCAGCTATTCAAGAATCTAGGTGTAACCCTACAAATGTACTTACTTTGGAAAGTTTGGTTGGCAAGCTTATTGCTTTTGGACTTTCTAACTATGATAACTTCATTGTTGGCAATGTTGAATCTGCTTTTAAGTCACAAATGGTTCTGAATAAGTCAAAGAAGGAAAAAGAAAGATGCATTAGTGAAAGTGAAAGTGAAAGTAACAGTGACACATCTGATGAAGAACTTGAGGATTTAGAAGCTCTTATGACTAGAAGACTGAGAAAGGGAAAAGGAAAATACAAAGGTAAACTCCCTATTATATGTTTTTCATGTAATAAAGTTGGTCATATAGCTGCAAGGTGTCCTAACATGAATGATAAGAATGAAGAAAGAAATAGCAAGCACAAATACAAAAGAGATGATAAAAGCCATCGAAGGTACAAAGACTACAAAGGAAAAGGTAAGAAATCTTGTTACATTGCTGAAGAAGAGACTAACACTGGTAGTGATGATTTTGAAATTGAGTTAGTCTATGTTGCAATGAAAGATGAGTCTGATGAGGATGATAAAACTACATTGATCTCCTATGTGAACAAGAATGATAAATGGATTATTGACAGTGGCTATTCACATCACATGACTGGTGATGAGAGTAAGTTTGATACCTTACATTATTATAAAGGTAAAAGTGTGAAATTTGGAAATGATGCACCATGTCCTGTTAGAGGAAAATGATTGATTAAGATGACTGATAAGATCACTTGTGAAAATGCATATTAGGTTGAGGGTCTTAACTATAATCTGTTGAGTGTTGCACAACTTAATAGCACTAGATGCTAAGTGGAATTTAATCACAAGAAGGCTAAAATATTTGATGCTACTGGTGAACTGATCAAAAGTGGAGAACAGACTAGAGGTAATTTTTTCTATCTTGATCTATTTGAGGAAACATGTATGATTGCACAACTTGATGATATTTGGTTATGGCATAAGCAACTATGTCATGTTAACTTTGATAATCTGGTAGAAATTAGTAAAAAGAAGAAAGTAAGAGGTCTACCTAGATTGAAGAAACTTGAGAATGTAATGTGCAAGGAATGTTAGTTAGGAAAGATGACAAAGTCAAGTTTCAAGAGAAAAACCTTTACTTCTAAGAATACTTTGGATTTGGTTCATACTGACCTTTGTGGACCTATGGGTGTACAAAGCTATTATGGTGCTAGATATTTTATTCTGTTTGTTGATGATCATACCAAGATGATGCATGTAATGTTTTTAAAAGAAAAATCTGATGCTTTTCAATTCTTTAAGTGGTATTTGACTAAGGTTGAAAAGGAGACAGGAAGAAACCTGAAGTGTTTGAGATCTGACCGAGGTGCAAAATTTATATCCAAAGAATTCAATCTATTTTGCAATGATAGAGGGATCAAAAGACAAATGTCTACACCAAGAACTCCTCCACAGAATGGCATAGCAGAAAGAAGGAATAGATTTATCTTGGATTGTGCAAGGACATTGATGATTGAAAAGAATGTTGCACAAAAATATATGAAAGAAGCTGTAAGTATAGCTATTTATACTCTTAATCGAGTACAGATCAAGAAAGGTACAAATCTGACACCTTATGAGTTATGGTATGGGTATGCACTGAATGTAAAATATTTTAGAATTTTTGGAAGTAAGTGCTACATACTAAAGGAAAATAGGAATGGAAAGTTTGATGCTAAAAGTGATGAAGGTATATTCCTAGGGCATTCCATAAAAAGTAAAGCTTATAAGTGTTTGAACTCTAACACTAACAAAATTGTGGAAAGTGTGAATGTCAAAGTTGATGAGTATGTAGAAAGAAATGAAGTTGATAGTAAAAGAGAACTAGAAGATTATAGATCTTTTGTATATATAGAGGAAAGAGAGGCAAGTGATAGACTTGCACCTGATGCTGAGTCTTGGGTAAGCAATGTCAAGAATTAGGAAAACAATGCTGAGAGAGAAGAAGAATGTGCCAAGTGACAGGATGAAGCTATCGAGTATCAAGAAGAGGCTGTCGAGAATTTAGAAGATGAATCTGACAATATTATTAGGGAAACTGAAGAATTAGAGGAAAGGAGAGTAGAATCTATTTTGGCAAAATATGTAAGGAGACATCACAAGCTTGAAGAGATAATTGGAGACAAAGATACTGGAATTCTAACTAGAAGCAAGACAAAGGATCTAACATGTTTACTATGTGAATTCGAGCCTAAGACAACAAAGGAGGCATTATAAAATGAAGACTAGATACAAGAAACGAATGAAGAAATAGACCAGATAGAGAAGAATGACACTTGGACTCTGGTGCCAAGACCTAAAAATAAAAATGTCATTGGAACAAAGTGGGTGTTTAGGAATAAGTTGAATGAACATGGTCAAATCATAGGAAACAGAGCTAGGCTGGTATGTAAAGGCTATGCACAAGAAGAAGGAATAGATTATGGGGAGATATTTTCCCCTGTAGCTAGACTGGAAGGAGTAAGGACTCTACTTGCATATGTTGCTTACAAAGATTTCAAGGTATATCAAATAGATGTTAAGTCTGCATTTTTAAGTGGTATATTAGAAGAAGAAGTGTACATTGATCAGCCAGAAGGATTTGTTGATCCAAACAAAAGACACATGGTTTTCAAACTAAATAAAGCATTGTATGGATTAAAGCAAGCTCCCAGAGCATGGTATGAAAGATTGCATAACTACCTGATATAGATCAGATTCTCAAGGACAAATCATACAAGCAATATGTATATGAAAGATGAAGAAGGTAAAGGAATCTTGTTAGCTATATTTTTTGTTGATGACATTATTTTTGGTGGCCAAGATGCCTTGTGTAAGAAATTTTCAAATGAAATGCAAACTGAATTTGAAATGAGTATGTTTGGTGAGATCAAAGTTTTTGTTGGTTTACAAGTATATCAGATGGAAAAAAGAATTTTCATTACATAGTCTAAATATGTTCATGAGATACTGAAAAATTTTGGAATGGAAGATTCTAGACCAATGAGTACTCCTATGGCTATTGGAAAAATGTTGTCTAAAAATGATGATGCTACAGAAGTAAACCAGACTTTGTACAGATATATGATTGGAAAACTACTATATGTTGTACATACTAGACTAGACATTGCACTAGCTATTGGGATTGTGGAAAGATTCTCTACCAATCCTAAGGAAACACACATGATGGCTGTCAAGAGATAATGAGATATTTGAAAGGAATTGCTGATTATGGGTTGTATTACAAGAAGCATGAAAAGTTTGAACTGAGAGTATACACAAATGCTGATTGGGTAGGAAATGTGGATGATAGAAAGAGTACTAGTGGTGGAACTTTCTTTCTTAGAAAGAGATTAGTTTCCTGGACAAGCAAGAAACAAAATTGCATTTCCCAATCTACTGTTGAATCCGAGTATGTGGCTACTACAGTGAACTATTCAAATCTAGTATGGATAAAAAAATTGTTGGTAGGAATGAAATAAGAAATCACTGAACCAATTGTTATCTTCTGTTATAACACAAGTGCTATCAACATTTCTAAAAATCTTGTAATGCATACAAAGACCAAACATATTGCAATCAAGTATCATTACTTGAGAGAACTGGTACAAGATAAAGAGGTCCGAATGGAATATGTGAATACAAAGGAACAACTAGCAGACATATTCACTAAAGATTTACCTAAATAATCTCACAAATATCTAAGAAGTCAATTAGGGGTCCTTCCCCTATCTGAGGCTGCCTAGTCAAGCTAGGAGCACTGCATCAAATATGCTATAACAAAATATTTGATAGATTGATGCAGAAAAAGGTGACACTTTAGGATTGGCCTAGAGTTGTGAAAAGTATGGAAAAGACAAGAAACAGTCATAAGAAAAGATGACAGAGGGAGGAGTATTGTACTAAACTGAAAAAGGTGATATCTACATCTATAGGATGTATATATATATTTTTTTGTTGTTGTTGTTGCTGCTTTGGCATTTTTGTCAAAGAGGGAGATGAACTAAGATGAATGGAAGATGAACTGAGATGATAATAACACATGAAAAAGATGAAAGATCATGAAAGAGGGAGAATTTTTGGATGGTTACAGAAGTGAGGCTAATTGATTTTGAATTAGAATGAAGCTAAAGATTTTATAAATATTTCTGATGGACATATAATTTTTGGATTGGTTGGTAATCCATGTGTTATTCATATGGTGTTGCCATCAATGCCAAAGAGGGAGATTGTTGGAAACTACAATTGAAGCAATTGTTGTATTGTCATTGATGTCAAACCTTAACTGGTAAGACTATTGCTACTTACGAAAGTACAATATCTACTTGATTGTTATGAAAGGGGGAAAGCAAGGTTCATAACAATAGCACCTAAGGAAAGGTTGAGTTATCTTGGTACTTCAATGAGTACTTGATTATGTTGCACAATGATGAGACAATGTATTGTTTATCTTAGTAAGAATGAAGACTAAATTGGTAGGCTTAACCAAGAAAAAATGAAGAAATCTAGTTTAAGCTGAGTGATGTTAGTGTCGACCAAGTTAGTATATGTTGAGTAATTTCAATGTTGACCAAACATCAGTTAATTGCCGAGCAAGACAGTGTTAGGCAAGGAAACATTTTTTGGTATTGACTGAGCTTTCTAATGAAGATTGAGAAGTTGAACATAGTATTGATTGAGCATTAGTATTTTACATTTGAGGAAGAATTCAGATTTTCAGCCAGCATCATTGAATTCTTGGATTATGTAAAACATGTTGACTTTATTTATTGATTGTATGAAAGCATTGAATGCACTATAAAACTTTTTATTGTAAATCTTTAAGATATTTGAGATGTTTCTAGAAAAGAAGATGAAGAAAATAAAGTGGGGTATATTCAATGAATTTGACCTAACCCTAAGATCTATGGAGGAGATTAAGTGGAAAAAGATGTATTGACCTAATTGAGGAAGTATTAAGGAAACCTAAGCATTAGATTGAATAAATAGAGAAGGGAAATCAGAAGGTGATGCTGGAAGTGTTGTTGATGTTATTGACTGTATAAGCAGAGAAGGCTAAAGTGTTGTGATTTCTTGAAGGAGAGTTCCAAGCAAATTAGTGATGGTGATGGTAAAGGTTAACAGTCAATAAGCCAACATATGTGTATGGAATTGGATCTGATATTTGCAAAGTGAGTTGTATGTTTTTCAAATCAATGTTACTGCTACTTTCTAACCGTTGTATTAGTCAAAATCCTTTTAATAGAGGTTGACCTAACAGTCATATGTATAAATCCTTTTAACAAGGTTGCATTCTAATGGAGTGTATGTAAGTCCTATAACAAGGCACACTTTTAACAGAGTGGTTGAAATCCTTTAACCGGGTCACACCTGATAGTGTGTTTGTAACCTTTGAAAGGGTTGGCTTTTCACCAAGCTCACTTTAGAAGAGTGAAAATAATAGTAACATGTTCCAAAGTGGTTTTTCCCAAATCGGGTTTCCACTATAAATCCTAGTGTCAATGCTTGTGTGAATGTTTTGGTTTGAACATTTCTATGTATTACAAGTTAGATACAACTGGGTAGTGGACTACAATGTTATATGTTTCTATTATGCAATCAGTAATGACCGAGTAGCTATTGGTTGTTAGATTTGATTTGTTGAAGAGTTTTAAAGTTTTTTTTTATACACATCTAGACCTGAGAACAAATGATTCACCCCCCCCTCTCTATTGTTCTAAATCATATTAATAGTTCATGCAATATCTCTCCAATTTTCCTTCTTCTGACATAAGTTTCATTGTGAACCTCTAGTCTCTTAAATAGACAAGTAAACCATTTTAATTTCATCCATTAGATTTTTCTTCTTAATCTCCTTTGTTGATTTTTCCGCTTAAACCTTCCTCGGCTAATATGTTTCAATTCCATCCTTTAGATCTTCTTTGAATTATGTTAGCTATTGATCTCCGTAACAAACTTTATCTCTAACACTGACATCGAGGTACTTTCCAGCTCATCAACTTCCATCAGCTAAACTGATCATTTGGTTCCTTTCTTCATGCTCGGTTAACAAATAAATGCGTTGGTGAACACAAACTTGGTTTTATACTATGCTCGGTATACACTACACTGCTCGGTGTATACTAAAATGCTTCTTTAACCAACCACATTGCCTTGTGTATTTTTGCTCTTTTCTTCATCATAGATGAATGCAACATAATCAAGTCAATAACATAAGGTCATAGACTCATGCATAATTAACCCAATGTATTCCTTATCCTTATCTATTATCTCCATCTTCCTCATGTAGATATATTTGTTCTTCATCTCTTTTTCTTCTTTCTACAGATGTTTGGGTATAGTAACTTACAAGATAAATACTATCAAAACTTAGTTGACATCAATGAAAACATATTACTGATTTAATCATCTTACATATCTAATCAGAAAATCAATGATCTTGAATCATAGATCTTCAAGTCATGCAATTTATTTGAATCAGTTGTAGTTCATCATCTTTTCCTCTTTGAATCTCTCATTTTATGGTGTACTTGCATGGCTACAAACTAGGTCTAAGCTGAGGGCCTTCATCATAAACCCTTGCACTCCATGAATAGAGAGCTATGATTCACCATTTGAGACCTCATTCTTGAGCAATCTTGGATATAATGACTCATAGAAGTGTGTCAACATTTTAGCACACAAAATCCACTGGCTTGTAATCATCCATCTTGAATTTGTTGTTTCTATAGATGTTTGGGTATAGTAACCTACAAGATAAATACTGTAAAAACTTAGTTGATATCAATGACAACATATTATTGATTTAATCATCCTACACATCTAATCAACAACTCAGTGATCTCAAATCATAGATCTTCAAGCCATACAGTTTATTCAAATCAATTGTAGTTCATCAATCTCTCCCTTTGGCATTGATGGCAACACAAGAAATATGAAATATCCCATACACATACCAAACATGTATTCTACAACTCTGTAAACAAATTCTATCCCTAGCTTAATATGTTTAATCACTACATTACATAATAGCATTTGCAAGTTCAGACTATCTTCTATAGATATGATCTTTTCATCTCCTTATGTTCTCTGTGTTCTTAGTAACAAATATTGAATGCTCTCTTTTTCAGTTCATGATCTTGGTCCATAAGATTTCTCTTCCTATGACATGTATTTCATTGAATATTATCTCCCTTTGACAACAATGCAAAAGAACAATATATATAGCTCTTTAGTAGCTAATTGGCTCACTGTTGTTCAGTGCATTCACTATATCTCTATATACTGATGTGCAAATCTGTTCTAGTTCTTCAACCTTTCACAACCTTAGAAAGAGTCCAAAGATTGAACTATGCTACATCAACATGAATGAGCTTCTGATAAGATTAGGCTAATACAACTTCCAAATCACATTAGTGACCGATAGATAGGGGACGAACCCCAAGTCTAGTCCTCAAATATTCAAAATTTTCCTTCAGTAGAGGCTTTGTGAAAATATTAGCAAGTTGTTCTTTTGATGTAACAAACTCCAATCTAACTTGCTTCTCCTATACTTGTTGTCTTAAGTAGTGATACTTAATAGATATATGCTTTCTCTTTGAGTGCATCACTGGATTATTTGAAATATTAATGGCACTAGTGTTGTCACAATATATAATCACCAGATTAGTGATTACATCATTCATACCTTCCAACACTTGCTTGATATATGCAATATTTGAATAGTTTGTAGAAGCAAAAAAATACTCCGCTTCTACGATTGATTGAGAAATATAAGGTTCTTTCTTACTTTTCCATGTAACAAGTCTTTCACCAAAGAAAAATTCTCCTCCGGTGGTACTCTTCCTATCATTTATATTTCTAGCCCAGTCTGCATCGGTGTAGACTTTGAGTTCAAACTTACCTTCCCTTGGATACCATAGACCATATTCCTCTCTTTTCTTTAGGTATCTTAAGATTCTCTTTGTAGCAACCATGTGTGACTCCCTAGGATTTTCAGGAAATATAGCAACTATCCCAACAACATGTGCCATATCAGGTCTACTATAAACTACATACATCAACTTACCAATCATGGATCGGTAAAGTGTCTAGTTTACTTCATTAGTTACATCTTCTTTAGTCAGTTTACATCTAGTAGCCATCGGTGTTCCAATAGGTTTAGCATCTTCCATGCCAAATGTCTTCAATACTTCCTTTATGTACTTAGATTGTGTAATGAATATTCCATGATTTTGCCAAATCACTTGTAAGCCTAGAAAGAACTTAATCTCTCCAAACATAGACATTTCAAATTCACTTCTCATTTCATCAAAAAATGATTTACAGATGTGATCTTGTCCTCCAAATATGATGTCATACAAAAATATTTCAGCAATCAAGATAGTATGATCAAAATTTCCTTTCATGTATAGATTTCTATTCTCACTAGTTCTAACAAAACCAATACCCAAAAAATAGTTATGCAGTCTTTCATACCAAGCTCTCCATACTTGCTTTAAACCATATAAAGCTTGGTGTAATCTACATACCATATATTTCTTGTCTGGATCAATGAACCCTTCAAGTTATTCTATGTAGACTTCTTCTTCAAGTATCCCATTCAGAAAAGAAGATTTAACATCCATTTGGTAAACTTTGAACTTTTTGTATACAACATATGCAAGTAACATTTTGACTCCTAATCTAGAAATAGGTGCAAAGGTTTCACCATAATCTATTCCTTCCTCCTGTGCATATCCCTTTCATACTAATCTCTCTTTGTTCCTTGTTACCTCTCTATTCTCATTAAGCTTGTTTCTGAATATACACTTAGTACCGATGACATTCTTATCCTTAGGTCTGGGTACTAAATTCCATGTCTTTTTCTTCTCTATCTTTTCTATTTCCTCTTTCATTGCATTTAACCATTCATCATTTTCTAATGCAACCTTTACATTCTTTGGTTCATATTCACAAACTAAACATGTACCTTGTCTCATTTTAATCCTTCTCATCATGCCATCTTGTCTGTCTCCAATGATTTATGTCTTAGGCTGATGTTTCCTGATAAATCTTGCTAGTACTTGATCTCTTCTTTGTTTTTCATCCTGTGCAAGTTCATTTTCTTTCTCGGTAGATCCTTCTTGCTCATCAATTTCTCTTTCTTGTTCTTTGGTATTATTTACCTATTGACCGGTTGTCACTATCTACAACTTCAGTAGGTACTCTAGTTGTTCAATGTAAATGAATCTACCATAATCTACCAGTTCCTTTGTGCTTTCTTCTGCATTCTTATCATCAAACTCATTAACCTAAACATTAACACTTTCAATCATTTTATTTGTTACTTTGTTAAGACACTTGTATGCTTTACTTTTAGTGGAATATCCTAGAAATATCCCTTCATCACCTTTTGAGTCAAACTTTCCATTTTCATCTTTTAGAATAAAGCATTTACTTCCAAAAAATTTGAAATAACTTACAGTGGGTTTTTGTCTAAACCATAACTCATGGTGTATTTTGTTAGTGTCCTTCTTCAGTTGTACTTGGTTTAGAACATAAATAGTTGTGTTGAATACTTCTCTCCAGTATGTCTGAGCAACATTCTTTTCTAACATCAATGTCCTTACACAATCAACAATTGACCTATGCCTCACTTCAATAATTCCATTTTGTTGAGGTGTCCTCAATGCAAAGACCTATCTTTTTATACCATGCTCATTACAAAAGTTAGTAAATTCATCAGAAATAAATTCACCACCTCTATCAGATCTCAAACATTTTAATTCTTTACCAGTCTCTTTCTCAACTTTTGGTTTATACCACTTGAACATCTTAAATGCCTTTGATTTTTCTTTGAAGAACATGACTATCATTAATCTAGTGTAATCATAAAAAATAATAATGAAATATCCATCTCCATAGTAACTTTGAGTTCTCATAGGACCACATAGGTCAGTGTGAACTAACTCAAGAATATTCTTTGTTGAATAATATTTTCTTTTGAAAGTAGATTTTTTCATTTTACCTTTCTAGCATTCATGACACATAACATGATCAGGCTTTGTTAAGTTAGGCAAACCTCTAACCTTTTTCTTTTTACTAATCTTAATCATGTTACCAAAATTCACATGACATAACCTTTTATGCCACAACCATGCATCCTCATTTTTCATTACTAAACAAGAAGACTCACCATTATCAAGATAAAACAAGTTACCTTTTGTTTGTGCTCTTGTTCCAACTAGTTTTCGACCATCATCATAAATCTTTACTTTCTTTCTCTCAAAAGCAACTTGGTGACCATAATTGTTTAGTTGTGCCACACTTAGCAGATTATAGTTTAGTCCTTCTACCCAATAAGCATGATCACATTTAATTTTATCATTTATCATCAGGGATCCTTTTCCTCTAACCATACAAGGTGTATCATTACCCATTTTTACAGATCCTCCATTGTATTTCTCAAGATGATCAAATTTTTCATCACCACTAGTCATGTGTTGTGTACAACCACTATCTATGATCCATGTATCATTTTTATTTACTTTTGAAATCAGTGCTATTTCTACATACCTCTCTTCTTCTGAATCATCCTTCATCGCAACAAATACTACTTCTACATCATCATCTAAATCAATGTCAGAATCATTCTCATCAACAATATAACAAACCTTTTTACCTTTAACATTGTTGTCTCTATTGTAGTGTCAATAAATTTTGTTGCTTCTTTTCCAATAGCTTCCTTCACCAGATCGGTCTTTGTTTCTATCATCTTCCTTCTTGTTTGGACATGTAGCAGCAATATGACCAACTTCTATACAATTAAAACATGCTAAAGGTAATTTACCCTTATATCTACCTTTACCTTTGGGTAATCTTCTAGCCATAAGAGCTTCAAGTTCATCAAGCTCATTATCAGTATTGCTATCATTATCATCATGTCTACTACTAGACTTACCAATCTTCAGAGAAGTCATGAAAGAAAACTCAACAGTCGGTACAACACTATTATCATAGTTATTAAGCTCAAATGTAGTTAGCATACCAATCAAATTGTCAAGTGTGAGATTATTACCAGGTGTAGATCTCATTTCATGGATTGCAAATATTCTGATTGCATAAACTGGTAATAAGGTTCTAAGAAATTTTCTTGGCACTGTGTCTCCTTCAATAACACCATCAGATCCTCTTATAGCATTAACAACTTCTTTTATTCTATTTTTATACTGCACTATGTTTAAACCTTCTTTCATCTTCATGTCATCGAATCTTCCTCTTAATCTTTTAGCTCTGGCTCTTTTGACATTATCATCACCACTATAAACTTGAGCAAGTTTATCCCACATCTGTTAAGAAGTTGTACAGTCCTTGATATCTTCAAATTTTACATCAGTCAAGGTAGCAGCAATCTCCATCAAAGTAACATTATGCTCATTCCTATCTCTTAGTTGATCAAGGGTCAAGGGACTAGTGGGCGGTGCAAGGTAGCCATTCTCCATTAGTGTGAGGGTAGAATTCCCAATTCTAGATACATGCAACTTCATTCAGCTTTGCCATATTGTGAAGTTATCCTTGTTTAGCTTTGGCACTTCCCTCTTATACATTTTGTGATCTTTGTGCTGAAGTCCTTAAAACATTGTTCCAAGCAACCAGTATGCTCTAATACCAATTATTAGAATAACTGAGAGGAGGGTGAATTAGTTATCCACAGTCCCAATACAAAATGTATATCCAAAAAAAATTACTTAAAATTCTGCAACTCGGTAACATAAAATACTAATCTATCTGTGCTTTTACCGATTACCAATTAATCAACTTAGTATATTCACCGATCAAATCAAATATGCAACATGTAAATTATGATAACAAAAAATCATCACAGTAAACACATAACACAAAATATTTAACATGGAAACCCTGTAATGGAAAAACCACCTAGGACTGACAACCCAAAATATTGCTCACTCTTTTGAAGTGAGGTCGGTGAAGACCCAACCCTATTAAAGGTTACAAAACACACTATAAGGTGTGACCTTGTTAGAGGATTACAAGACATTACAAGACATTACAAGACATTCTAGTCCACCCTGTTAAGAGATTTATCTATTTACAATGGTTAAAATGTAACAGCAGGTGATCTAATTACAATACAACTTCTATTGTAGATGTTCAAATCTATATTATGCTCATTCAAATCCTTTGATCAATATATCAATTCTGTTTCAACAATATTCAGTAACTTACTGTCTCTCGGTTATAGCTTTCTGACATTCGGTAATCTGTGCAGTTTAGTTTTCCTTAACTAGTATGATCAGGCATGCATGAAGCTTGTTCACGTGATATCTCTATAGTTATCCTTCTTCTGACATAAGTTTCATTGTGAAACTCTAGTCTGTTAAATAGAAAAGTAAACCATTTTAATTTCATCCATTAGATTTTACCACTTAATCTCCTTTGTTGATTTTACTACTTAAACCTTCCTTGGCTGATATGTTTCAATTCTATCCTTTAGATCTTTGAATTATGTTATTCATTGATCTCTGTAACAAACTTTATCTCTAACACTAACATTGAGGTAATTTCTAGCTCATCAACTTCCATCAGCTAAACTGATCATTTGATTCCTTTCTTCATGCACGGTTAACAAAGAAATGCATCGGTGAACACAAGCTCAGTTTATACTATGCTCGGTATACACTACACTACTCTATGTATACTGAAATGCTTCTTTAACTGACCACATTGCCTTGTGCATTTTTTATCTTTTCTTCATCAAAGATGAATGCAACATAATCAAGTCAATAAGATAAGGTCATAGACTCATCCATAAGTTACCCAATGTATTCCTTATCCTTATCTGTTATCTCCATCTTCCTCATGTAGATATATCTGTACTTCATCTCTTTTTCTTCTTTCTACAAATGCTTGGGTATAGTAACTTACAAGATAAATATTGTCAAAACTTAGTTGACATCAATGAAAACATATTACTGATTTAATCATCTTACATATCTAATCAGAAACTCAGTGATCTCAAATCATAGATCTTCAAGTCATACAGTTTATTCAAATTAGTTATAGTTCATCATCTTTTCCTCTTTGAATCTCTCATTTTATGGTGTACTTGCATGGCCACAAACTAGGTCTAAGTTGAGGGCCTTCATCATAAACCATTGCACTCCATGAATAGAGAGCTATGAGTCACCATTTGAGACCTCATTCTTGAGCAATCTTGGATATAATGACTCATAGAAGTGTGTCAACATTTTAGCACATAGTACCCACTAGCTTGCAATCATCCATCTTGAATTTCTTCAATATCTCTTTCACATACTTGGATTGATTAATGAAAATACATTTCTATGTCTTCTTCACATTTAATCCCAAAAAGTATTTGATAGGTCCAATCATGCTCATCTTAAATTCACTCTGCATCTCCTTAGCAAATTCTGCACTAAGTTTTTCATTACCCCCAAAGATAATGTCATCAACAAATATAGCTACATGAAGTAAACCTTTTGATGTAGTTAAGGATGGTGGATCCAATTAAGGATAGTCCAAACCTTGCAGCCAACAACCAACACAGTGGAATACTCAACAACACAACTACACAAAAATTGTTTAACTCTGATTTTCATTAACATGTCTGGCTGTAAGGCCTTCCGGGTTAGGGCCAATTACAATCAGAAACAATTTTGCAACATGATTGCATCCAATTACAACACTAGCTAGTTCAGTTCTGAAACAAATCAACAACTGATGGAAACCCTAAGGTAGATCTAAACTTGAGCTCACAAGCCTCTAAGAAATCTCCTTATCTCTAAGTGTGCAAACCACTAGCTCTGCTATGATAAATTATCAGAAAACTATTCTAATCTACTAGATCATGCAAGATCTTTTCCACAAATTCACCAACTCCAGCTTCCTATATTTGATGTCATTCTACTCTTCCTTCTTCGGATCTCATGTCCTTAAAAAACTACCCAAACACCTATTAAATATTAATCATCAACCACAAGTCAAGTGGATGAAACCATTAACTCCCCCCTAAAAAATGTTAAATGCAATTCAAGTCGGCTTATAAATCACCTTACAAACATTTAATACAACATGTCCACCTCCATATCCACATAGGAGAATCCAACAAAAGATACAAACAATGAATGCACCAAGTCGACCCAACAAATCACATAGAACTCCAGTCAGTAAACTTGAACTACCAAGAAATAGTGAAATAACAAAGCATGCTTAGCATCACTAAGCACCAATTTTGACTGAGCACCATAGGCATCACCGAGTAACACTTTCACTAGGCACTAGAGGTTACCAAGTTCCTTCAGTGACCAAGCTTTCTTCAATAAAAGAGATCATCGGTTAAGGCCACAATTGAGTAACACCGGGAAAAATACCACACCCCCATGCAAATTCACTAAGTACCCTAGAATGCCCCTACATCAGACACCCTAGGATTGATAAGATGTTCATATGTGAGAAGAACATCTTCCAAGATTCAACACATAAATCCCAAATTGGTTCTTCACATTCAAGTCCTCCAACTTTTCAGATTTCTTACTCTTCCACTTCATCTTTCTCTGTCTCTTCAAGTCTTTTCTTGACAACACACAGGCTTTTTCTCCAAGTTGATCATTCATTCTCTTAGGATCTACCAAATCAACTCAGGTATTGATATTTAGGCTTCTCCTACCGAGTGTTGTATCCATCAAAGGAACCAGGGAAAACTTCTTGTCATCCTTCTCAATAGTAAACACATTCTTTACACAATCATACATAGCTCTCCAATCGAATTGCCAAAGTCTACCGAGAAATATATGACATCTATTCATATACACAATGTCACAAAGGAAAAGATCCTTATACTATCCAATCTGAACATCAATGAAGCATTGTTCTCTTACTTCCAAAGCATGACCATCTTGCAACCAACCAATCCTATAAGGACATGGATGTTTCATTCTATTCAAACCAAGTTTTTGAACCATGTCCTCAGCAACAAGGTTATCAGTACCACTATCAACAATAACATCATAGATTTTACCTCTATACTTGCATCAAGTCATGAAAAAATTACTCCTGTGACAAGGTTCATCCTTTGTACTCAGCAATGTTCGCTGAAGTAGCAAGTTCTTAGATTTAGGTTCATTCTGAATGTTCTCATTCACCACAGTAGTTCATTGGTCAACCTTCTTCTTTGTACACTCAAAAGAGTAGTGTCCTTCTTCTCCACATTTATATAAAGTATCCTTAAAGATAACTCTACATGTCTTCTTCTTTAGTTCCATAGGTTTCAGTTCATCTTCTGCATTAGTTAGTTTATCCTTCACTGAGTGATCAAACTTTTCCTTCCCTCAAGAGTTACTATGTTGTTTCCTTTTCAACTTATCTTCTACCTTCAGAGCATGCTGATAAGCATCTTCAATAGAATCAATCTTCAACATACCAAGCTCATCCTAAATATTAAATCTCAGACCATTCACATACCGAGCTATCTTTTCCTTACCAAGTTCTCTATGTCCAGACCGAATAGTAATTCTGTAGAACTACTCAATATAATATTCAATAGACAAATCCTTCTACTTCAAATTCTGCAAATTCTTAAAGAAGTCAAGCTCATAGTCAACCAGTATGAACTTATCTTTCAACTTAGCCACCATCAACCTCCACCGCTTGATTTTTAGTTCAACTTCATCTTATCTCACTCTTTGTAGTTCTTTCCACCAAAAAAAAAGCATGTCCTTTCAAATTTGTTTGTGCCAACCTCACTCTAAGAGGACCTTCAATTTCTTCCAACTCAAAGAAATCTTCAAGTTCACTGATCCAGTCAATCAAGTTCTCAGGTTTCAAAGTTCTAGAGAAACTAGAGACTTCCAGTCGGTAACTACTACTTAACTGAGCTTTAGATCTATGTAATGGATAAGTTCTATCTTCACCCAATCTATCCCTCCAGTCATCACCACTAGATCTAGCAACTTCAAAGTCTTCAATAGTTTCTTCATAGCCATCCTTAGTACCAACATTCTGAGGTACACCTGCAACAACTCTCATGCTCTTAGCGACCATGTCATTCCTCATCAGTTCCATCTCAGATTTGAATTCTAATTTCACCATCTCTGTAATCCTAGATTCCATAGTATCATAGAGATCTGCACTTACTCTAGGGTCTAATCTTCTTAGAGGCATCCTTAAAGATAAGAGAAACCCTCTACAACAAACCCTACAATGATCACCTTGTGGCAATCTCCAAGTTGTGTGCAATTCAAATCAACCTGCTACCTTGCATGATCAACTAGGGCAAGATCCCACAAGTTACTCCCATAGATCTACAACTAAGATCATATGATCTCTTCACCAACAGGATCAATTTCACAAAATTAGCCTTGCTAGCTCAATCCACATGATCTACTCTACTCCAACAGGAACAAACTTCACTCTGATAGCACTTGATGCAGTCAAGGATGGTGGATCCAATTAAGGACACTCCAAACCTTGCAACCAAAAACAACCACAATGGAACACTCAACAAGAAAACTACACAATAATTGTTTAGCTATGATTTTCATTAACATGCCTGATTGTAAGGCCTTCTAGGTTAGGGCCAATTACAATCAGAAACAATTCTACAAGATCACTGGATTGAATTACAATACTAGCTAGTTCAGTTCTGAAACAAATCAAAAACTAATAGAAACCCTAAGGTAGATCTAAACTTGAGCTCGCAAGCCTCCAAGCAATCTCCTTGTCTCCAAGTGTGCAAACTACTAGCTCTACTATGACAAATTATCAAAAAACTATTCTAATCTACTAGATCATGCAAGATCGTTTCCACAATTTCACCAACTCTAGCTTCCTAGATCTGATGTCATTTTCCTCTTCCTTCTTTGGAGCTCATGTCCTTAAATAACTACCCAAACACCCCTTAAATATTAATCATCAACCACAAGTCAGCTGGATGAAACCATTAACTCCCCCCTAACAAATATTAAATAGAATATAAGTCGGCTTATAAATCACCTTACAAACATTTAATGCAACATGTTAGCCTCTAGGTCCATATAGGAGATTCCAACAAAAGATACAAACAATAAATGTACTAAGTCGGCCCAATAAATCACATTGAACTCCAGTCAGTAAACCAAAACTACTGAGAAATAGTGAAATAACCAAGCATGCCAAGCATTGTCAAGCACCAATGTCAACCAAGAACTACAAGCATCACCGAGTAACACTTTCACCGAGCACCAGAGGTTATCGAGTTCCTTCAGTGATTGAGCTTCCTTCAATAACTAAGAACATCAGTTAAGGTTGCAACTAAGTAACACTGGCCAAAATAGCACACCCCTATGAAGATTCACTAAGTACCCTATAATGCCCCTGCATCACCTTCAGATGTCTCTTTTATGAATAGATTACAATCTGCTACTCCCTTTTTTAGTCCAATTTTTGTTAGATATCCATCAAGTCTTTCATACCATGCTCTAGGGGCTTGCTTAAGTCCATAGAGGGCTTTCTTCAATCTACATACCATATCACGTTTGTTTGATAAGGTGAATCCTTCTAGATTCTCAATGTATACTTCTTCCTTTAGCTCTCCATTCAAGAATGTTGACTTAATGTCCATTTGATAGAATTTGAAGTTTTTGAATGTTGCATAAGATAAAAAAAACTTAATCACTTCTAATCTTCTCACAGGTGCAAATGTGTCTAAATAATCAATACCTTCTCTTTGCACATATCCCTTACATACTAAGCTTTCTTTATTCCTTACTACTGTGCCATCTTCATTCATCTTATTTCTGAATATCCACTTTGTTCCAATCACATTCTTATCGCTAGGTCTTACGACCAGTTCCCAAGTATCATTCTTAATAATTTGATCTAGTTCTTCTTTCACAGCATCATGCCAATCTGAATCATTACATGCATCTTCAACACTTAAGGGTTCAATTTGAGATAGTAAACATACTGCTTCACTATTTGTTGAACTCTTTTCTTTTGATCTTTTTTGTAACTTTTCCACTCTTATCTATAATGATGTCATCCTTAGAGTGATATCTAGATGTAAACTTTGGAACTTTAGGTGGTACTCTCTCATTTTCCTTCTGAGTTTCTTCTTCACTTGATTCAGGGTCATTGAATAATACATCAATACTATCAAACATTTCTTCAACAACTATCTCACTAGTGGAAGGACTAGGTTTTTCTTCAATTATAGGTGCATGATCATGATATCTTTCTTGAACCATAAACTATTCATTAATCTTAACATGAGGACTTTCAATGATCTTCTTCAATCTCAAATTAAAACATCTATAAGCTTTTCTTTTAGTAGAGTAACCAAGGAAAATACCTTCATCTCTTCTTACATCAAACTTTCCTATTGCTTCATCCCTCTTGATGTAGCACTTACTTCCAAAGATTCTCAAGTATTTCACTGTGGGAACATTACTAAACCATAGCTCATAAGGTTTCTTGTCTGTGTGAGGCCTTAATTGTATTCTATTGATGGTATAGACTATTGTATTGACCGTATCTCTCCAATAGGTGTGTGCAACTTTTCCTTCAATCATGATGATGCACGTTATATCAAGAATGATCCTATTCCTTCTCTCTACAATCTCATTTTGCTGAGGGGTTTTCGGTGCACTCAACTATCTCTTTATGCCATGTTCTTCGTAGTACTCATAGAATCTATCAGAGGTGAATTCTCCTCCTCTAACCTATCTTAGACACTTTAGCTTTAGTCTAGATTCATTCTCAACCTTAGCTTTGAATATTTTGAGCTTATCAAATGCTTCTGACTTATCTTTTAAGAATGCAACCCACAACATTATAGAATAATCATCAATAAACAAAATGAAATACCTTTCACCATAGTTTGATCTTGTTTGAGTTGGTCCACATAGGTCTGTATGAATTAAATCCAACTTTTTCTCTACTGAATTATTCTTTCTTTTGAATGAATTCCTCACATGCTTTCCCATCACACATTCCTTGCAAATAGTATCAACTAGCTTTGCTATGATAGGTAGACCTCTTACTGCCTTCACATTGCTTATCTCTACTATGTTATCAAAATTGATATGATAGTCTTTTATGCCATAGCCAACTGTCATAAAATTTAGCAACAAAACAACTCACTTCTAGATTAAGGTGAAAAACATTACCTTTAGTCTTTGAACCTGATGCAATCATAACACCATCCTTATTGTTAATGATGCACTTGTTTTCTTTGAACTCCAACTGATAATGTTTTTCAAGCAACTTCCCAACACTAAGAAGGTTATGCTGCAAACCATTTACATAGAGAAAATCATCAGTGTTTTTCTTTCCATCCAATGTGATAGCTCCTCTACCAATGATAGGTTTAGGAGTGTTATCTCTAAATCTAACCATGCCACCCTTGTATTTGTCTAGATGAAAAAATATTTCCTTATCACCTATCATGTGATGTGAACAACCGCTATCTATAATCCAATATGTTCTTATGTCAGCTTGTGAGATCAATGCTAGCTCTTGTTCCTTTTTCTCATCTTCACGATCCATCTCATCATACATCTTCTCCACAATAGTAATTAATCCAATTTCATCTTCAGCTGAATCCTCATCTGATCCTCCATCTCCAGCAAAGTAACATCCATTTGTATCCTTAGGCTTGTAGTTATTTTTGAACTTCTTAACTCTTGTGGGACACTTAGATGCAAAGTGACCAATCTTATTATATGAAAAGAATTTGAATGGAAATTGACCTTCATATTTCCCCTTTCCTTTCTTTTCTATTTTAGAAATCATAGCAATGCAATCATCTAGTGCTTTCTCTTCATTATCATCATCAAAATTACCAAAAGTGTTTACATTTTTCTTACCATGGACTGATGCTTTGAAGGCTATCTCACTTTTAGGTTCTGTCTTCAATTTTGAAATCTCAAAAGCTGAAACTTTGCTGATCAAGGTCTCTCACTTTATTTTTATTGTAAGCTGCATGGTCTCATGAAGGATGTTGAGCTTGTTTTCATAATCTTTTGTAAGAGTAGTCATCAACTTATCCATAATGTCTTCCTCTGAGATCTCTCCACCATTGTTCCTGATTCTAGCAACTGCTTCATTAATCCTTTGATTGTAAGCTTTGATGTCTTCTTCATGTAGCATCTCTAATGCATTGTATCTTTTCTTCCATGTCTTTCTATGCACATTATTTTCTTGTGTATCTCCTTCAAACATGTCTTATAGGTGCTTCCATATCTTGTAGACTGTGTCTACTTTCTTTATTTCTGAAAACTCACTATCAGATAGGGTACTCATAAGGGCTTCTTTGGCTATTACATCCTGATGGAATAAATCCTTTTTCTTGCCAGTAGCATCACCCTTTGAAAGATATTGTAGAGAGGGAATTTTAACTTCTTTGATAGCCACTACAAAAATTTCAAAAGCAATGCACTACAAATGTGTCACCATTTTATTCTTCCAATCAAGATAGTTATCTCCATCAAACTTAGGACTGTCTTTTCTAAAGAATTCCATCTGATCAACCTCAAGCTATTAAACTTTCTCTCCAAAGCACTTGGCTCTGATACCAATTGTTAGGAATAGTCCCAAGAGATAAGTGAGAGGGGGGGGGGGGGTAAATCAGTTATCTACAAGTTTTAATTATTTATCCAATTAAGTATACTTAAGCATTAAGCATAAACACAATGAAAGAACACTTGAACATGTTGGAGATTTGCCAACAAGCCAGTATTGACTGTATGTTTGTCATTGATGAAAACATACGAAAAGTAGCATGCGTAGAAGTCTTATGAAGTAAGATTTCAATATATGTAGAATGGACATGATATCAACATGATATCATGGGCACAGAGGTTAACTATTAGTACAGATAGTTATATAGCAGCTTGTATCAGTAGTGTTCCTGATAGAGTAACAAACAGTGTTTTGAGTATGGTTGTCTGTATAGTTTTCATAAAGCCTTGTGCCCTTAGGTATGTGATGGAGACATCTTAGTGATATTCCATTCATGGACGCATAATTTGATATTTAGTAGAAGTGAAGTTATGCAGTCGCTATTCACTAGTAGCAGTTTCCTGTGTTTATTCAGAAGAGCCGATAGAGATTTTATTGGTTCTAGAGTTGTTCCTATCTTGTGGATATGTGCCCTTGGATTTAAGCTTGGAGAAGAGTTATTTATATTTGGTTAAGAGTGCATGAGTTAATTCAGCTTGAAGTGAAAGATCTAGTTGTTTTGGTAGAGCTGACAGTGTGTAGCATGCGTCTACAATTATCTTATTTAGACAAGTCCCTGAATGTGTTGCGTGCATAGTAGAGCCAACATAATGTTTATATAAATTTTTTATGGTTTCTCTAATATGATTTCAAGGTGGTTCTAATAAGCCGACTTGATTATATCATTTAGAGAGAAGATACTTATAGGTAGTCATTTGTGATTGCTAAAGCATGGTTCATGGTTGAGAAAGAAGAGCAAAGCAGAGTGTGCAAAGTGTTGAACCATTAGAAGAAGGTCTATGTGACCAATTGAAGTATGTGTGCTATTTATTGGAACTGATCTAGATAATAGGTCTAAGCATAGTTCACCAAGATCTAGATATAGTATGTATCTATTAAACAGAAGGTTGTACCCTTCACCCCTTTGAGCAATGAGCTCTTGGACAATGAATCCTCTCCCCTAATAGGGACAATTGTAAAAGATTCCTAATAGGGTCCGACCCTTGACTAGGTCTACTGTACTAAATATATTTTAAAGAAACTCCTAACAGGGTTAAGGATCTTCTAGCAAGGATCATAATACACTAGTACATAATATTAGTGGGTGTCAATTCCCATTGGGGTTTTTACCTATTTGGGTTTCCTTGTAACCAAAATATTGGTGTTGTGTTCAAGTGTTCTTTCATTTTATTTATGCTTTATGTTTAAGTATACTTAATTGGATAAAGAATTGAATCTTGTAGATAACTGATTCACCCCCCCCCCCCCTCTCAGTTATCTCTTGGGACTATTCCTAACAATTGGTATCAGAGCCTAGTGCCTCAGAGAGAAATTTTAATAGCTTGAGGTTGATCAGATGACATTCTTTAGAAAAGAAAGTCCTAATTTTGATGGAGAGAATTATCTTGACTGGAAGAACAAGATGGTGACTCACTTGCAGTGCATTGATTTTGAAGTTTTTGATGTAACTATCAAAGCAACCAAGATCCCTACCCTTGAAGACCTTGGAAAGGAGGATGCAACTAAAAGACAAAAAGAATTATTTCATTAGAATGCTATTGCTAAAGAAGCCCTTATTTGCACCCTATCTGATGGTGAATTTTTAGAAATAAAAAAGGTAGATACAACCCATAAAATATGGAAGCACCTAGAAGACATATTTGAAGGAGACAAACAAGCAAAGGATGCATGCAGAAAGACATGGAAGAAAAGATACAATGTAGTAGAGATGCTTCCTAAAGAAAACATTAGATCTTATAATCAAAGGATCAATGAAGCAGTTGCTGGAATCAGGAACAATGGCGGAGAGATCTCAGAAGAAGACATGATGGACAAGCTAATGACTACTCTCACTCCTGAATATGAAAACAAAATCAACATCCTTGATGAGACCATGTAGCTTACATATTATTTCAAGAGAGAGACCTCGATCAACAAAATCTCAGCCTTTGAGATTTCAAGATTGAAGACAGAACCAAAAAGTGAAACAACCTTCAAAGCAACAATTCATGGTAAGAAATATGTAAACACTTCTAGTAATTTTGATGATGATGGTGAAGAGAAAACTTTAGATGATTTTATTTCTATGATTTCAAAAAGAGAAAAGAAAGGAAAAGGAAAATATGAAGGTCAATTTCCATTTAAGTGCTTTTCATGTAATAAGATTGGTCACTTTGCATCTAAGTGTCCTACTAGAGCTAGAAAGTTCAAAAAGGATTACAAGCCTAAGGAATGCTACTATGCTGGAGATGGACTTTTTGATGATGAATCAAGTGAAGAAGAAATTGGATTCATTTATATTATATACAAAATGAATAATAAGACAATTCATAAAGATGAGAAATTAAAACAAGAGCTAGCATTAATTTCCCAAGCAGATATAAGGACAGACTGGATTATAGATAGTGGTTGTTCTCATCACATGATAGGTGATAAAAATGGATTTGTTCATCTGGACAAATACAATGGTGGCATAGTTAGATTTGGGGACAACACTCCCAAACCAATAGTTGGTAGAGGAGCCATCACCTTGGATGGAAAGAACAGTACTGATGATGTTCTCTATGTTGATGGTTTGAAACATAACCTTCTCAGTGTTGGTTAGTTACTTGGAAAGGGCTATCACTTGGAATTCAAAGATGAAAAATGCATCATTAACAACAAAGATGGTGTTATGGTTGCATCAGGCTCAAAGACAAGAGGTAATGTTTTTCAACTCAATTCAGAAGCAAGTTGTTTTATTGATAAAGTTGATGACAGTTGGTTGTGGCACAAAAGACTATGTCATATCAATTTTGATAACATAGTAAAGATAAGAAATGTAAAGGTAGTAAGAGATCTACCTAGCATAGCAAACCCAGTTGATACTATATGTAGGGAATGTGTGATGGGAAAGAATGTGAGAAATTCATTCAGAAGCAAGCTTAATTCAGTAGAGAACAAGTTGGATTTGATTCATATAGACCTATGTGGTCCAACTCAAAAAAGATCATACTATGGAGAAAGGTATTTCATTTTGTTTATTGATGACTATACTAGGATGATGTAGGTTTCATTCTTAAAAGACAAGTTAGAAGCATTTGAAAAGTTTAAAATATTCAAAGCTAAGGTTGAGAATGAATCTGGACTAAAGATAAAATGTTTGAGATCGGATAGAGGAGGAGAATTCACCTCTAACAGATTCTATAAATACTACAAAGAACATCACATAAAGATACAATTAAGTGCACCTAGAACCCCTTAGCAGAATGGTATTACAGAGAGAAGGAATAAGATTATCCTTGATGCAACGTGCACCGTTATGATAGAAGGAAAATTTGCACACACTTATTGGAGAGATGCGGTCAATGCAACAATTTACACCATCAATAGAATTCAATTGAGACTAGGCATTGGTGAAACACCATATGAGCTATGGTTTGGTAATGTTCCCATAGTAAAATACTTTATAATTTTTGGAAGCAAGTGCTACATCAAGAGGGATGAAGTAGTAGGCAAGTTTGATGCAAGAAGTGATGAAGGTATTTTCCTTGGTTACTCTACTAAAAGTAAAGCTTATAGATGTTTCGATTTAAGACTAAAAAAGATCATTGAAAGTGCTCATGTTAAGATTGATGAAAAGTTCATGGTTCAAGAAAGATATCATGATTACTCACCTATGATTTAAGAAGAACCCAGACCCCCCACTAGTGAGACAATTATTGAAGAAATGTTTGACAACATTGATGTGTTATTCAATGACCCTGAGACAAGTCAAGAAGAAAATCCTAAAGCTAATGAGTCAGCAACAACCAAGGTTCCAAAGTTTACATCTAGAAACCATTCCAAGGAAGACATCATTGGAGATCAGAGCAAAAAAATCTTAACAAGATCACAAGCAAAGAACTCAGCTAGCAATGAAGAGGTATGTTTACTATCTCAGATTGAACCCTTAAGTATTGAAGATGCTTGTAATGATTCATATTGGCATGATGCTATGAAAGAAGAACTTGATCAAATTATTAAGAATGACACTTGGGAACTGGTCCCAAGACCTAGTGATAAAAATGTTATTGGAACAAAGTGGATATTCAAAAATAAAATGAATGAAGATGGTACAATTGTAAGAAACAAAGAAATGTTATTATGTAAAGGATATGGACAAAGAGAAGGCATTGATTATTCAAATGCATTTGCACCTATGAGAAAATTAAAAGCCATTAAGTTGTTTCTAGCTTATGCTACAGTCAAAAACTTCAAAGTTTATCAGATGGATGTCAAGTTAGCATTCCTAAATGGATATTTGAAAGAAGAATATACATTGAACAACCAAAAGGATTCACCTTATCAGACAAACTTGATATGGTATGTAGATTGAAGAAGGCCCTCTATGGACTTAAGCAAGCCCCTAGAGCATGGTATGAAAGACTAGATGGGTATCTAACAAAGATTGGATTCAAGAAAGGAGCAATAGACTATAATCTATTCATAAGAGAGACATCTAAAGGTTTGTTACTTGTAGCTATATTTTTTGATGATATTATCTTTGGAGGTAAAGGTAAACTTAGTGCTGAATTTGGTAAGGAGATGAAAAATGAATTTGAGATGAGTATGATTAGTCCTATCAAATACTTTTTGGGATTGAATGTTCAGTAGACAGAGAAAGACATTTTTATTAATCAGTCCAAGTATGTGAAAGAAATATTAAAGAAATTCAAGATGGATGATTGCAAGCTAGTAAAGACTCTTATGATTATTGGATGCAAGCTTAAAAAAGAAGATGACTCACCAATAGTAGACACAACATTGTACAAGTCTATGCTTGGCAAACTTATCTATCTTACACAAACTAGACTTGATATTTCCAATGCAGTCGACATAGTTGGAAGATTTGCAGCATAGCCTAAACAAAGTCACCTCATGGTAGTAAAAAGGATATTTAGATACTTGCAAGGAACTATAGACTATGGTCTATGGTATGCTAATTCAAAAAATGTTGAGCTTCATGTGTACACTGATGCAGATTGGGCAGGATGCGTTGATGATAGAAAGAGTACATCAGGAGGAGCAGTGTTTCTTGGTGATCGACTTGTCACTTGGACAAGGAAGAATCAAAATTATATTTCTCAGTCAACAATAGAAGTAGAGTATGTTGCAGCAGCCTTGAATTGTTCTACAATTGTTTGGATCAAGTAGATGATAAAGGATTTTGGAATTCAGATTGATTATCCTATTATTATTCACTATGATAACACTAGCACTATCAATATGTTGAAGAACCCTATGATGTGTGCAAAGACAAAACACATTGAGATCAAGTATCACTTCCTAAGAGAGAAAGTGGCAAAGAAAGAAGTCAAGTTGGACTATGTGAGCACTAAAGATCAATTGGTAGATATATTCACAAAGCCATTGCCTAAGGATACTTTTGAGTATCTTAGGGAGAAGTTGGGAGTAATTCCCTTCCCTGATTCTGCCTAGAAGGAAGAAGGAAAGGCATCAGTCCTCAAGGACTGATGGAAGGTTGACTAATCTACCTCAGGAGTAGTACTAGTGCTTAAAATGAATGGCACCCTTTTCCATTGATGTCAAAGAGGGAGTATTATAGAGTCATGAAAAATAGAAGTAAAAAGAAGAAGTAATATACTAAGGGGGAGCAGTATTCAGTAGTACAGTTGAGGAAATGGAGAATATTAGAAATCATTGCAGTAGATGGAGGATTCATCTTTGGGGGAGTTTTGAAGAGGAAATGGAGAATTTTATAAAATAAATGTTCATTTGGGTTGGTGATGGTTTTTCATTCCACATGTTGCCATCAATGCCAAAGGGGGAGATTGTTGCAGATTTACCAGCAGGCCAGTACTAAGTGTATGTTTGTCATTGATGAAAACATATGGAAAGTAGCATGCATGAAAGTCTTATGAAGTAAGATTTCAGTATATGTAGCATGGACATGATATCATGGGTCCAGAGGTTAACTGTCAGTACAGACAGTTATATAGAAACTTGTATCAGCAATGTTCCTGATAGAGTAACAGATAGTGTTTTGAGTATGGTTGTCCCTATAGTTTTCATAAATCCTTGTGCCCTTGGATATGTGATGGAGACATCTTAGTGATGTTCCATTCATGGATGCATAGTTTGATATTCAGTAGAACTAAAGTTATGCAGTCGCTATTCACTAGTAGTAGTTTCCTATTATTCAAAAGAGCTAACATAGATTTTAATAGTTCTATAGTTGCACCTATTTTGTGGATATGAACCCTTGGATTTAAGCTTGGAGAAGAGTTATTTATGTTTGGCTAAGAGTGCATGAGTTTATTCAACTTGAAGTGAAAGATCTAGTTGTTTTTGTAGAGCCGACAGTGTGTAGCATGCATCTATAATTATCTTATTTAAACAGGTCCCAGAATGTGTTGCTTGCATAGTAGAGCTGATAGAATGTTTATATAAATTTGTTATGGTTTCTCTAATATGATTTCAAGGTTGTTCTAACAGGCTGACTTGATTATATCATTTAGAGAGAAGATGCTTATAGGTAGTCATTTGTGAATGTTGAAGCATGGTTCATGGTTGAGAAAGAAGAGCAGAGCAGAGTGTGTGAAGTGTTGAACCATCATAAGAAGGTTTATGTGACCAAGTGAAGTATGTGTGCTATTTATTGGAACTAATCCAGACAACAGGTCTAAGTGCAGTTCACCAAGATCCAGATACAGTGTGTATCTATTAAATAGAAGGTTGTAGCCTTCACCCCTTTGAGTAGTGAGCTCTTGAATAATGCATTCTCTCCCCTAACAGGGACAATTGTAAAAGACTCCTAATAGGGTCCGACCCTTGACTAGGTCTACTGTACTAAATATATTGTAAAGAAACTCCTAACGGGGTTATGGATCTTCTAGCAAGGATCATAATATACTAGTACAGAATATTAGTGGGTGTCAATTCCCACTAGGGTTTTTACCTATTTGGGTTTCCCCGCAAACAAAATATTGGTGTTGTGTTCAAGTGTTCTTTCATTGTGTTTATCCTTTATGTTTAAGTATACTTAATTGGATAAATAATTGAATCTTGTAGATAACTGATTCACCCCCCCCCTCTTAGTTATCTCTTGGGACTACTCCTAATAGAACACAACACCAATATTTTGGTTACGGGGAAACCCGAATAGGCAAAAACCTCGGTGGGAATTGACACCCACTAATAAAATGTACTTGTGTATAATGATCCTTGTTAGAAGATCTTACAACCTTGTTAGGAATTGATCTTTACAATGCAATAAGTACAGTGACTTCGTCAAAGTTCGAAGCCTATTAGGAGTCTTTTATGATTGACCTTGTTAGGGGTGAGGATGCACTATCTGAGAGCTCACTTGTGAAAGGGGTGAAGGCTGCAACCTTTTGAATAATAGATATACACTATATCTAGATCTTGGTGAACTGTGCTTAAACATGTTGTCTGGATCAGTTCCAATGAATAGCATATACTCTTTACTTGGTCAAATAGACCTTCTGTTGATGGCTCAACACTTCACACTCTCTGCTTTTCTCTTCACATTCAACTCTAAACCATACTTAGCAATCACAAATGACTACCTATAACTATCTTTCCTCTAAATGATGTAATCAAGTCAGCCTATTATAACCACCTTGAAATCATATTAGAGAAATAATAACACTCTCCAATAACATCTTAGTCGACTCTACTAAGCACGCAACACAAACTGGGACCTGTCCAAATCAATAGGTGTAGACACACGCTACACACTGTCGGCTCTACCAAATTAACTGATACTTTCTCCTTAAGCTGAATTACATCGTGCACTCTTAACCAAACATTCTTAACTCTTCTCCAATCATTAATACAATCACACATATCAAAATGATATACGCAACTCCTACACCAACATAATCTCTGTCGGCTCTTCTGGATAAACACATGAAACTGCAACTGGTGAATAGCGACTGCATAACTTCACTTCTACTACACTTTATAATCTACATCCATCAATCTAACATCACTAACATCTCTCCATCACATATCCAAATGTGTAAGGCTCCATGATAACTGTATGGATAATCACTCACAGAACACTGCCTGTAACTGTGTCGGGAACACTATTGACACAAGCTGCTATATAACTGTTTGTACTTTGAATTAACCTCTACATCCAAGATATCATGTTGATAACATGTCCATGCTTCATATACTCAAAACTTACTGTACAAGTTTTCCATGCATGCTACTTACCATGTGTTGTCATCAATGACAAACATATAGTCAACACTGGCTTGCTAGCAAATCTCCAAAAAGAGTACCTCACCAGATTTCAATTTCACTCCTGAGGGGGCATAATCCTAATATATACAATTCAATGATCACATCATCAAATATTGAGAATCCTTAAATCAAGAAATGTGAACATCAAATCAAACAAGACATCATTGCTAAGGGAATCTCAGCTTCGTCACATCAAGTTGAGATTCTTCATTAACATCAAATCTCTAGGGGCATATGAGATTCATCGCTTCACATCAAACTAGTATTGTCCTCATCAATCCATTTGGCTTCATCGCATAAAATCAAGTCAATGACGCTATCAATCTCTTAATGATAATCATTTTCATCACTTCACGTCAAACTACTTACTCATTCAAACCAAACCAATGGTTTAAGAATCTCTTTGACATTAATCAATTTCATTGCTTCACATCAAATTTGTTAGTTGTCATCATCAAATCAAATAGGTTCTTAGTTTCATCGCATCACATCAAACTAAAAATTCTAGTCTTCCTATCATTTCTTGTCCAATCAAGTTCAAAATTGACATCTTTTGAATCAACCAACTTGAGGATAGCTTCATTAATTCACATCAAACTATTCTCAGTCTCAACACTACCTATTCTTTGAATCAATGTGCTGATCGCACATCAATTCAAAGAGGGGAAAATGTAATCACCTAAAAATGGTCACCTAAATGATAAGCCCCTAATCTAAATTGTTCATCACAAAACCCTAATTTTGATCGAATTTCCTAATTCCTAACCTAAGGAAATCTAATTGATCAATATGATTTGATCAATACCCTATTCAATTACTGCACTTGATCATGTTTAACTAATTAATTCCTAAACCTTAAGTATTATTTGCAATTAAATCAACCCTATATCATTTATTTAATTAATATTCTAAATGTTGATTAAATAAATAAAATAATTGTCAATTAATCATAAAAGAAATCCAAATTAATTATTTCATCACTTTTGAGGAAAATGCATTAAATCTATTAATAAATCCTAAAAATAAATTTAATGTCATAATTCTCTAGTTAACTAAATATGATTTTGGCAACAAACCAATTAACCAAATCTCATTTTGGAAACAAGCTAGTTAACTGGAAAATCAGTCTAGTTGACTCATTAGTCATTTTGGAGATTTTCACAAACAGTTCATTGAACTTACTAGATGATTTGGAAAGTTTTCACCATGACTGATTCTTCAAAAAAATCTTTCAAATCCTTCATCTAGGTCTTGTTTTTGTCACTGGGTTTGCGATGATCTGAGAGAAAACCTACACTCGAGTCTACTAGAAGGAAATGAGTCACCTTGGTCTTTCTTAGATTAGATTAATTAGTTTCCTTTATTTATATTAGCCAAATAATGACTCATTGAAGTGTGTTGTAGTTTAGAGCACGTTTTCATGTACACAATTAGTATTCATCAACATTGTTAGGATTAAGGTATAATCTTGTGATATTTGACATTCTACTTTAGATAAGCTTATTTCCTTATCATCATTATTTTTGGGAGGGTTGAATCCTCCCATGGCTTGACTGAGGCAAGCACCTATAGAACATCAAGCACCATTTTTTTATCTCTCGTGAACTAGACCCATGATTATGTAGTTCAAAGTTATGTATCTTTTGTTTCTATTTAATATATATTTTTTATATTAATGTTATCTAGATTTCAAATAGGACAAGACCTAGAATGAAGGATTATTGAATCTAGTGTTAATATGAGAAAAGCTCATGATTGTAGGAAAAAAAAGAATAAAAAGTAACCTAATTAATGAATTAAGACTAATATTTAGATCACAATTTCTTTTATGACCTTGTGGATTTTTGTTAGATCTAACTATGACAGTATTGGTTGACATGGATAGGCCAAATCATATTGAATGGGGTTCCTTTTCTCTAGGGAAGTCTACTCATGTATAATGACAATGCATGTATGTAAGTTCATTAGAATAAAAGTAAAATACCAAATGTTGGATGAGGTACATATGAAAGTTAGGTGTCTATTAGAAATGCTATCCTAGACCCTAATCACATGATCTAATTAACCTAATAAGGTTTAATAGTATGGTTAAAATAATAAATTAATGTATAAGGAAATCCCTAAAATTTGAGGTGAGCAAGAAAATACAAAAAATGACATGTGAATCCCACTAGTGATTGTGTAAAGGAAAGATAAGGTAAAATGAAAGTTAAAATGAAATGACATGAGAGCAGTAATTTTCCAAATACACTACTAGAATAATATGAAGATTAGGAAAAGTGGCATAAGAAATCTCAAGGTCTAAAACAATTGTTTGACATAAACATGTCCTAGATAAGTATTGAATAAAAATACCTCTCCTCTTGGCCAATAGAATTCAATAGGTATGAACTCAACAAAATAGTATCATTAGAAAATAGATTGTTGAATTAGAGTATATTTGAAGAAGCAAAGAAAGTGAAGTTAATATAAATGTTATATCATAGATCTTCTAGCACTAAGGTATACTATGATGCTATAAAGTGAAGATAATCCTTACAAGTATTTTATTTTTGCAACTCTAGGTTGAAGCCTAATGTGTTAGAGTTATGATCTAATTATTATGTTCTTATGGTTATGTGCATTAATATTGTATCGAGGTTTAAACCTAAATATTAAATTTGTTACTAAATTCCCATGCTTATGTAATCTTGTGTGTCATGTTGTTAAGTTTGTGACTCAATGCTTTTGTATGTGTATGAATTGATAAGCATAGGTTGCATATGAGTCTTGACAAGGAAGACCCCATGAATTAGTACCTTGAATCATAGTTGGCAAGGGGAAGAAAAATGTTCTTTGCAAACATGAGGCCTCAATAAAGTTGCATAACCATTCATGATTGAGAGAGTAACTCCATGATTTTCAAAGTTCAAGCCACATGGAGCCCATCTTTAGTTGTAGGTAGAAAGTGGTCATTTTCATTGTAGCAAGATGGTGGTTGTACTCATTGTAGAAAGATAAAGTTTCCATACAATAGCTAGATGCCTTGTCATGTCAAGATGATTCTATTTATTAAAACAAGAAGTTCCTTGGACAAGTGTGCGTAAGACCAACATAGTACTTGTAGCTCTACTAGTTTGTACTACTTTGAGTGTACTTTAGATGGATATCTATCAAGAATATCCACAACTTTTGACTATAACAATTGTTATTTTTTGTTCAAAATAAATAATATGTCAAATTAAGAATTATATATATTTAAAATTAACCATTTAGCAAAGAAGAATGACAACTAAGAAGACAAAAGGGAAGATATAAAGACAAAAAGACAAAAAAAAATTGTCTTGAAAATCCAAAAATTAAAGTAATCAAATGGCAGCTTTATTAAAAATGCATGTCAATTCAAATATCAAACATTAAAGTAAGGTGTGTAACACAGATGCACTGTATTACCTTTTGCCAGCATATTAAAGTAAGGTCTGTGAAGAAAAGAAAGATGGGACAAACAAGGATGGCTTGAAGAGTATAATGGGCCATCACACTGTTTGATGGAGGACTGGTATATTTGCAAAAAAAGGCAAATGGAGGTGATAATGGGCAATTTACAAATCCAAGTAGTCGGCTGTAAAGTCCATGGCATGTGAATAATACATATAGATGTTACTGGCTTGGATAAATGGAGAGGGGCTCATAACTGAATTGTATGCCTTTTATTAATTGTATGTACATTCATAAACTATAGTAGATCTTGATATAAACATGTACATTTTAATACCATTTCAAGGGGGATGGTAATGGTTTTCTTTTCGTTTTACTATATTCAACTAAAATATAATTGGTTTTGAAGTTCATATTTTAAAATTCAAGTTTTTTAAAGTTTAAAGTTCAATTTCGGCTAAGACTCAAGGACTAAGCGGTATCCATTCTACCACTCAGACATGATCCCTACTATAAAATGGATTGTAAAAATTACTAATAGAAATGAACTATTAAATTTTTTTGTTTGTTATCGTATCATCGAAACTTCTTTTAAAAAGAAGTGGTAAGCAATTAATTAGCTAGATAAAATCCTCAAGTCCCCCTTCTTTAAGATGAAAGTTTCTTTTCCATTTGAGTCTTCATGGAAAGCTTTGCAACAGGTTTCTCACTTTTTGAAGTGTAGTGCTTCTTCATTGCAACATTTTTTCATTTTTTCCCTCAACTTTAATTTTGTGGAATAAATTATCGATTATATAATCAACCATTGGTCATAAGCTTTTTGAAGGATGCTTCTATTAGTTTAAAAAATGAATTTGACAATTTAAGAATATTTGAGATTGAACACTTTTGACTGAGTCCCATGGAAAACTATCAAAGAGAATTATAAGCTTGACAATAAGAATAATGAGTTTATGTTACTTGTGCAATCTTTAGTGTCAATTGAACTCCCTATCAAGTTTTGTAATCTTAGGGAATGCAATTTCTCTAAGGATTAGAAATAGTTTCCTTGTAGACACTTTAATCATCTACCTTCAAAGAAAGTTTATATACAAAGCCTTCCTTATTTTCCTCTTATTTGTTTCCTTCATCATAAATGGAAGTTTGGATTTAGTTCCAAACTTCGGACAAAAATGAGTACTCAAATTGAGAAATTAAAACCAAAATTTTTTAGATAAATTTTTGCATGAACTAAATGCTTTGTAACCTACCCCTTGGGGATAAATTGAGATGTATCATGGTTTAACCAAAACAACTTTATTTTTTTCCCATATACTATGTTAGCTCTTTTTCATGTAGAATCGCCAATATAGTTTTCAAACTTGACTCTCAGGTTCTCAAATACGGATTCTCACAAGGAAAAGGCTAATTGATAAGGACCACATCCTCCTTCTACTTTGGGCTCCACAGACCCAGGCGGGTGTACCTATATTTAGACTTAATGCTCCATAATGATATATTAATGGAAGCAAACGTTTATTTGCAGAAAAATGGCAAGTGTGACAAGGATAAAATCCTTCTTTTCAAGCTTTGAACTCGGGTAGGTTAACCCCTTTTAGATCTACTTCTTGAAAGGATCACAACAATAGTTTATATCCTTGATATAAACTTTATCTTCTCAGTCACTCAAAATATACACGAAAGTAAATTATTATTTGAAAATTGTTGAGGGTGAGATCTCTACAGATCGAGGATAGACCAGTGCCTTATCTTCGGGTATAGAGTCAAACAGTGAAATATATACTTACAGAAATCTTCTAAATGAAACACAAACAAATCCTAGATGAAGTGCCTTACAATTCATCTTCTCTTAAACACGTTTGATCATCAAATTCTTGCTAAATTCCTAAGCTCTCAGAAATTAACCTAAAGACATTACCCTTTCCTTGAAAGGAGCTAGAGATTAAAATCACACATACCTTGTAAATGGTATATCAAAACTACCTTATAGATTCAATACACAAAAGCCATATAATTCAAACAAGAAGACAATTGAAATCATGCAAGGGAATTCTTTTATATTCCAATAAAATATGACTACATTAATACACTTCAACATCTGATAAAATATTCTAAGATTTCAACAATGGCGTTAAGCCTCTACAATATATTTCTCAACCTCCTTTGAAATGAACAAGGACCTACTACTTATACCAATCAGCCATCTTGGAATCCTCCAAAAGGATGCAACAAGCTTCGGATGGCTGTTAAAAGATCTTGCATTAAAAAAAAGATTACAAATCAGGAAAGTTGTTTGCAACAACAGATTACAAATATCTATTTCCAACAGTCCCGCAGGTGGCATCTTTGTCTAAAGATATTTTAGAGTAGTTGCTAAATTTTTTGCATGAATGATGACTGCCATCCGGCTAATTTACATCATTCTTTGTTTGAAACTTGCTCTCCCTCATTTTCTAGATCAGATGCCATCTGCAACTCTATTTGGCCAAGTGTCACATTCGTGTCTATGACAACTTGTTTGACATTTTTGTCCCTTTTACCTTGACTTTCAAAAGTTTGGGATACTAACACCTGTCGCCTCTTCACCTGATTTCCCTTTCTTCTGAATCTCCTGACAGATACGTGGATTCCCAAGTCATGTAGGTTTCTTCACTTGGGCAATGAAAGGCAAGGACCTTGTCTTTCTTTGGGGACAACTTTTCCCACTCAGCAACCAACTAATGAACCTCTATTCTCACATTAGCAAAATGTAACCTAGCATCCTGGAGGAGTTCAATAAAATGTACGAATGGGGTATTATCATTTGTACCAAGAACATCATTTATTTTAGTCAGCACTCATCTATCTATTTGCTCCATCCATTGACCTTTATCCTTGATTACCCCATTTGCCTTGATAAGACCAGGGAAAATTTGGAAATCATCCTAGAAATATCTTGTTCTTAAGATTTCTGACCTTCTCTTTATACTCTCCCTGTTTACCTCAATATCAAAAAGATCCTTGATAACCCTATAAGTACTTGCAAGCTCAATATTTACAACACACTGATCCTTATTTCGATCAAACCATGACCTCAGAGTGTCTTTCCTTGCAGTCCATCTTTCCAAAATTTTGTCCACAATTGCCACCTCTTTCTGAAAGGTCACTAACACATTTGCCAATTGTTTTGCAGATTTGTATACTTCTTTAGGTCTCACCTTGGCAACAAAATGTGACACAACACCTTTTATCTTATCAGCTAACTTATTTTTTACCCTTTGATCAACATTTGCTTCATCCATGGAAGGAGGAGAAGGGGAAGGGAGAAGTTCAATAATGGGGCTTGATGAGGAAGGCCCTGCAGAGGAGGAAGCTATCTGAATTTGTTCTGATAATTGTATTGGGCCCTATTCTCCCAATTTCTTTCTTAAATCTACAATCAGAATATCTCTCTCAAGAATCCCCTATTTCATGTCACCATAAACCTTCAAGACTGTTTCCAGTTTTGCAGTGAGTTCATCTTTCTCTCTAGCTTCCTTTTCTGCCACCTTTTCTATTAATTGTGCCATGGCCATTACCATACCTAATGCCTCCACCAAAGATGTATTAGTAACTCTTCTCACAATTAAACTCCCTGAGAGGTCATCTTTGACAATTTTCTTTCCTTTATCACTTTCATTCTTCCTAAAAGACCACATCACCAATGCTTGATGATTATCATTGAAAGTGACTCCTTTAACAGCTTGTTCTACTTCTTCTAGAGTCCTATGGAGAGGAGTGGTTTGTTTTCTGAATGCATCAAACACTACTGCATCAGCTATATCCCATTCTGGGAGGATCAGTACTCTTGACATCTTTACCATATGTCTTCCCTATTCTGGAGTGATTTGTTTGAACTTTACAGTCATCTCTATTTTCACTTCTTCCTCTATAACTTGTAAATCCTTATTCGGATTCACTTCATGTCTCTTCTCACAGATTTCTTGAAATTGCTTGATGTTTAATTTCCAAAGAAACTACATAAAGGCCCTAGTTTTAACAAAAGTGTCATCAACCAAAAACTCTTCACAAGCTTGCTTGATTACAGGGTCCAATTTAGTACCTACTAACTCCCCTACTATTAGATCCAACTTAGGTTCTTCTAGTAGCTCTGGCACTCCCTCATTTACTTCTTCATAAGTCATGAAGATCTGACCTAGAACATCTACTTGCTGCACTTGTTCTGCAATCTCTTGGTCATCAAAAATTCTTATAGGAGACTATGATGGGGAGTACTCCTCTTCCACATGAATAGGTCTCTCTTCCAACCTTTTCCTTTTTGATGGGGGTGGAGAATCAACAATATCTTGAGCAATCTGAGGAGGAGAATCGGGGATATCCACAATTTCCTTTTGTTTTCCAACCTATTGTGAGGTTGATGGGATATCCCTTTTATCCATCTACTTTTTTTGGCTCTGTTCTGGTCTCACCACATTGTAACCAGTCTTCTTTTGAACCACATATCTCCCCGGGGGTAACCCTTTTGCAAACACAGGCTTACTCAACAATTGTCTACCCTTTTTTGGATCATCCTTCATCACTTTTTCCTTCTTCTCATTTAAAGTCTGGAAAACATCCCAAAAATAATTCATGAGAGTGTCTATTTTCTTCCCCATTGGAGTTATTCTTTTCAGGGGATCCCATCCTGAATCAAATTGCCGGATAAAATTTAGTGTTTTCTTGTATACCAACCATTTTTCTTTCATGACCTCTTGTTCCTGTATTTTAGCTACATTCCTGATGATGTCTTCAGAGAAATTAAAAATGTGGTTGATCATGGCACACTTGGCTCTCTTTTTAAACATTTCAATATAAAAACCTTCTGGATCTATTGTTCTAGCAACTGCAGTAGCCATATGGTACGGAGCCAGAATTTTATCCATGTAGACCCATCCACCCTTGGTAATTATGAATTGATGGGCAATGGTAACATTTGGGAATAAAGTTCCCTTGCCTTTCCCAGTGAGGGCACACTCCTCAATATCACCCAATTGCCTCAAAAACTCTGCAATTCCAATCCTAAGGGGTACTTGATAGGGCAGTATAAAAGGGGTCCCCCTAAAACCATACAATCTAATAATAGTTGATACATTGTAGAAAATAAGATCTCCCCAATTTTGGACAATGTTCAAGTTCTTGGCAAACTGGTTTGGCCTAACAAGCTGTGCTAACATTGTTGGGATTCTTGGGTTATCTAAAACAAACAGCTTCCTGAGTCTAGCTGCAAAACATTTATCAAAATTGATAAAACTGTGATCCTTTTTATCCCAGGTCATTGTGAGGCTCCATAGTTGGACTGGCATGTCTTCACCATCCTTCTTTCTCACCAATTCCATTTCTTGTTCAAAATAGCTTGCTCCTTTGAACAGAAACATGTACATTATGAAAGAGTACCAGCCAAAGGGTCTATCACTTTCATTCTTTTGAATCTTTACTAATCCATTATGGATTAATTCAGCAATGAAAGGAGCAAAATCAAAAGTGATAGACATGTGTGCATGTAAAATTTGGATCATCATGCACATCAAGTGTATTGGCATCCTGTCACTAACATCCTCTCCAAAAACTTGACACAATGACCAATATGCACCCCTAGCTCTGAGATCAAAATATTCCATTTTAAAAGGCTCCGGAGTGTTCTTCCCCACAACAACCATTTTCCCAATTTTTGTGCAAAAATCCTTCATCAACTTGCCTCTATAATAGTTCCTTTGTGCATTGTAGACTTGCCTTAATTCTTCAAAGTTAATGCTTTCCAAACTTTTTGACGGTTCACTCAATCTGAACACCTTCCTAATTTCTTCAGCTGAAACCTTAAACAATAACACCCCCTTTGCATCCCTAATTTCTCTAGTGATTGGATCATAATTTTTTGCAACCTAGGTCATCAAATCTACATCTAAAAAGACACCAGGCACGACAAGTTTTCCTAAGTCAGATTGCCATATATTGCTTGTAGGATGAGGGGCATTTCTCTGACTAAAACCTACTTTGAACAATTCCAGTCCTGTGGTATCAGAGTCACCTCTTGCATTAATAGTACCAATCTTGGCCTCTCTAATAAAACTTGCCATATCATATAAACCTTCTGCTATTTTTACCCTAGGGTCTTTGGGAATCAAACTCTTACTCTTCACCGGGGTAGTGGAAGAGCCAGGAAGTAACTGCAATAAATCCTCGTGCAAACCTCTTTCACTATACTCTACTTTACTCGACAATTCTTTCCTTGGGGCCATTTTAAGGTATATTTTAATAGAAATTCTTGCATGATAGACTAAACATAGAACTATGATTCTTTCAATAAGGAAGCAAATCACACAAGAATTTTACCAACCTTTTTTCTCAGAAACCACCCGAGAAAAGCAGCCAATCCTCAGAAATCTTCACTCCTAAATCTCTACAAATTTTGATCTCTTTGTGCTTCTGAAAGTGCACAAAATTATGATATATGAGCCACTTAAAGTAGTCCTATCAACAATTAATTTAGCACGATTGAAACAATTACTCCTCTGGAAGAGTGAACTGTCACTTCTTCATCTGGAAACCTTACTTCACACCATTTTACCTTCAGTTTGAATGAGAACCGTTAATCCTCATTAGCAGATGATCCAACGGCTTATCGCATGATCACATGGCTTAAAAAAAACTCATGCGAACATGCGACTAACCCTCACACTACCTTTCTATTCCCGGCGGTCTCTTGTAACTTTCCTTCATTAACATGAAATGCTTTTCACATGATCGCATAGCTTAAAAGAAGCTTATGCGAACATGTGAAAACCCGTTACCACTAACCATCACTGTCTTCGTTTAAACCACTAGTCCCACCTTACCTTCATCAATAAAGAAACTCCACGTTTGTGACACCTTGCAGAATGTCAGGTACTTTCTCTCTTTTCGAGCACCGGTGTTTGCTGAAGCTAACCAATGAGAAGACTTCATTTATGCACATCTGTCAAAAGGTTTTACCAGAGAATCACACTTGATTCAATGCAAGATCAATGGCCTGTCGCATAATCGCATAGCTTAAAAGATCCCATGCAATTATATGACAGCCGTCCGATCTTCCCTTTATTGTTTTAAAACCTCAGAGATTCTTCTGTCACCGGCCCCACTGATCTCAAAAAATAGAAAGCCGCCAGTTGTAAGATACTTGTCAGTGGTCCCACTGATCTCCACATCTGACTTTTGTTATAAGATCAACAGCCATTTCACATGTTCGCATGGCTTAAAAAGATTCCATGTGAACACGTGACTGCCATTAGATCTTCGTTGAAGATTCACGGTTGGATGAACTTAAAACATAGGAAAATGTTATTTATACCACCAGGTTTCTAGACTTAGGAAAAATATAACCATCGCGTATTAAAAAAAATGCATGTGCTCTTTAATGGACCTAAGTGACTTTAAAAAAGTAACGCTTGAAAAGGAATAAAGAAAATGACTTAGGATTTATTTTGAAAGTGGTAAGCATTTTGGGGGGTTTTTTACATGAATTTGAAACTCTTCAAGTACAAGACCTAGGGTAAGGATTTTGAAATAGGGTTATGTCAATTTTTTGAAGAACTCTGACACCTAGACCTAGGAAAATTTACAGACTAGAGGATTAACCCATCAGAATGTACAAAAAACCTCAGAATTTTAAGAATATTCCCAACAGTGGCTCTATCTGAGGATGCTTGATTGCAAAATCATAGCAAGACTTTACGAATATCTGGGAGGCAAACCACAAAACCTAAACCTAAACTAGGAAACAAACACACAATAGAAACAAACACACCTATACATATATACAAGCCTACTGTGCATGGAAAAAGAACTAACTGAAGAAAATTTTTAGAAATTGTCCATGCACTGGCAATTCCTGCTTTTCACCATCCAAGTGTTGCAAGAAATATGAATCCTTACCATGGGTTTGATGAACAATATAAGGTCCCATCCATAAGGACTCAAATTTTTTGTGTTTTCCTTTATCTTCAGCCCTGGCATTCCATTGGAGAACCATATCACCAAGCTGGAACTTTCTCACAGTTGCTCTCTTATCGAAAAGATATTTCATCTTCTACTGCAACTTTAAATTTTCCTTTTGTCCCTCCCTTCTAATCTCATCTAATTCAATCAGCTGGACCATTCTCTCCTGTAGTGGATCACTGATTTCCATATCCTCTTCTTGCATAAACTTATAGATCGGAAGGAAGTTATTCACTGGCAATCTTGATTTAGCACCATATACCATTTCAAAAGGGGACTTACAAGTAGCCCTCTTCTCAGAAATCCTATCAGCCTAGAGTGCTAACTTTAGTTTTACATGCCAGCTTCTCTTGTTCTTTTCTAGGGTTTTCTTTAGAATTTGCAGAATACTCTTGTTGCTAGATTCAGCCTGTCCATTGGCTTGTGGATGATAAGGGGATGAGTAAGACAATACTATGCCCATTTCTGAGCAAAAATTAGTGATCTCCTATGACCTAAAGCTCATAGCATTGTCAACAACCAATTTAACAGGAACACCAAATCTAGTAATTATGTTGTTCATCAAAAATTCACTGACAACAACACCGGTCGCCCTTTTGGTTGGGATTGCTTCAATCCACTTGGTGAAATAATCAGTAGCCACCAGAATGTGACTATGTCCCCCACTAGACTTCTCAGAGAATTCTCCTATAAAATCCATACCCCACATTGCAAAAGGAGCTTCTGCAACCACAGGGTTCAATAATAATACACCTGAAAACTTCAATTTTTTAGAGAACCTTTGACAAGGTTCACATTTCCTCACATAAGAATGAGTGTCTTTGAACAACACAGGCCAATAATATCCCACTCTTAAGATTTTATGAGCTGTTGATCTAGCAGAATGATGTCCTCCACACATTCCAGAATGCATTTCCTTTAACATTTTCTCTTATTGATGCTTATCCAGACAAAAAAGTAAAATACCATCATTATCCTTCCAATACAAATCACCCTGGATCAACACATATCTCTGAGCTTGCAATCTCAGACTCCTTTGGTTATCACTTAACGCAGGTGGACATTTGGCATTTTTAATAAAATAAATAACATTCTTGTACCAGGGTTGCATTTCAATACTGGTAATCATATCAATGTTAGCAGCAACATTATTTACTTGAACAAGGTCCATGTTTTCCTCAGTCATTAACTTAGCAAGTCCCAATCCTCTCACCAATTTTGTAATGTGAATTTCCAGGTCAAACTCTTGAATCCTGTTTATCCATTTGCACCTTTTTCCTATGACTTCACTCTGTGTTAAAATATCCTTCACTGCAGCATGAGGCACATAAGCACTAACCTTTGCATAGACCAAATATGGTCTAAAAGCTTTGACTGCCTTCACAAGTGCATAAGCTTGCTTTTCCATTAGTTCATAATTTAATTTAGCAGATTGTAATTACTTGCTGAAAAAGGCTATAGGGTGCTCATACCCTTCTTGATCCTTTTGCAAAAGGATAGCTGCAATAGTATGAAAAGATGCAAAGGAAAATAGAGAAAATGGTTTTAAGTAATCAGGGAATACCAAAACCGGGGCCTCCTGAATTGCTTTTTTGATTTTTACAAAAGCTTGCTAAGCTTCAAGGTTCCAATCAAACTTCACATCCTTCTTCAAGAACTTCACTATGGGCTTGACCAATTTTGCAAAGTTGGCAATAAATCTTCTTACAAAATTAATCTGTCCCAAAAATGACTGGACACCTTTTATGTTCTTTGGTAGAGGGACTTTTTGAATTGCTTCTACTCTTTCAGGATCAATCCTGACTCCTTCTTTTGACACTATGTGCCCAAGTAACTTCCCCTCTATCACAGCAAACTGACACTTTTTGGGATTCAAGGACACACCAAATTCTAGGGCCTTAAGAATGACCTTCTCCAAATGGGAACAATGTTCCTCAGCTTTCTTGGAATAAGCAGTGAGATCATTTTGATAAACAACCATTAAGACATTTATCAATTCCTCAAATGCAACATCCATGGCTCTCTGAAATGTTGCTCCAGCATTTTTTAAACCAAAAGGCATGCGAACATATACATATGTTCCCCATGGGGTTGTAAAGGTTGTCTTGAATTGTTCTGATTCTTTAACCAACACTTGATTATACCCGGAGAAACCATCCATCATTGACAAGAGTTCACATCCAGTCACCCTATGCAGCATAGCCTTCATATTGGGCAATCCATAGTTATCCTTAAGTGAAGCTACATTCAGGTTCCTAAAATCAACATAGAGTCTAATATCTCCATTCTTTTTCCTTACTGGCATAAGATTCGAGACCCAAGTTGAGTGCCTAATTGGTTCAATAATACCAGCATCTCTCAGTTTTGTCAAATCAACTTGCATCTTGGTAGCCAATAGAGGGTTAATGGGTCTCTGCTTCTGTCTAAAAGGCATGGTTTCCTCTTTTAAAGGAATTTCATGCTGAAACAAGTCAGCCCTATAAGCTTTGAGATCATCATAGGACCAAGCAAATACATGCATGTATTTTTTTAGAAGTCTTATCAAATTTCCTCTGATCTCTTTACTCAACTTCTTGCCAATGTAAACCATTTGGGGGGAGTTTTCTGAACCTAGGTTTATTTCCTCTAAGTCCTCCATTTTAGTGTTAGACTTTTGAGATAAAAAACCATCATTTATTTTAAACATTCCTTCCAATTCTACTAACCCTTTAGGTATGTGGTTGGATGGCAACTGCACTATCTCATTCCCCATGATGCATTCTTTTCCCTCAACACACTATTGTATCTCATTGAGATCTATTTGCTAACCATCATATTGATCAAGGCCTTGAAGGAACCTAAGGATATCTAAGTCATCCTCAAAAACTTGCCAATTATATACATTGTCAGGCACTGCAGGCCTAGATTTGACTTCTAACATAGACACACCAGTGAGGGCTATATCTTCACTTTTAAGGGCAACGTTTGCAAGAAAATCTGCCATGATATTATTGGATCTTTCTACCCAAAGCAAATTGAAAGCATCAAAAAATTCTAGCCTATCCCAAATAGCATGTTTATACAATTTCAGTTTCTCATCTTTAGAGGCATATTGAGATCTCACTTGGGCTATAATCAACTGGGAATCACCATGAACCTTTAAAGATTTAATACCATGTTTTATGGCCACATCTAACCCCAATAGAAAAGCTTCATACTCAGCAGTGTTATTTGTACACTCAAAAGTTAACAAGATAGAGTATTTAAATGTAATACCTGATGGGGAAATGAACACCACACTAGCTCCTGATCCTTCCTTAGAGCACCCACCATCAATGAACATTTGCCAAAGCCCATCTTGCTACAAAAACAACTCATCCACAATTGGGTCTATGTTTTTTAACTGAGGTACTATTTCTTCAATCACAAAATTGCTCATGTCAATATCTACAAAGCAATTTAGATCCTCCAGAGCAACCACTTCAATCATGACTAAAGAACGGGGCTCCCTGTACAACTTTACCTCAGTTCCATTTATTGGGATAGTAGCATAAGATAAATCCAGTTGCAATTTTCCACCCACTGCTGCAGCCCATTGTCTTGACAATAACATGCCATAGTGAGGTTTTGTATCAACAACCACCACATCCATTTTATATGTGGCTTCTAGGAATGCAACAATTTTCACCTCTATTCCAATTAGGCTCCCTACAACAGGCACTACCCTATTGTCCATGGCATAACACCTTCCCTTGGATGTATCAACTTGCAATCCTAACTCCTTCATTACTTGGTAAGGCATTACAGTTGTAGCAGCACCAGAGTCAATCATATAATTTTTTAGCAAAAAAATATTTACAAGCAAAGTGACATAGAAAGGATTGATAGAAGAGGGTTCCTGTGTCACAATTGTCCCAACAGATACATCAGAGATGTCATCAATTGCTATTGGCTTGTCTAGGGATTTCCTTTCATCTTGTAGAACAAGAGTAGTTCTCTGCTCACTTATAAGAGCCATGGCTGCTACTTTGTGCTCTTCTATTTTCAACATTTCAAGCAGAGGAATGGAAACCTTCATTTTGGACAAAGCATGTCTCATATCAAAAGTAGGGGAATCGAACCAAAATCAAGGTGATCTTTTGACTTACCAAATTTCTTTTTCACCTTGTCAGTAGTAACTTCTTGTTTCCCTTTCTTTTTAGCTTCAAACCCTTCATTTTTATTGTTCACAATATTGGGCTTTGGGGAGTCCTTATTCTGAGGATTACTTTTGACAAATATTGATCTAGGGACTCCCTAATCACCACCTACCTTTCTATTCCTCAAATTGTATGAGGATTTTGCTTGTGTAATAGCAGCCACAGTTAAACTCTTAATTTCTTCTTCACTAGGTTTTCTCCATTGTCTTTCATCTGATCTGGATTCTACCATATGAGTCTTATAGTCATCATTATCAAACTCTTCCTGATCAGACTGAGTAAATATTTGTTGTTCATAATCAGAGAAAATCTTCCTCTTATGATCAACATCAGGGAAAATAAATTCATCATCTAATGACTCAAGATCCTCCATTAGTTTAGTAGTAAACATGTTAATAGTAGGCTTTTCAGATCCTTCATAATCTCCTGCATATGAGTCAGTGGCCTCTTCTGCCAGAGCTTGAGCAACAGCACACTAGAATGGTGAGTGAGGCATACTACAGGCCACACACCAAGGGGTACTTTCCACATTATGTGCTATATTTTTCTTTAAAGGATTTGGTGTATCTCTTCCCTTTTGGGGTTCATTGTTGTCAGGAACAGGCCTCCCATCTTTCCAATTTGTTTTGTAAGGCATATCTCTCAGATTAGGGGCTTTGTCCTACCTTTGATAAGGAGGTCTCACATCTTGAAAGTTTCTACCACCTTTATCAAACCTTGCTAGGAAATCTTTATTGTTACTAGGCCCTTTGTCCATTCTATCCTCCTCCTTGGATGGCCTTGCAGGTTGTGGCCTTGTTTCTTTCCACAATCTACTTTCATCCCTTTTATACATTTGGCCAGATGCCTTTCGATTACTTTCAATATTTATAGCTAACTTAAAAGCATCTCTAAGGGTACGGGGATTCTTATCTCTCAAAAGGTAAGACATCTTACCATCCATAGAATTAAAATAAGTTGTCATGCAGACTGCATCATCTAGCCTCAATACTTGGAATAGTTTATACATAGCTTTTTGGAATTGGCTATTAAACTCTGACATGCTCTCATTGTAATGTTTCTTGATATTATTGAACTCATTGCACATGTAACTAGAGTTCACATGTTCTTCATATTGCTCCTTAAAACATCTGACAAATTCTTCCCAAGATGCAATACTATTCTCAGGTAACCCCCTATACCAATCCCTGGCATCCTCAATCAATGATTCAACAAAGAGCTTCATTATGACATCTTCATGTTCAATTTCATAATCATTGAATTTATCATTAAAAAACTTTAGATGCTCTTCACAGGTAATAACATTATTCCCAGTAAATAATGAGATCTTCTTTCTGATTTCATTGGGGATAGCATTAGGTTGGCCAGGAATACCGTCAAAAAACAAAGGCCTATATCTATCCAAATGAACTGGTCATCTTTGGATAGTTGGTTGATTCAGAGGGGTAGTTGCAACATTTTGACAGGGTATAGTTCCCACTGTACCACTAGCTATGATGGGAACTTTATTGGGAACCGGTCTAGGTAAAGTTTGTCCAGGGTGAAAGGCTTGAACATTTTGAAGTGAAGTATTGGGCTGACAGAAAGGAGCTGTTCCTATAGTGATAGGGATAGAGGTACTAGCGGATGTGTTCATGTTAGCATGTAGGAAGGCAATCTTCCTCTTCATTTCATCAGCAACAGCCTCCAACTCAAGTTTCTCCAATTGAATAGCCAATTCTTCCTTTGCTTTTCTAGCCTTCTCCAAGTCTATACTTGTGTGAGAATGTATATTAGGAGGGACTACAATTTTCTTGGGCTCATTAATATGTATACCCACCAATTTATATTTTCCCTTATCAAGGATTTCTTTGGGAGCATTTGTAATCTCCTTATTTCTCTGGATTTCAGAGGGATTCAATTGCCTTAAGACATGGCCTGTTCCTTCAAATTCACCCTACTTTGGTTTATTATCCTGGGCCTGCTTTCTCAAATCTTCCATGTCACCAAATAAGTCCCTATTTAAACCTTGAACATTTTGGTTTAAATCACTAACTTGGGTTTCATTTTTCTTGGTTCTCTTAAGAAGTTCCTGCCTTTCTATGAGTAAATCACAGATTTGTTGTTCTCTTACTTTCAACCTATTAGCAATCTCAGCCAGTTGTTCACTCTCCTTTTTTCTTAAAGCAACCACCTCTTCTCTCAACTTGTCAGAATCATAGGAGGTGGCCTCAGTAGCATAGGTTTCTTCTAGTTGTTCTAGAATTTCTCTTGAAGGGAAAAAGTCTGCTTTTGTGGCCTCTGTGATTACTTTTTTCTGCATGTGCACCCCTGGTGTAACCCTCTTGACATGTTTGGTATCATCAGAAGAAGATGAAGACTCATGAGGGAGTGGGACATAAGATCTCTCTTGAGAAGGGCCTTGGGAACTAGCAGTATGTTAACCTCTCCAAGACCATTGTTTTCTACTTGGCGTATGGAGCTCATCACCCATATTCTCTTCGGGGTGATCCTTGTAGTAAGACCTAGTGTACTTTGGTCGACTCATGGTATAGCAATATTAGCAAAGTTTACAATAATTTAGCAACTAGTAGCACAGAGTTTAGAGTCGCCACCCACTTTTATGCGGGAATGAAAATATTTTATACTGGTCTACAAATGCACAAAAGATAGGATTTGCACTAACCTTTTACATGCTATTTAGAAAGTTATTCCCTAGTAGAGTCGCCAATTTGTTAGCTCTTTTTCATGTAGAATCGCCAATATAGTTTTCAAACTTGACTCTCGGGTTCTCAACTCCAGATTCTCATAAGGAAAAGGCTAATTGATAAGGACCACATCCTCCTTCTACTTCGGGCTCCATAGACCTAGGCGGGTGTACCTATATTCAGACTTAATGCTCCCTGATGATATATTAATGGAAGCAAATATTTATTTTTAGAAAAATGGCAAGTGTGACAAGGATAAACTCCTTCTTTTCGAGCTTTGAACTCAGGCAGGTTAACCCCTTTTAGATCTACTTCTTGAAAGGATCACAACAATAGTTTATATCCTTGATATAAAATTTATCTTCTCAGCCACTCAAAATATACATGAAAGTAAATTATTATTTGAAAATTGTTGAGGGTGAGATCTCTGCAGATTGAGGATAGACCAGTGCCTTATCTTCGGGTATAGAGTCAAACAGTGAAATATATACTTACAAAAATCTTCTAAATGAAACACAAACAAATCCCAGATGAAGTGTGTTACAATTCATCTTCTCTTAAACACGTTTGATCATCAAATTCTTGCTAAATTCCTAAGCTCTCAGAAATTAACCTAAAGACATTACCCTTTCCTTGAAAGGAGCTAGAGATTAAAATCACACATACCTTGTAAATGGTATATCAAAACTACCTTATAGATTCAATACACAAAAGCCATATAATTCAAACAAGAAGACAATTGAAATCATGCAAGGGAATTCTTTTATAATAAAATCTCACTGCATTAATACACTTCAAAATCTGATAAAATATTCTAAGATTTCAACAATGGCGTTAAGCCTCTACAGTATATTTCTCAACCTCCTTTGAAATGAACAAGGACCTACTACTTATACCAATCAGCCATCTTGGAATCCTCCAAAAGGATGCAACAAGCTTCGGATGGCTGTTAAAAGATCTTGCATTAAAAACAAGATTACAAATCGGGAAAGTTGTTTGCAACAACAGATTACAAATATCTATTTCCAACAGTCCCGTAGGTGGCATCTTTGTCTAAAGATATTTCAGAGTAGTTGCTCAATTTGTTGCATGAATGATGACCACCATCCAGCTAATTTACATCATTCTTTGTTTGAAACTTGCTCTCCCTCATTTTCTAGATCAGATGCCATCTGCAACTCTATTTGGCCAGGTGTCACATTCGTGTCTATGACAACTTGTTTAACATTTTTGTCCCTTTTACCTTGACTTTCAAAAGTTTGGGATACTAACACCTGCTGCCTCTTCACCTGATTTCCCTTTCTTCTGAATCTCCTGATAGATATGTGGATTCCCAAGTCATGTAGGTTTCTTCACTTGGCCAATGAAAGGCAAGGACCTCATCTTTCTTTGGGGACAACTTTTTCCACTCAGCAACCAACTGATGAACCTCTATTCTCACATTAGCAAAATGTAACCTAGCATCTTGGAGGAGTTCAATAAAATGTACAAATGGGGTATTATCATTTGTACCAAGAACGTCATTTATTTTAGTCAGCACTCATCTATCTATTTGCTCCATCCATTGACCTTTATCCTTGATTACCCCATCTGCCTTGATAAGACACGGGAAAATTTGGAAATCATCCTGGAAATATCTTGTTCTTAAGATTTTTGACCTTCTCTTTATACTCTCCTTGTTTACCTCAAAATCAAAAATATCCTTGATAACCCTGTAAGTACTTGCAAGCTCAATATTTACAACACACTGATCCTTATTTTGATCAAACCATGACCTCAGAGTGTCTTTCCTTGCAGTCCATCTTTCCAAAATTTTGTCCACAGTTGCCACCTCTTTCTGAAAGGTCACTAACACATTTGCCAATTGTTTTGCAGATTTGTATACTTCTTTAGGTCTCACCTTGGCAACAAAATGTGACACAACACCTTTTATCTTATCAGCTAACTTATTTTTTACCCTTTGATCAACATCTGCTTCATCCATGGAAGGAGGAGAAGGGGAAGGGGGAAGTTCAATAATGGGGCTTGATGAGGAAGGCCCTGCAGAGGAGGAAGCTATCTGAATTTGTTCTGATAATTGTATTGGGCCCTGTTCTCCCAATTTCTTTCTTAAATCTGCAATCAGAATATCTCTCTCAAGAATCCCCTGTTTCATCTCACCATAAACCTTCAAGACTGTTTCCAGTTTTGCAGTGAGTTCATCTTTCTCTCTAGCTTCCTTTTCTACCACCTTTGGTGTTAATTATGCCATGGCCATTACCATACCTGATGCCTCCACCAAAGATGTATCAGTAACTCTTCTCACAATTAAACTCCCTGAGAGGTCATCTTTGACAATTTGCTTTCCTTTATCACTTTCATTCTTCCTCAAAGACCACATCACCAATGCTTGATGATTATCACTGAAAGTGACTCCTTTAACAGCTTTTTCTGCTTCTTCTAGAGTCCTATGGAGAGGAGTGGTTTGTTTTCTAACTACATCAAACACTACTGCATCAGCTATATCCCATTCTGGGAGGATCAGTACTCCTGACATTTTTACCATATCTCTTCCCTGTTCTAGAGTGATTTGTTTGAACTTTGCAGTCATCTTTGTTTTCACTTCTTCCTCTATAACTTGTAAATCCTTATCCGGATTCACTTCATGTCTCTTCTCACAGATTTCTTGAAATTGCTTGATGTTTAATTTCCAAAGAAACTGCATAAAGGCCCTAGTTTTAACAAAAGTGTCATCAACCAAAAACTCTTCACAAGCTTGCTTGATTACAGGGTCCAATTCATTACCTGCTAACTCCCTTGCTATTAGATCCAATTTATGTTCTTCTGGTAGCTCTGGCACTCCCTCATTTACTTCTTCATAAATCATGAAGATCTGACCTAGAGCATCTACTTACTGCACTTGTTCTGCAATCTCTTGGTCATAAAAAATTCTTATAGGAGATTGTGATGGGGAGTACTCCTCTTCCACATGAATAGGTCTCTCTTCCAACCTTTTCCTTTTTGATGGGGGTGGAGAATCAATAATATCTTCAGCAATCTGTAGAGGAGAATCGGTGATCTCCATAATTTTTTTTTGTTTTCCAACCTGTTGTGAGGTTGATGGGATATCCCTTTTATCCATCTACTTTTGCTGGCTCTATTCTGGTATCACCACATTGTAACCAGTCTTCTTTTGAACCACATATCTCCCCAGGGGTAAGCCTTTTGCAAACACAAGCTTACTCAACAATTGTCTACCCTTTTCTGGATCATCCTTCATCACTTTTTCCTTCTTCTCATTTAAATTCTAGAAAACATCCTGAAAACAATTCATGAGAGTGTCTATTTTCTTCCCCATTGTAGTTATGCTTTTCAGGGGATCCCATCCTGAATCAAATTCCCAGATAAGATTTAGTGTTTTCTTGTATACCAACCATTTTTCTTTCATGACCTCTTGTTCCTGTATTTTAGCTACATTCCTGATGATGTCTTTAGGGAAATTAAAAATGTGGTTGATCATGGCACACTTGGCTCTCTTTTTAAACATTTCATTATAAAAACCTTTTGGATCTGTTATTCTAGCAACTGTAGTAGCCATATGGTATGGAGCCAGAATTTTATCCATGTAGACCCATCCACCCTTGGTAATTATGAATTGATGGGCAATGATAACATTTGGGAATAAAGTTCCCTTGCCTTTCCCAGTGAGGGCACACTCCTCAATATCACCCAATTGCCTCAAAAATTCTGCAATTCCAATCCTAAGAGGTACTTGATAGGGCAGTATAAAAGGGGTCCCCCTGAAACCATACAATCTGATAACAGTTGATACATTGTAGAAAATAACATCTCCCCAATTGTGGACGATGTTCAAGTTCTTGGCAAACTGGTTTGGCCTAACAAGCTGTGCTAACATTGTTGGGATTCTTGGGTTATCTAAAACAAACAGCTTCCCGAGTCTAGTTGCAAAACGTTTATCAAAATTGATAAAACTATGATCCTTTTTATCCCAGGTCATTGTGAGGCTCCATAGTTGGACTGGCATGTCTTCACCATCCTTCTTTCTCACCAATTCCATTTCTTGTTCAAAATAGCTTGCTCCTTTGAACAGAAACATGTACATTATGAAAGAGTACCAGCCAAAGGGTCTATCACTTTCATTCCTTTGAATCTTTACTAATCCATTATGGATTAATTCAGCAATGAAAGGAGCAAAATCAAAAGTGATAGACACGTGTGCATGTAAAATTTGGATCATCATGCACATCAAGTGTATTGGCATCCTGTCACTAACATCCTCTCCAAAAACTTGACACAATGACCAATATGCACCCCTAGCTCTGAGATCAAAATATTCCATTTTAAAAGGCTCCGAAGTGTTCTGCCCCACAACAACCATTTTCCCAATTTTTGTGCAAAAATCCTTCAACAACTTGCCTCTATAATAGTTCCTTTGTGCATTGTAAACTTTCCTTAATTCTTCAAAGTTAATGCTTTCCAAACTTTTTGACGGTTCACTCAATTCGAACACCTTCCTGATTTCTTTAGTTGAAACCTTAAACAATAACACCCCCTTTGCATCCCTAATTTCTCTAGTGATTGGATCATAATTTTTTGCAACCTGGGTCATCAAATCTACATCTAAAAAGACACCAGGCACGATAAGTTTTCCTAAGTCAGATTGCCATATATTGCTTGTAGGATGAGGGGCATTTCTCTGACTAAAACCTACTTTGAACAATTCTAGTCCTGTGGTATCAGAGTCACCTCTTGCGTTGATAGTACCAATCTTGGCCTCTCTAATAAAACTTGCTGTATCATATAAACCTTCTACTAGTTTTACCCTAGGGTCTTTGGGAATCAAACTCTTACTCTTCACCGGGATAGTGGAAGAGCTAGGAAGTAACTGCAATAAATCCTCATGCAAACCTCTTTCACTATACTGTACTTTACCTGACAATTCTTTCCTTGGGGCCATTTTAAGGTTTATTTTAACAGAAATTCTTGCACGATAGACTAAACACAGAACTGTGATTCTTTCAATAAGGAAGCAAATCGCACAAGAATTTTACCAACCTTTTTTCTCAGAAACCACCCGAGAAAAGCAGCCAATCCTCAAAAATCTTCACGCCTGAATCTCTGCAAATTTTGATCTCTTTGTGCTTTTGAAAGTGTGTGAAATTATGATATATGAGCCTCTTAAAGTAGTCCTGTCAACAATTAATTCAGCATGATTGAAACAATTACTCCTCTAGAAGAGTGAACTGTCACTTCTTCAATGGGAAACCTTACTTCGCACGATTTTAACTTCAGTTTGAACAAGAACCATTGATCCTCATTAGCAGATGATCCAATGGCTTATCGCATGGCTCAAAAAACACTCACGCGAACATGTGACTAACCGTCACACTACCTTTCTATTCCTGGCGGTCTCTTGCAACTTTCCTTCATTAACATGAAATGCTTTTCGCATGATCGCATAGCTTAAAAGAAGCTTATGCGAACATGCAAAAACCCATTACCACTAACCATCACTATCTTCTTTTAAACCGCTAGTCCCACCTTGCCTTCATCAATAAAGAAACTCCACATTTGCGACACCTGGTAGAATGTCAGGTACTTTCTCTCTTTTCAAGCACCGGTGTTTGCTGAAGCTAACCAATGAGAAGACTTCATTTATGCACATCTATCAAAAGGTTTTACCAGAGAATCGCACTTGATTGAACGCAAGGTCAATGGCCTGTCGCATAATCACATAGCTTAAAAGATCCCATGCGATTATACAATAGCCGTCCGATCTTCCCTTTACTATTTTAAAACCTCAGAGATTCTTCTGTCACCGGCCCCATTGATCTCGACAAATAGAAAGCCGCCAGTTGTAAGATACTTGTTAATGGTCCCACTGATCTCCACATTCAGCTTTTGTTATAAGATCAATAGCCATTTCTCATGTTCGCATGGCTTAAAAAGATTCCATGCGAACACGCGACCACCGTTAGATCTTCGTTGAAGATTCACAATTGGATGAACTTAAAACATAGGAAAATGTTATTTATACCACTGGGTTTCTAGACTTAGGAAAAATATAACCCCCGCGTATTAAAAAAAATGCATGTGCTCTTTAATGGACCTAAGTGACTTTAAAAAAGTAACGCTTGAAAAGGAATAAAGAAAATGACTTAGGATTTATTTTGAAAGTGGTAAGCATTTTGGGGGGTTTTTTACATGAATTCTAAACTCTTCAAGGACAAGACCTAGGGTAAGGATTTTGAAATAGGGTTATGTCAATTTTTTGAAGAACTCCAACACCTGGACCTAGGAAACTTTACAGACCAGAGGATTAACCCATCAGAATGGACAAAAAACCTCAGAATTTTAAGAATATTCCCAACATACTAATTGCATAAATCATATATTTTTGGACTACTATTTACCTAAGAAAAAATGGAGTGTTTCCTTTACAAATTTTCCCATTATCTTAAAAAATAATCTTACTATCTTTTTCCATGAGTTGAGTTGGAAATAAGTTTTGAGTTTTGCATAATATTATAATTGCTGGCATTATTAGAAAAATCATTCTAAAACATAGAAAAATTAGATGTACTAATATATTTCCAACATTATTTATTAGGCAATCATGATTCTCAATCTATACAACTATAACATCTTTCTTTAAATTATCTTCATTTTCTTGTAGCTTCAAATCTTATCCAAGAAGAATTATAAAGTCATGGATCAACTCTAGCAAATTAAAGAATGAGTGATACAATTTTCAATATGTAATAAGCTTGGCCATTACTAGAAAGTGCTTCAATTGATGATATGACTTTATCTTTCAGCCTTCTAGTGGTTTCTATGCATCTATGGATGGGCTATTTTATGTATTTATTTCATCTATTGATTGGTTTCTCCCATTCATTGTATTTTTCTTTGTTCAATATAAAAAAAGTTTTCTTAGAATGATGCTTGTGAAGATCAAAGTTTAGTAACTTATTTTCTATTTGAATGAATATTTTGATTAATTTTATCTTGATTTCAAAGAGGACATAAGCTTCTATAGATGATCAATGAATCTAGGATAAGTTTGAGCCAAATTCATGATTCTAAAATAATTATGATTCAAAGTAGTAACTCTGATTTATGATTTTCACTCTAATGTTTAAATCACAATTGTTAAACAATTTTATATTATTTTGTACATGTTTAAGAATTGTCTTATTCTAGTGGATTTATCTAATTATATAGGTATTTAATGTCACAAATAGGCCAAATCAACTGGAAGGGAGGTACTCTATTATGAGGGAGTCTATTACTTTCTAGTGATAATGCATAGAAAATATCATCAAAAGAAATCTAGGATGCCAAATGTTAAATGCAATATGTAACAAGCATATATTTATATAAAAAATGATAGAAATTTTATACTGATTACATCATCTAAATAGCCTCAGTTGTGAGTACATATAAGGAACTTAAGGTAGTAGAGAAACATCCTAAACTGACCTTGAGAGGAGGGTTATGTAAAATCTTTCTCAGATCTTTGCAAAAATAATAGAAACTTTACAAGATTAAACATATATATCATGCATACCAAAATTCACTAATTTACATGGGGAAAACCCTTTCAAGAGAAAAATTACACACTCCAAAAGTCACCCAATATATTATCCAAAAATCAACAATCTATATTGTCTTAAAATGGATGCACTCCTCATTTAAGACCTTTTATCTCCCATCCTTTATTGACTTTTCAGACCATGGATGGATTCATGCTCAATCACCTCTTTCTCCTATTCAGTCCCATATTCTCTATTTTCAACAATGCAGTATCAGAGACCTCATGGTTAGCTCCTTGTGGGCTAACCCTGGAACAGGTCAAGTTGACCTATTCTAGGAATACATCAACCTAAGTTGACCTATTCTAGAACATGTTGACCAAGTTGACCTATTCCCTAAGGTTTGTGAGCCTCGATCCTAGTGTTGTCTCAAGGATTTAATTCTTAAAATGTGGTGACCCCGTCGGCTTGATTTTTTTTCCTTCCCAAAAACTTGTATAAAAGGAGGCATGGGCACCTCATTTTGCAAGCTATGGGAAAAAAGACAAAGACAAGGAAGCACGATGAAAGCATGACAAAAGCATGAAGAAGTAATAAAGAAAAGGAGGACAATTCAAGAATTCAAATGTTCAAGTCTTCAAAGATTCAAGGATCCTTTCTGGGCATCTTTCCTCTTCGAGATCTAGCATATTTTTGGCCATCAAGGGATGAGATGTACATTGAGGAATTCATCATCTTCTTCATTGATTCACATTTACATCCATGGCTCCTTGAAGTGATTTTGGTAGATCCATGGCATTTGTGTCCATATTTCCTACATTGTAATTTCAAGATCAACATACAAACATAATAAAATACTTATTTACAAGGGTTTCTTCAAGAAAGGTAAATATTTACATTTCTCTTGTTTCATTTACACATGTACATTTCAATTCAAGGTTGATTCCTTAATCTAGGGCCTGACCAAGGTAATCCCTTATCCACCCCAACCCTAAAAACCTAGTTATCTTTATGCAAGAGTAGGATCTTAGAATTGTAGGTACAGATCCGGAAGTTGTAGATAGAGATCTATCAAAGAAATTTGGTTCAAATTCAGAAAAGTGCCTCAAGAATATGGTGACTTAGGTCAACGTATTCTCGAACATAGTGACATGGTCAACCTATTCCTTGTAGCTTGATATTTTCAGCATTTTTGGGTTTTTAGCTTTGATCACAGATCCGCAGTAAAAAAATTAGTTATAGGTCTAGAACAATAGTTTCCAAAGTAGAAAAGAATATTCCTCATCATATTTAAAGATGAGTACCTCATTATCTATTTCATATCTTTTCTTCGATCTATTTTCACATCTTAATTGCATTGACTGCTTAGATTTAGCACCTAGATCTCTATTGCTTATCTTGCTAAATCAATTAGTTCAATTTTACAAGTACATTTATACAACCTTAATTGAATCTTACATTGCATGAAAGAGTACTTTATTTTGTACTTCCTTAGTATAATTTTGGTTTAGCATTGGCATCCCTTTATCTTCTTTATTTTTTGCTAATCTAACTTAGGTTATATTAAGAGTTGCGCCTAGAAGCCCCTCTTTTTCATATTTTGAATGTTAGTGTGGGAATGGTTAATTAATGAATACATCTCACATATTTTAATTCACTAAATTCATCAACACCGTTTCCTCCCTAAACATTTTGGTGAACCCGACGTGTTACAACTACCTTTTGAATTTAGATTTAGATTTAGCTATATAATTTTTGTGTGGTTAGATATTCCCTATCTCTTGATTACATTGAAAATTGTACGGTTAGATCTCATTAGATTTTCCCTTTGTGATCTCCTCTGTTATGAGCTTTATTACACTAAGTCCAACCTCTAACATTCCCATTAGGAGAAACCATAGACTCATGTTCTCTTTTGACCATGATTCCTCTTTCCTTCCTAGGACCCATGATGATAGTAATATTTTACCTCTACAAGATCTCAATCCCATAATGGAGAATAATTCTTCTCATTCCTTCCGCGATGAGGACAAAGCCTTAAAAAGCCTCCTTCCCAAGTTGATAAGATCTCTCATGAGTTTGATAAATTAGAAAATTGGCTTGTGCAAGAGAACCCAAATCCTGATAGTGTTTCTTCTATTGAGGCTATTAAGAAGATTATTACTAATGATGACAATAACATATCCATTTTGTGTGGTATCTCACACCTTATTGATACTCATACTAAGCCTTTGACAAAATGTTCTCAAGAGTTAGGATACACTCCTTCCACAACCATTGAACCTTCTATCTCACTTTCTACTACCATTCCTAGTATTCCTACTTATACGCCACCTCTCATGAAAAATTTTACACAAGTTTCCACTCCTTTTAGTTTTGTTCTTCATAATCCTTCACTTCCTTCAAGTGTTCCTCCTACCTCCATACCTTCCTCATTACCCTCATAAAATGTTTTCCCTTTCACATATTCCAATCCTCTTCTTGTTCCTTCTAATCCTCCACCAACATCCTTGCATTTTACTTCAGCTTCCTACAACTTTCCTAGTACATCTAATATATCTATGTCTACTATTGGGTATTCTAATTCCACCATTAGTATCTTAGTTCTAACTGTCACTACTTTACAACAATAAGTAGCTCAATTCACTCAATCCAAGTACAACATCCCTACATGTGATATTTCTAATCCCTTTTCCTTAGACATCCTTCATGTTGTTATCCCACAACATATCGAGATACCTCATCTATAGACCTATAATGGTAAGAATGATCTTGTGATTCATGTTAGGAGTTTCCAAACTAGATGTAGTGATTTTTCTTATGACTTTAGGCTCATGGCTAAGTTTTTCACATGCACTTTTAGGGATAAAGCTTTGTGATGGTATTTCTCTTTATCTCCTTACTTTATTAATTCCTTCCAAATGGTCACTAATACCTTCATTCAACAATTTCAAAATAACATTGGTCCTCAAATTTCTTTGACTTATTTAGTGCATCATAAGAAAAATCTTAAAGAAAAATTTAGTGACTTCATTGGTAGATTAAAGCATTTGTATGCTCAAATTTCTTATCATGTGCTTGATCATGATATTCAACATATTTTAATTTCTAATTTTAAAAAGGACATTAGAGATAAGATTCTCCTTACTAAGTATACTTCCTTTTAACATCTTTGTGCAATGCTTCACCACTATTAGTTACAAGGGAGCCATCTTGAGAGCTCTACTCCAATGACTCCTATTACTATGGATAAGAGAGACATCGTTGTTCAGTAAAATAGGTTCTCTAAACCTAACAACTACATAAATATTCACAAGTCAACAAACATAGTTGATGATCAAGTGGATGCTACATCTAAAGGTATGACTAATTTTTCCTCTATATATCATCCTAATCATAAGTGTACTTCTTTATGTGAACCTTTTCATGTGATGATAATGAAGTTAATTAATTCTAACATTCTTAAACTTCATCCTATCTGTCATATTAACACTAGAAAACCAATACCTAAGTCATTTGATCAAAATCATTATTTTCAATACCATTTTCAACCTAGTCATGATACTCAAAGGTGTTATGCTTTGAAGAATTCTATTCAAGACCTTATTGATTCCAATGCTATATCTATTTATGCTGAGGTTAATAATACATATAATTTTATAGCACCTCCTAACTAGAATTTTCAAATTTACACCTGTGGACAAGGCTTTTGAGGATACCTATTTTGAAAGACTCAAGCCAAACAAAGATTAGATTTTAGTCTAGCATGAAATCAATCAAAAACAAGTAAAACTCTAAACTAAGCCACCTCAGATTGAGCTAAAACAGGTGCACCCAAGCACTGTTTGATTTTCTCTTGCTTAAGGGGATGTAGGTGTTCTCTCTAAGCACTTGGAGCATGTTCCTTCTACATTTTAGAATGGATTGAGATCTAGAAAAACCTCATAAATGGCACAAAATAGGTATAGGACACCTAATTTGCCCCTAAGGCCTCAAGGATCCAAATGATGCTGAAATGAATATTAAGCTATATGATGTTTATGCTAAGATTAATTTTAGACCAAGTAGAGATGTGATATGATGCTATGCTTATGCAAAACAATGAAATAAACTATGTTAATCCATTATTTCTATATTAAGATGAGCTAAAATGCTTGAAAGTAAGCTAAATTAGGATGATTATGCTAAGGCTAGAAGTAAAAGGGCATGATAACAATGCTTAAAATGAAAGGTGAATGGATGTTTTGCTCTTGGAAATGAGGAGAATTTATAGGATTTGGGGAGGAGGACCGAGTGGCTAGGATCAAAATCCTTGAGAGAGGCTAAGATTCATTCAAAGGGGAGCACATGGATTGTGCTAGTTCAGGGCCACCTCCTTGTGACAAGTGTCATAAGGGCATTGGGTTGAAAGATGGGAGGGATGTAAACAATTTGGGAAATGTGCCTAAGGTCAAAGGGTGTAAGAAAGGGGTGAGGGGCTTCTTAAATGCATGATAAATGCATGTAAGAGGGATAAGGAGGCCTTAAATGCACTTAATGCATGTAAGAGAAGTTTCTAAAAGTTTGTTGACTTTGGGTTAAGCTTAGGAGTTGGCTAACCTTGGTTAGGGAATGTGACAAGGTTAGGGGGGGATTAGGATTAGGATTAATATTTAATCTTAATTAAATATTCTTGAGTTGGGATTAGGGTTAGGAAATGATTAGATTAGTCTTTAATCAAAATTAAAGAAGGATTAGAAGATTTTGGAAGAGGTTAGTGGTCTTAAGGAAATTGGCCAAGTTTTGGGCAAAAAATAAATAAATTATTTATTTTGAGATTTTTGGTCAATTTATTTTTAATTAAGGTAAAGGGATTTAATGACACAAAAATTAATTAATTAATTAATTAATTAATTAATTAATAAATGATGATGTCATCAGGGATTTTTCAGAAAATAAAAATACTTTATTTTCTAAAGGATTTTTAGGTGTCTACATTTTGCCCCTTTTTGATGCGATGCCGCAAGTGGCATGACGTCAAAGACAAGAAAATAAGATGCCCAAGGCTATAAAAGGGGTTGTGCCCCCTCAAGAAAATAATGTTTAAGGGGTAAACATTGTGGAATTTTCTCGAAAGGAAACAGAGAAGGAAGGACCTAGGAAGAAGGGGAGATAAATAACCAAGCTTCCAAGAGCAAAGATGAGTGAATGCAAGATGAGATGGAATACAAAATGTAGGATGTAGCTACATGAGGATGCAAGATGCAAGATTAATCTATATGATGCAAGATGCAGGGGATTGGGGGAAGCTCCAAGTGGAAATGTGGAGAGCACAACCTAGTTTAATATAGCAATGCTAGAGACTTGCCAAAGATACTAGGATCATGAGGCCTTGTCACCAGTGTTGCATAGGACTGATGCTAAAAAGACATGCAGGGTTGCCCTAGCATCACACATGAAACCCAGAGGAGGCATGGTGGAAACGATGTTGAAGAAACCACAAACACATGACTGACTCACAGGCAGAAGCAAAAGATCAAAAGACCTTGCCCTAGATTATCCTCATTCACTGCGCACCATGATAGAAAGGATCATGGTGACTTTGAGTAGAGAACAATGAGAAGCCTTAAAAGATTAACAAGACCCAAAGGACAAAATCCAAGGCCAAAATGAAACTCCAAAAGACAACCTTTGCCAAGGAGAGAGATTTGATTCGATTGATGGTGGGAAGATTGGTCTGAACATGTGGAAGGATACATCAACATGGACCTGGTGTGCTTGGTGGAAGATTAGGTCAGATAGGAAGGATACATCTGAGGGGACCTTGGATTAGGGTTAGGGGACCCTATGCTGATGGGGAGAATGTTGTGCTGCTAATTGGAAAATGATGCAGTTCAAAGATAGTCATGATGATCAAGGGTAGTCGACAATTGATATTGCTGAAGTACAAGGCTAGGTAGGACAAGATGTTTTGATCAAATGCTACTGCAGGATTGACAAGGATATGTACAACGGCTATGTACAGAAGCTAAGGATTAGGAAGTACAAAGAACCTTGGGATGAAGCTGAAACTCCATAGATATGCAAAATGATACCCCAGTTGGGTTGGAAGGCCAAGATGGACTGGTGATGGATGATGTGTCCTAAAATGACATGGATTTGGGAAGGACATATCCCAATGATGATGATTGGATTGAGATCAAGGCTTGCTACAAGACTAAGGATGTTATTTGATCGGTTGGCTTAATCTTGGATGTTGGATAGCTAGAAGATGTGGATAGGATTGGAAGATGTTGGAAGATTGCTAGCAATAGTTGGATATGGATGGATGGCATTGGATTACATGAAAGGTAGCCTATAGCTAGATACCAATGACAAGGGAAGATACCAGGTGATGGAAAGATGGAAGAAATGCTTAGGATGAGGATGATGGAACTGCTAGGTGTAATACCCCAAAAATGGGCTATAAGTTCATTAACCTCCTACATCGACAAATCAAATAAAATCGACATCAAAGTCCTAACCTAAGACACATCTAACATCATCGAATCATAATTGATTATCTTAAATTCTGCATCGGGGAATATTCCTAGTAATATTCCTAATTATCTTAATTATCTTTAATTTAATGATTATTTGGTGATAAATCACATTTATCCTAAGATTGATTAATTGAATATTTTCATATTTAATTAATTAGATTTAATATTTGCCACTTAATTATGTAATTAAATTTAATTCTATCTATTATTAATTATATTATTTAATTTTGACAATAAATCAAAATTTCTATCTTTAATTGATTAAATTGTTATTTAATTAATTAAAGCATGTTGTCATTATTTAATAATATAATTTTTAATAAAAGTTTGGTAAAATAGTTAATTAACCCATAAATTAATTATTTTATTTCAAAAATTAGTTGAGTTGAAGATAAATCACTTTATTTATTTATTTAATTCTTAATTATTATGCATATTCAAAAGAAACAGTTAAACTCCAAATCAGAAAATCAATGCAAGTTATTGACTTTTTGGAACTCAACATTCTTTTGGAGTTCAAAAAGCTGATCTAAACTCTAATTTGACTTAAAAAGCTATTTTTGCATGATTTTGAGAATTAACTATCTTTCATGATCAGATAACTCAAAAATCAAGATGAGTTAATTTGAGTGATTTATGGCTTTTCCCATGCACCTCCAAAGCCCTGGATTTCTATAAATTAAGGCTTTAGCTCTTCACAAATCATCTCATATTTTTCATAATCACGCTGGAGAATTGGAATTGAAGAATCAAAGCTCTTGCGAATCGACATCTTTGTGAGATCAATCTTATTTTTGCATTCATATTTCATATCATTGTTAGATTAGCATAGCATATCAGTTTTTATATAGATTAATTTCATATCAGTTTTTCATTCATTCTTATTGCATAGAAAATATTAAAAAAATAGAATAATTGCATTCAATTTCATATCTAGATCAATTGTATTCAAATCCTTCATTTAGGTGTCGTCTAGGTCACTAATCTCGATTACAATCTGAGAACATTAATCTCGCACCTACTAGAAGGCAGTAAATCGCTTGGTTAGATAGCTTTCAATTTTGAATGATTTTGATTATCACTAACCTTAATGTTTTACTAAGTGTTGTGTCTACAAATCAGGTACAACTTTCACACACACATTTCTGGTGCCCAGCGTGGGGCAACCCACCTTTGCATGCTGGTTTTGATTTTTTTGGGAGCTAAAACCCCAAAGTTTCAAAGATTTAATTTTATCTCCCAAACGGCTTAGAATTTTGGTCTGAAATTTGTTTTGCAGATTGGTGACATGTTAGGAAAGCTACAGTAAAAAATTTAGAATTTTCTGAGATGTTTTGAATTTTTAATAATTTTGTCTTGAAATTCTGGAAAAAATTAATATCTGATGCAAATCAGCATATTTTTCAGAAATTTTTATATTTTCAGAAAGCTCTTTAAATTTTACAAGGGGTCCATTCTTTATGTTTTAAATTTGGACATGATATAATAGCTCAAATAGTCAATTTACAAAAACTGATCTATTTTGATAAAATGGGTCTCTAGGGCACAAATGAAGAGATTTTTCTAAAATTTTTGCATTTTTGAAAGCTCTCTATTTTTTAATAGGGGTCTCTATTCTTAATTTTTATTTTTGTGACCAAAATCATATCAAAAAAATTAGATCTTGTTGACTAGGTCAAATGCAGTGCAAAAAACTTAAAATTTTGTGATGGGTATGCACTTATTTTTCATATGATTCAATGCATGATATGAGTTGTCATTTGGATTAATTTTTAGTTATTATTGCTTCTAACAATTGATTTTTAGATCTAACCCTAGGGTTTTCATAAGTTGAATATACCTTGCATATCTTGTTTGCTTGTTGGCTTGTTGGAGAGTTCGTAGCTTGCTTGCATAGTAAAGCTCAACAAAAATTGTTAAAAATTAGGTAAAATCTACTAAGCACATTGCAAGGATCCAAGGTATTCTCCTTCATCTATTAACATTTCAATTTGGACTTAAAATAAATCTCTTATGTGTCTGGCTTGTGTGCATCCTTTCATGCTTTTATCTATTTCTACACACTTGCATAATTGATACTAGGTTGTGACCTTTTAAGGATTCATTAAGTAGTCTTAGAATACTTGTGATTGATCTTGATTGCTATCTTGGGTTATTGGACTCATTAATCCGCTGGCCCCTCATTTCTGCCCCATGGTTGCAATCTCAGCACCATAAAGGGGAGGGGTCAACAGGACATAAGCGTTAAGTGTTCCACTTGGCAACCCTTTTGTGCTTTTAGGAACTCACTTGTTTTCTAAGTTGGGGACTTGTTTTCAGCTTGTGTGAGGTGTTAAGTGTTCCACCTTGTGGACTCATCTCATATTCACTTTAAAGGTTAAGTGTTCCTCTTTCTACTTTTTGGATGCTTTTGGTAGATTTGCTTTCGGAACATACATCTGTGCTCACATAGTAATTAGGCCCTATGAACACTATTCATGATTCTTGAGAGATTGGATTCCCAGTGAAATCCTTCTTGATGACAGAATCCTTGTAGGTAGGAAGGATACTTAGTGCATTTCACATTCAACTTGGTTAGTGCATCTTCTCTTATTGAACGACACATTCTCTCTCCGGAGAGGTTGATAGATCACGTGGGGTTGATATCATGAGCTTTGGTGAATCAAAATTGGTTAGTGTGTCTTCTCTTATTGATTGATACATTCTCTCCCCAGAGAGGTTGATAGATCATGTGGACTTGATATCACAAACCTTGGTGGAATAAAACTTTGTCTTAGCGTGTTGGATTAATCTGCTTGCTTTGTTTGGGTTAAAAGTGAAGAGGTGTCAAAACCTTGAATCTGGAGCCAAGTCCCCTTGTGGTGTAAATCTGTGAGTCATCTTTAGAGAGGGTTAACTGTAGTGGATAATCCCTTCACAGGGAAAACTATGTTGATAGAACCTCAAGCGGTCATAGCCATTTTCGTCGTGGTAGTGACAGCCACTATATAAATGTCCTTGTGGAAGAAATCTCCACGGGTATGGTTCATTGTTGGGTTGTCAGATCTCCCTAGAAGCTCTTGAAGATTAAGTTCTCGGACTGTGTCAAAACCCTGGTGCACTGGGATTGGAGTGCACCCCTTTGAATCATAAAAGTTGCAGAGTCAAACCATTACTAAAAACCCTAGAGAGGCCAATTTTTCATTCTTAGGTATATGTGTGTTATTGCAAAACTTTTCAGAACATACACAATTAGTACTCTCAGGGATTAGCACAATTTGGTCACTTGATTATTCATGTGCAAGGTTGCTTTTGCCCTTGTTCATTGTTTTTAGACGTGCTTGAAATCACTTGCTTGCTATTCTGCGTGCTTTTTTATCTACTTTGCTATTAAAAATGATCAAATCTGGTATAACCTTCAAAATCTGGATGGTACAAATCTGCAAACAATTCAAATCTGGAAACTCAAAATTTGCAAAATCTGAAGTAAAATTCTTTTCTGGAGTCAAAAGTCATCTCAGGAGGTCAGAAATTCATACGAGTTTCTATCAAGTGTCATTTCATTACAACTCATCTGTCGTATGATTGAGAACCCAGTGTCATACGAGTTTTCAAACCAGCAAATTCAAGAAAGTCAAAACCCTATTAGCAACTATCGTACGAGTTTTGTCAACTGTCGTTTCATTGCTTCCCAACTATCGTACGAGTTTAGCAACTATCGTTTCATAGACTACCTAGTGTCATACGAGTCTACAGAGTGTCGTTTGGAAAAATTTGAGAGAGTTGTCAGAAATTGTCAAATTGCAAGATATCCAATGTTTCCAGCCTAGTTCCAGAATCTGTCAAAAATATCATTGTGTCAAGAACAAATCAGTAGCTATTGAAAATTAGTACACATGTCTTAAAGAATCAATACACATGAGGAAGAAATTCTGATCACCACTATGATGAAGCAGCTGCAAGCTATGCAAGTCCAGCTTGACAAACTTGAGAAAGAAAAGGAACCTCTATACTCTTTTCCATTTGATAAAGACTTGTACATGTCACCATGCCCCCAGAAAAAAATTGAGCAATATGATACCTCTTCCACAGAGAGTGAGACATCTAGCTTTGAAGACTATGATGACTATGATGACAGACAATGTAATGATACCTATAACACCTCTGTTCCTAAGAGTCCTCCTCATCATCCATTCCTGCTTACTACAAATGGGCCGTCACATTGGATAGATCATGAGGGTGATCCATATGATTCTGATTATGAAAGAGACTTTGATGATTTCTATGCACAATACCTAGATGATCCATCTATTTCACTTAAAGAAGAGAAAGTTTACCATGCTGATTATAAACATGCATACTATAAGGATCTCTCCTCTAAGAACTCTCAGGCTGAAAATAAAGATTACACTCTCAAGCAAGATCATGTTAATGTTGGACCTTTATCTTGTGATGGTTCCCTTCCATCCCCTACTTCCTCGAATACCCATACATTTCCTAAAGCTTCCGAGTCTTTCAAATCTTTCACAAAACCTTCATTTGACACAAGCCCTGATAATTTTCATGTTGTTCCCTATAGTTATCCCCCGGGGCTACCTCTTAAAGAAACTCAAGCTAACCTTCACTTGGCTGCAAATACTTTCAATAATGATAAATCTAAAGAGCCTAAGCCTTCATATGCTATAATCCCTACTTCAGCTAGTCCTCCACCATCTTTTCCAAAGTCATCCATACAATCCCAACATGCTTCCTTGTCCTTAGAAGTGGCTCCATGTCAAGAGGACTCTAAAAATGATAAAGAAAAGAACATAAAGAAAGATCAAGATCAAGAACCCTCCATGTCATCCACTCCTTTTCTTGATGTCTCTTATCCGCTTCATGGTTGTTTTGATCCTATACACCCTTTTTCATGCATTCCACCATGTCTTAAGTCTTCTCCTAAGCAAGATCAGGCTACTACTTACACTAATGAGCTTATTGACAATCAAAATGACCTTACTACGCTTGCACTTTCCAAAGATGATACTTCCATTAAGGTTGGTAAAAATGGTGTTCCTTCCAATGTTAAGCCTATTGAAAAACAAGAGAAAAATTATGCGCTTATGCTATCCGAAGATCCTTGTCAAGATCAAAGTCTTTCATCTTCTTGTTCTACCACTCCATGTTCACTTCCACTTTCTACTCTTCCTAAGTCTTCGCAAGCTTTGAACAATCCTATCAAAGAAGGTGCTCATATTCAAGATGTCCATGATTCTATTGAAGATCCTAATGCTCACTCTAAAGATGCTGATATCCTTGGTTGTCATATAGATGCTGATGAACTTATTGATTATCCTTTTGCGTCTTCCACTTCCATCCTTGGACCTCTTCCACCACTACAAAGATCTTCACGCCTTCCTTCCATCTTGGGTCCTTATGTCCCTTCACTTTCCCCTCCTAACTCTCCTAATTTTCCATCCATCTTGGGTCCTTACATACCTCCATCTCCTATCTTTCCTCAAGATCAACATAGATTCATACCCTTGAATCCATTTCATCCACCCACCCATCTAAACCAGTCATATCCTCATTCTTCCACAAGTCCCAAGTCTTTCAGAAGTAACTTGAATGTTCAATACAAGGAAAAGAAGCAATACAAGAATCCATCAAAAAAAGATCACCATGTCTCCTCTAATAGACATGGAAGCATAAAGTCCAAAGAGATATCTAAGAAACAAACTACAAGACAAGTATGGGTTCCAAAATCCATCATTGAAGATATTATCTCTAGATCATCAAAAGGAAATAAAAATCCTATGGCTATATGGATTCCAAAGTCTCTCTTGAAAGAGTCTAGTGTTGAGCAAAAAGTGAAATTGACATTCAAGCTTCCAAAGGCTTCCACTTCATCTCCCTCCAAAAATATTCTTCCATTTCATGCGCCCAAATCTCAACCTCTGCTATCTATTCGCCATATTCCTTCACGTATTCCTTCATTCACATTTCATCCACCCTCTTGCCACCCTTCAAGGTGTGTGTTTACATTGATCTTGCCTTCCTTTCCATCTACCCTTTCACAATCCTTCCATTCATTAACCTTCTACCTTCTATCCTTTTTCCTCATTTGCCTATTCCTCCTATCTTCCAACCTCACTCACTTTACATAAAATCCTATCCTCCATTTTTCTCTTCCATGTTCCTTTCCCTATCAGCATCTTTGAGCATATCATTTTGAATCCTTGGCATATCATGGTTTATCCTTTCAAGGAGCACTATTTAAAAAGCTGCCTTCTTCGAAAAATTCAAAAATAAAATAAAATTGAAAATGTGCCTTGGTGAAAACCTGGAAACAGGCGCCTTGGTAGCAAACGTAAAGAGAAAAAAATTTTCATCCTAAGGTGAAAACCACTCCCTTGTGGCGCCTTGGATAAGTACCATGATGAAAACCTGGCAATCAGACATCATGCATAGTTCTTCTACATATTTCATCTATTTCATCTTCTCTCTTTGATCTTGACAATGTTGATCTATACATGAACATTTGGCTATTTTGTGAGTTGTCTGATGATGATCTTGCTTTCAATCCCTTCCTATTTAGCCTACATATTTATTTTCCTTCATTCATTTTCACCTGTCGCTATCCTTTTCCCCTTTGGTCTTGATCTAAGAAAGAAAGAGTAAATCATGGTGCCATGAAGCCTCTTGACATGTCTACTCCTTTGGATTGCATCCTTTCCTGCTCTTGCATTATGATTTTGTGCTTATCCTATGCTAGCCTTTCATTGCTTGTCCAAATGCGCTTTACATGACAATTTTTCCCTAGCTTGGGTATTCTTGAGGAGTTTCCCCTTGAGGATTTCTTCCCTTCATTTTCCTTCATTCTCTTATCTTTCATCTCTTCCACCAGCTTGCTAATCCTTCTTATTCTCCACCTTGCTAGACATTGGGACTGCACGATATGATCTTGCTTGGGAGTTTGCAAATGGAAAAAGATGCTATCAAGTATACCAATATCAAAATAATTATTAAAATCATTATCAGAATCAGTATCAGAACCAGTATCAGAACAATTATCAGAATTAGTATCAGAATAAGTATCAGAACTAGTATCAGAACCAGTATCAGGACAAGTATCAGAATGTGCCTATAGAACAAGTATCAGAACACCTACTGGGGCTACACCTTTCACTTTAGTTTATGGGTCTGAAGCAGTACTACCTATTAAGGTTGAAATCCCATCACTTAGAATCAGAATGCATGGACTTGTCACTGATGAAGACTACAGAGTGTCTAGGTTACAAGAACTTGAATTACTAGATGAATGCAGGCAAGCAACATATGATCATCTCAGAGTGTATCAAAAAAGAATGTCTAGAGGCTACAACAAGAAAGTCAGACATAGAGAATTTCAGGTTGGCAATCTAGTGTTGAGAGAAAATCCTAAAAATCAATCACATAAAAAATGCAAGGGGAAGTTCAAACCCAATTGGTTGGGTCCCTTTGTTATCACTGCTACTTTTGGCTCTGGTGCCTATCAACTCTCAACGACTGAAGGAGAACAGCTTTGAGAACCAATCAACATTCTCCATCTGAAGAAATTCTACGCCTAAGGCATTCAGTACTTGGTAAATGTCCTGAAAAAAATCTTAAAAATAAAAAAAAGTCCTGAAAAAATGAACATCTTGGTGAAAACCTAGCAATAGGCGCCTTGATGATTCACAAAAAAAGTCAAAAAATATCAAAAGTACAAAAAAATCAAAAAATATCAAAAATAAAAAAAAAATTGAAAAATGAAAAATGCAAAAAAATGAAAAAAGAAAAAGTGCCTTGGTGAAAACCTGGAAACAGGCGCCTTGGTAGCAAAAATAGAATCTCTACCAAGATGGTGAAAACTCGGCAAATGGGTGCCACTTGTTCCAAATGCTCCATCTATTAGCACAATCTTGGTCTTTCCCAACTTTCAGTCTTGCTTTAGTTGTACATATCTCCCAGTTTGTTTCAACATTTTCAGTTTTCAATAAGTCAGTTTGTACACCAATCAACTTGCGTATCTGTATCCTATCAATGTTCAAACTTGGGGGCAATCAATGTCATATCCTATGGCCTCGAATGTATCTTAGACATGTCATATCTAGCCAGAGTCCTTTGAAGCTTCATGTGAGTCAGTCAGTCAGTCTTGTCTCCAGAAAGGATTTTGCATCTATAACAATGCAATCAAACTGAAAACTGAAACAATCTGTGCTTTTCATGCTTTTATCTCCTTGTATGCTTACTAATTTGCATTGAGATTTTTGCATATTGTGTCCCTTCGAGCTCTTCGATGATGTCTTTTATAGGATTTAGAGAGTGATGACTGGGGGCATAATCTTTTCTTTGTCTTCTGCTTGTATGTGAAAATCTAACATCTTTGGAACTTTTGGATTGAAATGGTGTCCAACTGTAAGAGCCTCTATCTCAAATTGGATGGCCATGCGTACCTCGACCATTGATACCCAGACAATTCAAGGAAGTTTGATCTAAATATTATCTTTTTGAGTAAGTTCTTTCTCCTACTGTGGAACGCAATCTTGCCTAAGGATGTGAACGATAAAGGGTCACTACGGGTAATTCACATTGGATTTAGAATGATCTCTTGACTGTTTGATGTGTTTGCAACGCAAGGTGTACTCAGGTCATCACAACGTTTATGTTTTGATGCTTGTACAAATTGCTATATCAAAATGGACATGATATTCAGGTCATCCTGGCGCTTGTGCCTTGGTGCTTATATCTAATCCGACATTTCGAAAACAAAATCAATATTCATATATCCATGGTTGTTGACCAGTGGGTGTTGTATTGATTCTTGCGCATACAAATTGATATTTATATGTCTATGGTTTCATGGCTAGTGGGCATTGTATTGATTTATCTGGTTACCTAAAAGTTCAATGATGATAACAAATCGACATATGATCAGTGACTAGGTCCTAGGTCTTAGGTTGCATTTCATTTTGCATCTCTCATTGCATTTTGCATATTTGCATGATCTCACAATGATTAAACGAACTTCAATGCTTAAATGATTCTTCAAATCGCATCTTCAAGTCTAACAAGAACTGCATCTCACACGAAGGTTCCTCCAATGAAATAGCAAGTAGAATCCTTTTTCGGGATCAAAATTCAAATCTAAGATCATTCATATTATTAATTGCTTGCATAATCAACCTTCAATCATCACAAAAATCTAGTATTCAACTTAACTGATTATCTTACATCACACTATCAAAATTTCAACTTGGTTAACCATGGTCAACTCATGGTCAAACCTAGTCAAACTTGGTCTTTTGGGACCTTCCAATGATGCAGAATGTGTTCTTGAATGTGTTTCACCACACTTCTCAAATCAATTAACATGCTTCTAAACTATCAACACTGACTTTTTCTTGTCAGATTTCAATTTTAATCCCGAAGGGGGCATGGTATTGCACATCATTCAAAGTCTATAAATCAAATTCTATCGATCAAATCTATCAATATCTTTCATCAGTGATCAAGACAACAATCACGTCTAGTCGCTGATTCATCAAAAGTCCTCATCACTTGGGGCAAATCTATCATCACTTGGGGCATATCAGATTCATCAATCCATATCAATCTGGTATTCTCCTAATCTTGTAAACTGTATTAGTTTTTGCAACCATCAGATCATAGTGTTCTTTCCTTGGTTCTTCGGCAACTAAAGGATTTAGATGTGATACTTGCTAGTTCTGCTAAGACAATCGAGTCTAGAACGGGTCACTCACTTCTTATCAATCCTAAGGTTCAGAATCAGGTATTTTGACACTTTTTCACAATCATTGGTTCATTGCTGCTATAGTAAACATTATCTCTGGTCATTCAGGACCTCCTATCTCAATATCTCTCAATTGGTTTCTATCTTGAGATCGATTTATCTTTTGAATCAGTTTCATATCTTTATCAAACACAGACTATCTTTGAACCACTGCGCTTCGCATAGTAATTCAAAGAGGGGAAAAATGTAATACCCCAAAAATGGGCTATAAGTTCATTAACCTCCTACATCGACAAATTGAACAAAATCAACATCAAAGTCCTAACCTAAGGCACATCTAACATCATCGAATCATAATTGATTATCTTAAATTCTGCATCGGGGAATATTCCTAATTATCTTAATTATCTTTAATTTAATGATTATTTGGCGATAAATCACATTTATCCTAAGTTTGATTAATTGAATATTTTCATATTTAATTAATTAGATTTAATATTTGCCACTTAATTATGTAATTAAATTTAATTCTATCTATTATTAATTGTATTATTTAATTTTGACAATAAATCAAAATTCCTATCTTTAATTGATTAAATTCTTATTTAATTAATTAAAGCATGTTGTCATTATTTAATAATATAATTTTTAATAAAAGTTTGGTAAAATAGTTAATTAACCCATAAATTAATTATTTTATTTCAAAAATCAGTTGAGTTGAGGATAAATCACTTTATTTATTTATTTAATTCTTAATTATTATGCATATTCAAAAGAAACAGTTAAACTCCAAATCAGAAAATCAATGCAAGTTATTGACTTTTTGGAACTCAACATCCTTTTGGAGTTCAAAAAACTGATCTAAACTCTAATTTGAGTTAAAAAGCTATTTTTGCATGATTTTGAGAATTAACTATCTTTCATGATCAGATAACTCAAAAATCAAGATGAGTTAATTTTAGTGATTTATGGCTTTTCCCATGCACCTCCAAAGCCCTAGATTTCTATAAATTAAGACTTTAGCTCTTCACAAATCATCTCATATTTTGCACAATCACACTGGAGAATTGAAATTGAAGAATCAAATCTCTTGCAAATCGACATCTTTGTGAGATCAATCTTATTTTTGCATTCATATTTCATATCATTGTTAGATTAGCATAGCATATCAGTTTTTATATAGATTAATTTCATATCAGTTTTTCATTCATTCTTATTGCATAGAAAATATCAAAAAAATAGAATAATTGCATTCAATTTCATATCTAGATCAATTGTATTCAAATCCTTCATTTAGGTGTCATCTAGGTCACTGATCTCGATTACAATCTGAGAACATTAATCTCGCACCTACTAGAAGGCAGTAAATCGCTTGGTTAGATAGCTTTCAATTTTGCACAATTTTGATTATCACTAACCTCTAATGTTTTACTGAGTGTTGTGTCTACAGATCAGGTACAATTTTCACACACACACTAGGAGATTTGGATGAAGGAAGATTTGGATTTGGATGGAGGAACTACTTGAGGATTGGAAGATGGAATGCTGGAGGAACTGCTGAGGGATCTAGATAGAGGAATGCTTGGGGAGATTGGATGGTGGATTTTCTTGAGGATTAGGATGGAATGCTGGAGGAACCACAGATGGATATGGATAGAGGAATGCTAGGGATTTGGATAGATGGAAAGATGGATGAAAGATAGTCTCCAAGGAATATGTTACCAAGGAAAAAGATGCCCCTTGCTTACGATAATTCATTCATTTAGAGGCAGTAGGATGGGGTACGATTAGACAGAGGATATGCCGACAAGAGGATGAGGAAGGTAGATGGAAGCTAGGAAAAATGGATTGGATAGAGGATATGTAGCTGAAAGGTGTGATGGATGCCAAGGAGGTCCCCAAAAAGCATGTATACCTAGTAGTCTTTATTTTATCATCAAGATCCAAAGGAGGATGAAGGAGGTGAGAGACAAATGGGATGGAGGAGATGTTTGGATAAGAGGTGATAGAAGAGAATGGCCCCCAACTATAGAAAGGAATTGCGGGGAGGCCAACGCATGATGCCTATTTGCTAGGTTTTCATCATGGTACTTGTCCAAGGTGCTTGAATTGCCAAGTTTTCACCATAGGATGAATGTTTTTCTCTTCTTTTTTTTTATACTTTTCTCTTGATTTTTTCAAATTTTTATGGATTTTTTTATTTTTTTCTGACTAGATGCTAACCTTCTGATATTTTTGATGTGTTTCTATCTTTTTGATTTTATGTTTGTCATGTTGCTGACTTTCTGATTTTGCTGACCTGCTGATTTCTTTGATTTGTCGCTGACTTTCTTCACTGATCTTTCTAATGTGCTTGGATGTTGGTACAACTTTGTTAGGATGGAGGAATTATGCAAAGGCATGGATGAGATGGTGGAGATGGGAAATATGGTGGTATAAACTATTTGGATGAAAAGATGGAAAGTGATCATGATAGGGGGATGTTGTCAGGATCAACATTGGCACATGTTGTGGGGAAGGTGGATGAAGTGGATAGGACATGGAAGATAGAGGTGGATGTGATGGAGGATTTATGCTAGGAGATTTTAGATCTTTGGGACCCAAAATAGATTTAGGAGATGGAGGAGAAGACTGAGTAGCTGGGGGATTAGCAACTTTGGATGCCATTGTGGATGTTTCTTTTAGATGCATTACATCTTTTTGCTTTGGGATCCACATCATTTTTGCTTTAGCTTTGGTAGGCCTTTGTGGCCATTGGTATGCATCAGGTTTTTCTTTTCTAGGCCTTTGCAGCCATTTGGATGCTTTGGATTGCTTGATTGGATTTTGCTTTGGTTGACCATGTTGTTTAGGCTGGACATGGCAATTGTTGAATTTTTGTGGATATTTCCCTTTGTGCATATTGGATATGGCATCCAAATTGCAAGGAGCATTGGAATGAATGTGAGGAGATGTGTGGGATAGAGGAAATATGGATGGAGAGATGGAATGAGATTGGTAGATAGGATATGTGGGCATGTGCCTTTGTTGATCCCAACTAGGGGTGTTTGGATTTTGGATGAGGGATTTAGTAGGATAAGATGGGGGATGATATTTTGGGATGTAAGGTCCCAAAATGGATTTGGTATGTAGAGGATATGTGCTGGAAGATTTTGGGACATAGGGACCCAAAATGGATTTGGAGGATGAAGGAGGAATGTGATAGGTTGTCATTGGTTGTAATGATGGAGGAGGAGGAATGGTGGTGTATGTTTCGGGAGATGTGATGGTGGGTTTGGAAGGATGCTTGAATTTAGCTTTAGTTGTACCAACATTTTTGGAGGAAGTGCCTTCTTTTGATGTGTGACCAATGCCACATAACTTTGGATGTTTCTTGTAATGGATAGGCTCCAGATTTCCTTGTTCATGGATGCCTAGGCCTTTGCCTTGATAATTCCATTTCTTGAGCATTTCATCCAAACAAGGATATTTTTGACTTGGGGAATATGATAAACATCTAGTTTCTGGATCCTTGATGGAAGATATGAAACTAATTTCTTCTGCTTCAAGTGGACTGCCTTTGACAAACGTAAGTGGTCCAAGTGGATAGAGTGATGGTAGTGGAATAATTTGGATTGGAAGATCCTTAAGAGGAGAGGATAGGATAGTGGGATTTTGACTGGGATTAGGAGATGGTAATAGATCTTCAATTGGAGAAACTGGGATGATAGGATCTTGGATTGGAGGAATTGGGATTGTAGGATTTTGGATTGGGGGTGATGGAAGCAATAGAACATGTGATAGGGGAAGTGAAGGGATTGGATCTTGATTTTCTTTTGCGAGTATTTGAACATGCTTTTGGACAAGATCTTGACATGGTAGGATTTGTGTGGATAGAATGCTAGGGGATGCATGGATGGACTCTTCAGATGGGGTGGATGGAAGGATGGGAGATTCTATAGCTGTGATGGTAGGAAGAAGGGTGAACTCATGGGGCTCACTGGATGTGCTTTGGATAATTCTAGGAGGAGGTGCTGTTGGTGGGGATTGGATGAAAACTTTAGATGGAAGGGCCTCATCACTTATGGATTCACATGAAGGATTGAAATGGTTTGGCTCTTCATTCTTAGGAGTGGGATTTGTTATTGGCTTCCTTGTGAAACTCCTTGGAGACTTTCATGGTGAAGAAGGATTGGAATGTGGAGGAGATGGAGAGCTACGATAGTCCTTATATGAAGATGGGGTGGATGAAGGGGAAGCTACTTGAGGGGATGATGGTGCAAACGAGGAGCTAGAGGATGGTGGGTTTGGATAGTTCACATAGGTAGGTTTAAAGGAAGCTTGTGAACTTGATGGACTATTGGATGAGGTAGGAATGATGGATTGAGGTACAGGATATGAAGCAGATTGAAGGGTGCATTCTTTTTGTGGGAGGGGATTTGCAGAAACATGGGTTTGAATGGAGGATGGTGGGTTGAGATAGGATGGTGGATTGGGGAAAAGGATTGGAAGACTTGGTGTTTGACTTTGAAAGGGTTTTGGAGGATAAGTGGATGGAGGTTTTAGATAAGGGAATTAGCGTGAAGTGTTTCAAGGGGATGGTGGTGATTGGGATATGACCATAGCAGGAGATGGAGGTATGAAGGATGCATATGGAGGATGTGTAGGTTTAAGATAGGGATAAGTTGTTGATGGATAAGATAATGGATTTGCCTTGCTGAGGACATGAAAGGGAGTGCTAGTAGATAAGCGTGAAGGCATGATAGGATATTTTGGAGGAATGATTGGATGCTGGGGGATGTTTGGAGCAAACTTTCTAAGATTTTCAAAATATGCATCGTGATCTACAAGGCTTTCATCATCATTAGGATAGGATGGATTGAGGGGAGAGACATAATAACCAAACTCATCATAATAGTTTTGAGACATGCTGACTTGTGGATGAGTTGGATAGGAATGAAGGATGAAGATGGATTGGAAGACTAAGACTCAGATTGGGATGACTAACAGAATCAGACTTAGGTTTGGATTTGGCTCAAGATTGGAAGAAGACTGACTCTAGAGGAAGACAGACAAGGGGATGGAGGATGACCAAGATGACTCTGCTAACCTAAGATAGGAGGAAATGATGACAAGACTGGATTGAATATGACTGGAAGACCATGGTTTGAGATTCTGAAAGCTTTGGACATTTTCTAGATTTTGGGAGGATTTGGACTGACATGGATTTTCTGAGTATCATGAACCAAGTTGTAGATCAGTTTGATGTTTTTCTAATGGCAAAGGATAGATTTCAACAAAGATTTTTAGATAAGCAATCTCCCCAAGGGACAAAGAAACCTTGTGGGATACAAACAAGATAACTGACTCTGATAAAGCTTTGAAAAGTGTATGTTTCAACAATGTTTTCATGGAGTTTTAATTGTCAAGCAATTCAAGAAGATCTACCTAAGGAAAGTGAGTATCAAAATTGCTTGCCCACAGCTTGGTACCCCCTAGAAGGGAATACAAATGGTGAGTAATCTTAAGGTGACCCGGTAAACCCCTTGGAATCGGTCCTTGCACAAGGATTTTGATACTTTCAGATGTAGATAGGGTAGCCTCTATTTTATCAAGTTTTTTAATAGTTTCATGGAGTCTCCATACCTGGTTATGTTGACCGCCTGTGACTCACTTAAGAGCCTAGCCAACAACGCTGGGGGGGGAATATTTACCTATCCCCAGACATTTGCATTTGGAACAAAATGCCCGTGGATTAGGAGATATAAGTGAGTACTTTTTGCCTTCACTTTATTTATATACCAGCTGAGGGGGATACCGGTTTGAGGTCATTCTCCAAGGAGGAAGCACTTTTCTCCCTGGACAAGCCTCACTAAAAGTAGAACAAGTGAACTTGTCTGAGTCCAAATGTTCTACGTTGCTTACTTTAACAGGTTTTACAGAAAATAAAAGCTCCTAGATGTACATCAAGCAAGTTGTTCTTTTTCCCAATTTGATTAAGTGATGTTTGAATTTGAATAACTAAAGACACAAGTGTTTAGGCTTTAATTTGTTCTTTTTCCAAAAGAATTTTTGAGCGTTTGCAGTTGCTTTGACTTGGGCATTCAAGATTGAATTATCATGTTGATTTAGAGCTTTGAAGTGCTTTGTTTTGTCCTTAAGGCATTCAAGATTGAATTTGTGCTTTGCTTGAATTGAAAAGGAGGGAATAGAGATGCTTATTCTTTCCAATTTAGATCATTCAAGATTGTGTTTGATTTTCAAAATGATAATGACTCTTAGGACCTAAGTTCATTTCACTTATTTCATTCAAGATTTGTTTTTGACTTTTTCTTAAGAAAAATGAATCCAATATCAATCTGAGAACAAAAGTGACAAGAACTTGAAAGTTCAAAGGTGATAGGAACTTGTGCATAGGAAAAAGTTCACAGGTGATAGGAAAAAGTTCATAGGCGATAGGAACTTGGGCATAGGTGACAAAAAAAAGTTCATAGGTGACAGGAACTTGGGCATAGGTGACAAGAAAAAGTTCACAGGTGACAGGAGCTTGTGCACAGGTGACACTTAAACATGCACAGGCAAGACTAAATCAGGCTTAGGTGAAACTTAAATATGCAGAGGCGAGACTAAATCAGGCTTAGGTGACAATGAAAAGTTCATACGCAAGACATAAAAATGCAAAGGCGATAGTAAAAATATGCATGGGCGGCAGACAAATTATTACAGATGGCAGTGAAATGATTATAGGAAATAAATGAAACATAGTACGTGATAATGGAATGGTTACAAGTGAGACTTCTCTACGTGCGGGCGTGAATTTTTATTTTACAGGTGTGATTACTTCTGTTACAGGCAACAGAAAAGAAGTTAAGATAGAATAGAAGTTATCAAGCATGAAATTTTTCAGGAAATAGGCGTTGATACAGAGCTTGTAAGCGTGATCATAGTCTTTGTAGGCATGACTAAATTGTGTTTAGGCATGACTGAACTTTGTTTAGGTGACATTTCATCTTTTTCTAGTAAATTATTCATGAAAAATGGCAAATATGAGACTACAAAGTATGATCTAATCAAGCTGATTTATGGGTTTGGCATCCCATCGGGTGTGCCAGAATGTGGATAAGGATTTTGAGTATACCTGTTTTGAAAGACTCAAGCTAAACAAAGATTATATTTTAGTCTAGCATGAAATCAATCAAAAACAAGTAAAACTCTAAACTAAGCCACCTCAGATTGAGCTAAAACAAGTGCACCCAAGCACTGTTTGATTTGCTCTTGCTTAAGGGGATATGGGTGTGCTCTCTTAGCACTTGGAGCATGTTCCTTATGCATTTTAGGATGGATTGAGATCCATAAAAACCTCATAAATGGCACAAAATAGGTATAGAACACCTGATTTTCCCCTAAGGCCTCAAGGATCCAAATGATGCTGTAATGAATATTAAGCTACATGATGTTTATGCTAAGATTGATTTTAGACCAAGTAGAGATGTGATATGATGCTATGCTTATGCAAAACAATGAAATAAACTATGTTAATCCATTATTGCTATATTAAGATGAGCTAAAATGCTTGAAAGTAAGCTAAATTAGGATGATTATGCTAAGGCTAGAAGTAAAAGGGCATGATAACAATGCTTAAAATGAAAGGTGAATGGATGTTTTGCTCTTGGAAATGAGGAGCATTTATAGGATTTGGGGAGGAGGAATGAGTGGCTAGGATCAAAATCTTTGAGAGAGGCTAAGATTCATTCAAAGGGGAGCACATGGATTGTGCTAGTTCAGGGCCACCTCCTTGTGACAAGTGTCATAAGGGCATTGGGTTGAAAGATGGGAGGGATGTGCACAATTTGGGCAATGTGCCTAAGGTCAAAGGGTGTAAGAAAGGGGTGAGGGGCTTCTTAAATGCATGATAAATGCATGTAAGAGGGATAAGGAGGCCTTAAATGCACTTAATGCATGTAAGAGAAGTTTCTAGAAGTTTGTTGACTTTGGGTTAAGCTTAGGAGTTGGCTAACCTTGGTTAGGGAATGTGACAAGGTTAGGGGGGATAAGGATTAGGATTAATATTTAATCTTAATTAAATATTCTTGAGTTGGGATTAGGGTTAGGAAATGATTAGATTAGTCTTTAATCGAAATTAAAGAAGGATTAGAAGATTTTGGAAGAGGTTAGTGGTCTTAAGGAAATTGGCCAAGTTTTGGGCAAAAAATAAATTAATTATTTATTTTGGGATTTTTAGTCAATTTATTTTTAATTAAGGTAAAGAGATTTAATGACATAAAAATAAATTAATTAATTAAATAATTAATTAATGATGATGTCATCAGGGATTTTTCAGAAAATAAAAATACTTTATTTTCTAAAGGATTTTTAGGTGTCTACAACACCAATCCTTTTCCTTTACATTCAAAAAATGTCATTAATCAACCTTCTTCTCTGGTTACCAACATTAGTTATGATGATAAGGTAGAAGAAGCTAATCATGTGGTTAATCATGTTGAGTCTCAATCTCAAGCTTCTCCTAAACCTTCATCTCCTATCACCTTTGATGACTATGATATGTTTAAAGCACCTAATGTCCCTCTTTACATCACTACTAGGGTTTCTCATATCCCTTCTTTTGGTATTTTGATTGATCCATCTTCCACCATGAATGTTATCACTAAAGAACATATTTTTAGAAAAGTATTTCAAGGATACCTATGATACATCTAGTATTTGGATTCAAACTTGTAATGGTTTTATTTATCGCCATCAATTTTCTATTTATATTCCCATTAGTATTAAATGCGGGGGCATCCAAGGTTAAGGCAGGGGCACTCTTTGTCATCGGTGAAACTGCATGGGGTGTTGGTATTTTAGCCGGTGTTACTTGGTTGCATCCTTGACTGACAGTCTTAGTTATTAAAGGAAGCTCTGTCACTGAAGGAACTTGGTAGTCTCTGGTGCTTGGTGATATTGTTACTCAGTCATGCCTGCGGTGCTCAATTGATATTGGTGCTCAGCGATGGCTGGCGTGATCGATTAATTCACTGTCGCTCGATAGTTCTGGCTTATTGACTAGTGTTCTGTGTGATTTGTTGATTTGACTTGGTGCATTTATTGTTGGTAGCTATTTTTATAGGCCGACATGCTGAATTAAATGTTTGTATACATTTGTAATCTAACTTGTATGGCATTTAATTATTTGTTTGGGAGAGTTAAGGGTTTCATCTTGCCGACTTGTGGCTGTTGATTAGTCTTTAAGGAGTGCTTGGGTAGATGTTTAGGAACATGACTTAGTAGATATGAGATATCAGATGCGAAGCTTGAAAGCTAAAGTTGGCAAAGTTGTGGAAAAGTTCTTTATGATCTTGTAGATCAGATTGATATCTGATAGTTGTTTGCAGCAGAGCTAGGGGTTTCATACTTGGAGACAAGGAGATTGCTTGGTGGCTTGCGAGCTCAAGTTTAGATCTACCTTAGGGTTTCCATTAGGTTCTAATTGTCTTCAGAGCTGAACTAGCTGAGATTGTATTGGATTTATTTGTGGATCTTGTAGAATTGTTTCATTTTTTAATTGGCCCTTACAGCCTCGCATGTTAATGCAAATTACTTGAAACATTTGTGGTATTATCTATTGTGTTGAGTATTCCACTGGGTAATTCTATTGGCTTCAAGGTTTGGACTATCCTTCATTGGATCCACCATCCTTGACTCCATCAGGTGGTATCAAAGTGAAGGTTTGTTCCTGTTGGAGTTGATATTGAAGGTTAACCTAGCAAGGATGATCTTGCGAAGTTGATCCTATTGAAGTAGAGATTGTGAAAAATTTAGATTGTAGATCTAAAGCACTGAACTTGTGAAATTATGCCCTAGATATTTGCAATATTGCAGGTTACAATATGACTTGTTTACAACTTGGAAATTGTCACAAGGTGGTCAATGAGGGTTTATTGGAGAGGGTTTCTCTTATCTTTAAGGATCCCTCCGAGAAGATTGGACTTGTAGACACCTAAAAATCCTTTAGAAAATAAAGTATTATTTTTATTTTTTTTTAAATCCTTGATGGCATCATCATTTATTAATTAATTAATTATTTAATTAATTAATTAATTTTTATGTCATTAAATCCCTTTATCTTAATTAAAAATATTTAATTAAGAAATCCCTCCCAAAAATGTTTAAATCTTATTTAAACATTATCTCCTTATTTATTAATTATTTAATTAATAAATTGACCAAAAATACCAAAATAAATAATTAATTTATTTTTTGCCTAAAACTTGGCCAATTTTCTTAAGACCACTAACCTCTTCCAGAATCTTCTAATCCTTCTTTAATTTCGATCAAAGGCTAATCCCATATTTTCTAACCCTAATCCCAACTCAAAATATTTAATTAAGATTAAATATTTATTAAATATATTTTAATAAATATTCCCAAAACTAAAACCTTTGGAATGAATAAACATTTATTCATTCTCCCTAAACCAAGGAAAACTCTAGACTCTTCTAGAAACTTCTCAACCCAACCTCTTCACCCATCCTAATCCTAAATCCCCCTAATCCTACCCCTAAACATTTGCACAATCCTAACCAAGCTTAAGACTTTCCTAAGCCAAAGCAAAGTCTCCCCTTCCAAATATCTCAACCACAAAACATTCAATGCATCCACAAAGTCATCAAAGTCCCTTAAAGGCTCATTCAATGCTCTTACAAGCACTTATGAGGGGAGTTATGAGCTTTGAGCCCCCTTTGTTGACTCATCTTTACCCTTCCCTTCATCCACTCACCTTGTGACATGTGTCACCTCCTGATTGGTTGTAGACTAGCACAATCCATGTGCTCCCCTTTGATTGAATCTTGGCCTCTCTTAAGGATTTCAATCCTGGCCACTCATTCTTCCTTCCCAAATCCTATAAATACCCCTCCTTTCAAGAGCAAATCAATTAGCTTAACTGTCATTCTCATGCATTGTTATCATGCCCTTTTATTTCTAGACTTAGCACAAATCATTCTAATCTAGTTTACTTTCAAGCATTTTAGCTCATCTTAAATATTGCAATAATGGATTAACCTAGTTTATTTCATTGTTTTGCATAAGCATAGCATCATCACATCTCTATTTGGTCTAAAATCAATCTTAGCATAAGCATCATATAGCTTAATCTTCATTTCAGCATCATTTGGATCCTTGAGGCCTTAGGGGCAAATCAAGTGTTCTATACCTATTTTGTGCCATTTATGAGGTTTTCATGGATCTAAATCCATCTTAGAATGCATTAGAGTATGCTCCAAGTGCTTAGAGAGCACACCCACATCCCTCTTATCAAAGCAAATCAAATAGTGCTTGGGTGCACCTATTTAGGCTCAATTTGAGGTGGCTTAGTTTAGAGTTTTACTTGTTTTTGATTGATTTCATGCTAGACTAAAATCTAATCTTTATTTGGTTTTGAAGCTTTCAAAAACAGGTACCCTTGAAAGCCTTGTCCACATTCTGGCACGCTCGGTGGGACCCAAACCATAATCATCTTGATCAAATCACACATTTTCACTCTCGGTGTCATAGAAAATGAAAGAAATGTCACCTGCAAGAAATGAAGTCATGCCTCCAGCCATTTTAGTCATGCCTACAAGTAGTCAAATCACACCTATGAGCTCTGAAATGACACCTACAAACTAACAGTTTTTCACCATCAACAATTTCTTTTCTATCTTATTTCTTATTCTGTCACCTCCGCATAAATAAATTATGCCTCTGTATAAAGAAATCACGTGTATAAAAAAGAAATCACACGTATGAAAAAAGAAATCACACGTTTGCAGAAAGAAATCACGCATTTGCAGAAAGAAATCACGCATTTGCAAAAATAAATCACGCTTCTACAAAAAGAAATCATGCCTTTGCAAAAAGAAATTACGCGTATGCATAAAAAGATGACACGTATGCATATTTTAGTCATGCTTAGGCATATTTAAATGCCACTTGTCATGTTTTTTGGTGTCGCTTCTACATTTTCCAGTGTCGCATATAAGCTGGACAATGTTGCTATGACTGTGTTTTTTGTCTTAATTTGTTCTCAGATTTATAACAGCAAAGGTCAAACAAATCTTGAATGAAATTAAGGGAAAAGAACTTAGGTCCTAAAATTCATTATCATTTTGAAAATCAAACACAATCTTGAATGATCTAAATTGGAAAGAACAAGCATCTCTATTCCCTCCTTTTCAATTCAAGAAAAATGCAAATTCAATCTTGAATGCCTTAAAGACAAAACAAAGCTCTTTTCAAAGTCCTTAAATCAACTCGCAAATCTCAATCTTGAATGCCCAAAAGGAAAGAACTTGCAAGCGCTCAAATCATTTACTTTTTGGAGAAAGAACAAATCAAACCTTAAGCACTTGTGTCTTCAAATTCAAAGTTCAGACAAACTTAATCAATTTGGGAAAATGAACAAACTTGCTTGATGTGCATCTAGGAGCTTTATCTTCTTGCAAAATCCTTGTTAAAGTAAGCAACGTAGAACATTTGGACTCAGACAAGTTCACTTGTTCTACTTTTAGCGAGGCCTGTCCAAGGAGAAAAGTGCTTCCTCCTCGGAGAATGACCTCAAACCGGTATCCCCCCTGGCTGGTATATAAATAAAGTGAAGACAAAAAGTACTCACTTATATCTCCTAATCCATGGGCATTTTGTGCCAAATGCAAATGTCTGGGGACAGGTAAATATTCCTCCCCCAGCATTTTTGGCTAGGCTCTTAAGTGAGTCACGGATAGTCAGCATAACCAGGTATGGAGACTCCACGGAACTATTAAAAACTTGATAAAATAGAGGCTACCCTATCTACATCCGAAAGTATCAAAATCCTTGTGCAAGGACTGATTCCAAGGGGTTTACCGGGTCACCTCAAGATTACTCACCATTTGTATTCCTTCTAGGGGGTACCAAGCTTTGGGCAAGTGATTTTGATACTCACCTTCCTTAGGTAGATCTACTTGAAGTGCTTGACAGTAAGAAGCTCTGTGAAAACACTTGTTGGAATATACACTTTTCAAAAGCTTTATCAGAGTCAGTTATCTTGTTTGTATCCCACAAGGTTGCTTTGTCGCTTGTGGAGATTGCTTTTCCAAAATCTTTGTTGAAATCTATCCTTTGCCATTGGAAAAAACATCAAACTGATCTACAACTTGGTTCAAGATACTCAGAATAGCCATGTCAGTCCAAATCCTCCCAAAATCTAGAAATTGTCCAATGCTTTCAGAATCTCAAATCATGGTCTTCCAGTCATATTCAATCCAGTCTTGTCATCCTTTCCTCCTATCCTAGGTTAGCAAAGTCATCTTGGTCATCCCCCATCCCCTTGTCTGTCTTTCTCTAAAGTCAGCCTTCTTCCAAAATTGAGTCAAATCCAATCCTAGTCTGATCCTATCAATCATTCCAATCTGATTCTTAGTCTTCCAATCCATCTTTGTCCTTCATCCTTATCTGACTCATCTGCAAGTCAGCATGTCTCAAAACTATTATGATGAGTTTGGTTATTATGTCTCTCCCCCCAATCCACCCTATCCCAAAGATGATGAAAGCCTTGTAGATCACGATGCATATTTTGAAAATCTTAGCAAGTTTGCTCCAAACATCCCCCAGCATCCAATCATTCCTCCAAAATATCCTATCATGCCTTCACGCTTATCCACTAGCACTCCCTTTCATGTCCTTGGCAAGGCAAATCCATTATCTTATCCATCCACACCTTATCCCTATCTTAAACCTACACATCCTCCATATGCATCCTGCATACCTCCATCTCCTGCTATGGTCATATCCCAATCACCACCATCCCCTCTAAACACACGCTACTTCCCTTATCTAAAACCTCCATCCACATATCCTCCAAAACCATTTCAAAAACAAACACCAAGTCTTCCAATCCTTTTCCCCAATCCTCCATCCTATCTCAATCTACCATCTTCTATTCCAAACCACATTTCCAAAAATCCCCTCCCACAAGCAGAGTGCATCCTTCAAACCACTTCATATCCTGTACCTCGATCCATTACCTCTACTTCTTCAACACCATCATCCCCTCAAATAGGTTCACCATCTTCCACCCCATCTTCAGATGAGGAATATCCTATCTCTCCATCTCCTCCACATTCCAATCCTTCTTCACCATGAAAGTCTCCAAGGAGTTTCACAAGGAAGCCAAAAACAAATCCCACTCCTAAAGTTGAAGAGCCAAGCCATCTCAAACCTTTACGTGAAACCATAATTGATGAGGCCCATCCATCACTCCCATCTATCATCTATCTTTCATACATTGATCCTCTTCCATCTCCTAGAATCATTGAGTCCCTTCCATCTAAAGTTTTCATCCAATCCCCACCAACATCACCTCCTCCTAGCATTATCCAAAGCACATCCAGTGAGCCCTATGAGTTCACCCTTCTTCCTAACATCACAGCTATAGAATCTCCCATCCTTCCATCCACCCCATCTAAAGAGTCCATCCATACATTCCCTAGCATTCTATCCACACAAATCCTTCCATGTCAAGATCTTGTCCAAAAGCATGTTGAAATACTCGCAGAAGAAAATCAAGATCCAATCCCTTCGCTTCCCCCATCACATGTTCTATCGCTTCCATCACCCCCAATCCAAAATCCTACAATCCAAATTCCTCCAATCCAAGATCCTATCATCCCAGTTTCTCCATCTAAAGATCCATTACTATCCCCGAATCCGAGTCAAAATCCCACCATCCTATCCTCTCCTCTTGAGGATCTTCCAAACCAAACTATCCCACAACCATCACTGTATCCTCTTGGATCACTTACATTTGTCAAAGATAGTCCACTTGAAGAAGAAGAAATTAGTTTCATATCTTCCATCAGGGAACCAAAAATTGGATGTTTATCACATTCCCCAAGTCAGAAATATCCTTGTTTGGATGAAATGCTCAAGAAACGGAATTATCAAGGCAAAGGCCTAGGCTCTCATGAACAAGGAAATTTGGAGCCTATCCAAGACAAGAAACATCCAAAGTTATGTGGAATTGGTCACACATCAGAAGAAGGCACTTCCTCTAGAAATGTTGGTACAACTAAAGCTAAATTCAAGCATCCTTCCAAACCCACCATCACATCTCCCGAAACATACACCACCATTCCTCCTCCTCCATCGTTATAACCAAAGACAACCTATCACATTCCTCCTTCATCCTCCAAATCCATTTTGGGTCCCTATGTCCCAAAATCTTCCAGCACATATCCTCTACATACCCAATCCATTTTGGGACCCTACATCCCAAAATATCATCCCCCATCTTATCCTACTCAGTCTTTCATCCAAAATCCAAGCATCCCTAATCAGGATCAACAAAGGCACATTCCCACATATCTTATCTACCAATCTCCTTCCATCTCTCCATCCACATTTCCTCCATCCTGCACATCTCGTCATATTCACTCTGATGCTCGCCACAATTTGGATGCCATATCTAATATGAATAAAGGGAAATATCCACAAAAATCCAAAGATTGCCATGTCCAGTCTAAATGACATGCTCAAGAAAATAAAAATCCAATCAAGCAATCCAAAGCATCCCAATGGCCGCAAAGGCCCAGCAAAGCAAAAGCAAAATCTAATGCATCCCAATGGCCACAAAGGCCCAGCAAAGATAAAGAAAAAATGATGTGGATCCCAAAGCAAAAAGATGTAATGCATCTAAAAGAATCATCTACAATGGCATCCAAAGTTGCTAATCCCCCAGCTACTCAGTCTTCTCCTCCATCTCCTAAATCTATTTTGGGTCCCAAAGATTCAAAATCTCCTAGTGTAAATCCTCCATCACATCCACCTCTATGTTCCACATCCTATCCACTTCATCCATCTCACTTGCAACATGTGCCAATGTTGATCCTGACAACATCCCCCTATCATGATCACTTTCCATCTTTCCATCCAAGCACTTTCTACCACCATATCTCCCATCTACCCCATCTTATCCATGCCTTTGCATAATCCCTCCATCTAAGAATCATCTACAATGGAATCCAAAGTTGCTAATCCCCCAGCTACTCAGTCTTCTCCTCCATCTCCTAAATCTATTTTGTGTCCCAAAGATTCAAAATCTCCTAGTGTAAATCCTCCATCACATCCACCTCTATCTTCCATGTCCTATCCGCTTCATCCATCTCCCCCGCAACATGTGCCAATGTTGATCCTAAAAACATCCCCCTATCATGATCACTTTCCATCTTTCCATCCAAACACTTTCTACCACCATATCTCCCATCTAACCCATCTTATCCATGCCTTTGCATAATCCCTCCATCCCAATAAAGTTGTACCAACATCCTGAGAAATTGAAAAGGCAGCAACAAATCAGAAAATGTGAGCAACAAATCAGAAGATCAGTGAAGAAAGATAGCAACACATCAGAAATATCAGAAGGTTAGCATCTAATCAGTGAAAAATCAGAAAATCCATAAAAATTGGAAAAAATCAAGAGAAAAGTATCAAAAAAAGAAAAGAGAAAAACATTCATCCAATGGTGAAAACTTGGCAATTCAAGTGCCTTGGACAAGTACCATGGTGAAAACCTGGCAAATAGGAGTCATGCGTAGGTCCCCCCAATTCCTTTCTATAGTTGGGGGCCATTTCCCTTCTTCCATCTTATCCAACATCTCCTCCATCCCATTTGTCTCTCCCCTCCTTCATCCTCCTTTGGATCTTGATGACAAAACAAAGATTACCAAGTATACATGCTTTTGGGCACCTTCTTAGCATCCATCACACCTTTCAGCTACATATCCTCTATCCAATCCATTCATCCTATCTTCCATCTACCTTCCTCATCCTCTTTTCAGCATATCTTTTGTCGAATCGTACCCCATTCTAGTGCCTCTAAATACATGAACTATCCTAAGTAGGGGGCATCTTATTCCTTGGTGACATATTCCTTGGAGACTATCTTTGATCCAAAATCTTCCATCTCCCAAATCTTTAAGTAAATCCACCATCCAATCTCCCCAAGCATTCCTCTTGCCAATCCTCAAGTAGCTTCTTCCATCCAAATCCAAATCTTCCTCCATCCAAATCTCCTAGCAGTTCCGTCATCCTCATCCTAAGCATTTCCTCCATCTTTCCATCACCCAGTATCTTCCCTTGTCATTGGTATCTAGCTATAGGCTACCTTTCATGCAATCCAATGCCATCCATCCATATCCAACTATTGCTAGCAATCTTCCAACATCCTCCAATCCTTTCCACATCCTCTAGTTATCCAACATCCAAGATCAAGCCAATCCATCCAATCCAAATCCTTAGTCTTGTAGCAAGCCTTGATCTCAATCCAATCATCATCGTTGGGATATGTCCTTCCAAAATCTGTGTCATTTTAGGACACATCATACATCCATTAGTCCATCTTGGCCTTCTAGCCCAACTGGGGCATCATCTTGCATATCTTTGGAGTTTTCAGCTTCACCCCTAGGTTCTTTGTACATCCTAATCCTGAGCTTCTGTACATATCCATTGTAAATATCCTCACATCTTGTTGTACATATCCTTGTTAGTCCTGCAGCAGTATCTGGTTAGAAATCTTGTCCTACCCAGCCTTGTACTTTAGCAATATCAATTGTCGACTATCCTTGATCATCATGACTATCTTTGAACCGCATCATTTGCCAATCAGCAACACAACATTCTCCCCATCAGCATAGGTTCCACATAGATGTATGCTTCTATTTTGTCTGACCTAAGCCTAATCACGGGTCCCCTCAGTTGTACCCTTCCTGTCTGACCTAATCTTCCACCAAGCACACTAGGTCCATGTCGATGTATCCTTCCACATGTTCAGACCAATCTTCCCACCATCAATTGAATCAAATCTCTCTCCTTGGCAAAGGTTGTCTTTTGGAGTTATCATTTTGACCTTGGATTTTTTTCCTTTGGGTCTTGTTAATCTTTTATGGCTTCTTGTTGTTTTCTACTCAATGTCACCATGATCCTTTATATCATGGTGTGCTATGAATGAGGATAATCTGGGGCAAGGTCTTTTGATCTTTTGCTTCTGCCTGTGAGTCAGTCATGTGTTTGTGGTTTCTTCAGCATCGTTTCCACCATGCCTCCTTTGGGTTTCATGTGTGATGTTGGGGCAACCCTACGTGTCTTTTTGGCATCAGTCCTATGCAACACTGGTGACAAGGCCTTGTGATCCCAGTATCCTTGGCAGGTCTCTAGCATTGCTATATCAAACTAGGTTGTGCTCTCCACATTTGCACTTGGAGCTTCCCCCCATCCCCTGCATCCTGCATCATATAGATTAATCTTGCATCTTGCATCTCTCATGTAGCTGCATCCTGCATTTTGCATTCCATCTCATCTTGCATTCACCCATCTTTGCTCTTAGAAGCTTGGTTATTTATCTCCCCTTCTTCCTAGGCCCTTCCTTCTTTGTTTCCTTTCGACAAAATTCCACAACATTTCCTCCTTGCGTTATTTTCTCGAGGGGGCACAACCCCTCATTCCTCTAAATTCTAGCCTCGGGCATCTTATTTTCTTGTCTTTGACGCCATGCCACTTGCGGCATCACATCAAAGAGGGGCAAAATGTAGACACCTAAAAATCCTTTAGAAAATAAAGTATTATTTTTATTTATTTTTAAATCTCTGATGACATCATCATTTATTAATTAATTAATTATTTAATTAATTAATTAATTTTTATGTCATTAAATCCCTTTATATTAATTAAAAATATTTAATTAAGAAATCCCTCCCAAAAATGTTTAAATCTTATTTAAACATTATCTCCTTATTTATTAATTATTTAATTAATAAATTGACCAAAAATCCCAAAATAAATAATTTATTTATTTTTTGCCCAAAACTTGGCCAATTTTCTTAAGGCCACTAACCTGTTCCAGAATCTTCTAATTCTTCTTTAATTTCAGTTAAAGGCTAATCCCATATTTTCTAACCCTAATCCCAACTCAAAATATTTAATTAAGATTAAATATTTATTTTCATATTTATTAAATATATTTTAATAAATATTCCCAAAACTAAAACCTTTGGAATGAATAAACATTTATTCATTCTCCCTAAACCAAGGAAAACTCTAGACTCTTCTAGAAACTTCTCAACCCAACCTCTTCACCCATCCTAATCCTAAATCCCCCTAATCCTAATCCTAATCCTACCCCTAAACATTTGCACAATCCTAACCAAGCTTAAGACTTTCCTAAGCCAAAGAAAAGTCTCCCCTTCCAAATATCTCAACCACAAAACATTCAATGCATCCACAAAGTCATCAAAGTCCCTTAAAGGCTCATTCAATGCTCTTACAAGCACTTATGAGGGGAGTTATGAGCTTTGAGCCCCCTTTGTGGACTCATTTTTACCCTTCCCTTCATCCACTCACCTTGTGACATGTGTCACCTCTTGATTGGCTATAGACTAGCACAATCCATGTGCTCCCCGTTGATTGAATCTTGGCCTCTCTTAAGGATTTCAATCTTGGCCACTCATTCTTCCTTCCCAAATCCTATAAATACCCCTCCTTTCAAGAGAAAATCAATTAGCTTAACTTTCATTCTCATGCATTGTTATCATGCCCTTTTATTTCTAGACTTAGCACAAATCATTCTAATTTAGTTTGCTTTCAAGCATTTTAGCTCATCTTAAATATAGCAATAATGGATTAACCTAGTTTATTTCATTGTTTTGCATAGCATATCATCATCATCACATCTCTATTTGGTTAAAAACAATCTTAGCATAATCACACTTGCATTGAATCTCCATTTAAGCATGATAGTTTGAGTTCTTGAGGCCTTAGGGGCAATTTTGGGTGTTCTACCCATTATTGTGCCATTTTTTGGGGGGTTTTCATGAGTCTCAAACCATCTTAGAATGCATTAGAGTATGCTCCAAGTGCTTAGAGAGCACACCCACATCCCTCTTATCAGAGCAAATCAAATAGTGCTTGGGTGCACCTATTTTTAGCTCAATCTAAGGTGGCTAGCTTAGATTTTTCTTTGTTTTGCATTGATTTCATCTTAGACTAACATCTAATCCTTGTTTGGCTTGAAGTCTTTCAAAGCAGGTACCCTCGAAAGCCTTGTCCACAAGACCCTAGAGTTATTTCTAATCTTTGTGATACTGTTGAATCCTGAATCATAGAGAAAGTGAAATAAGATTTCACATCTGAGATGTAATTGATGAAGAATGACATGGTCATTGAGATTATGAGAGCTGTTACTAGTATACCTCAGAATGTTGGTACTGAGGATGGCTATGAAGAAGCTGCTGAAGAATTTGAAACTACAGGATCTAGTGGTGATGACCAAAGGAATAGATCTAGTGAAGACATAACTGCTTGGTTACCTAGATCTACTGCTCGGTTTAGTAATTACCGAATGGAAGTTTCTACTTTCTCTAGTACATTGAAGCCCGAAAATCTAATTGATTGGATTGGGGAACTTGAAGATTTCTTTGAGTTGGAAAAAATTGAAGATCCTCTTCAGGTGATATTAGTACAGACAAAGTTGAAAGGACATGCTACTCTTTGGTGGAAAGAACTATATCAAGGCCGAGAAGATGAAGGTGAAACAAAGACCAATCAGTGGAGGTTGATGGTGACTAAGTTGAAAGCTAAGTTCATAATGGCTGACTATGACCTTGACTTGTTTAAGAAGTTGTAAAATCTAAAACAGAAGGATTTTTCTATTGAAGATTATACCGAGGAGTTCTACAAACTTACTATTCGGTCTGGACACTGAGAGCTTGGTAAGGAAAAGGTAGCTCGGTATGTGAATGGTCTGAGATTCAATATTCAGGATGAGCTTGGTATGCTGAAGATTGATTCTATTCAAGATGTTTATTAGTATGCTCTGAAGGAAGAAGATAAGCTAAAGAGGAAACAACCTAGTAACTCTTGAGGGAAGGAAAATATTGATCACTCAGTGAAGGATAAGCTGACTGATGCAGAAGATGAACAAAAACCTGTGGAATCAAAGAAGAAGATAGGTAGAGATATCATTAAGGGTACTTTCTATAACTATGGATAGGAAGAACACTATTCTTTTGAGTGTACATAGAAGAAGGTTGACCGATGAACTACTATGATGAATGAGAACATTCATAATGAACCTGAATTAGAGAACTTGCTACTTCGGCAAACATTTCTTGGTACAAAGGATGAACCTTGTTAGGGGAGTAACTTGTTTAGGACTTGATGCAAGACTGAAGATAAGCTCAATGATGTTATTGTTGATAGTGGTAGTACTGATAACCTTGTTGCTAAGGACTTGGTTTAGAAACTTGGTTTAAATAGAATGAAGCATCCTTGTCCTTATAGGCTTGGCTGGTTACAAGATGTTCATGCTTTATAAGTTAGAGAACAATGCTTCATTGATGTTCATATTGGCCAGTACAAGGATCTTGTGCTTTGTGATATTGTGAAGATGAATAGTTGTGATATACTACTCGGTAGACCTTGGCAATATGATTGTAGAGCTATTTATGACTATTTCTGAAATGTGTTTACTGTTGACAAGGATGACAAGAAGTTTTCACTAATGCCTTCGATGGATACAATGCTTGGTAGGAGAAGCTTGAGTATTGGTAGACGAGTGGAGATTGTGGATCTAGAGAAAATGAATGATGAGTATGGAGAACTGACCTATACATTATCAAGGAAAGATTTGATGAGACAAAGGAAACTAAAGTGGAAGAATTTTCAAGTAGAAAAGGTGGAGGAGTTGTATGTGAAGAACAAGTTCTGGATTTATGTGCTGAATCCTGAAAGATGTTCTTCTCACATATGAACATCTTTTGGAACTTGGGATGTATGATGCATGGGTATCCAAGGTTAAGGCAAGGGAACTCTTTGTCCTTAGTGAAACTACATGGGGTGTTGGTATTTTGGCCAGTGTTACTCAATTGTAGCCTTGACTAATGGTCTTGGTCATTGAAGGAAGCTCGGTCACCTGAGGAACTCAATAGTCTCTAGTGCTCAGTGAAATTGTTACTCAGTCATGCCTATGGTGCTCGGTTGACATTGGTGCTTGGTGATGCTTGGCATGCTTAGTTAATTCAATGTCACTCGGTAGTTCTGGCTTCCCGACTGGAGTTCTGTGTGATCTTTTGAGCCGACTTGGTGCATTTATTTTTGGTAGCTATTGTTATAGGCCGACATGCTGAATTAAATTTTTGTATACATTTGTAAGATGACTTGTATGGCATTTAATTATTTGTTTGGGAGAGTTAAGGCTTTCATCTTTCCGACTTGTGGCTAATGATTAGTATTTAAGGAGTTCTTGGGTAGATGTTTAGGAATACGACTTAGGAGATCTAGGATATCAGATGCGAAGCTTGAAAGCTAAAGTTGGCAAAGTTGTGGAAAATTTCTTGATGATCTTGCAGATCAGATTGATATCTGATAGTTGTTTGTAGTAGAGCTAGGGGTTGCATACTTGGAGACAAGGAGATTTCTTGGAGGCTTGCGAGATCAAGTTTGGATCTTCCTTAGGGCTTCCATCAGCTTCTGATTATCTTCAGAGCTGAACAAGTTGAGATTGTATTGGATCTATTTGTGGATCTTGTAGAATTGTTTCATTTTGTAATTGGACCTAACTTGGAAGGCCTTATAGCTAGGCATATTAATAAAAATTACTTGAAACATTTGTGTTGTTATCTATTGTGTTGAGTATTCCGCAAGGTAATTCTATTGGCTGGAAGGTTTGGACTGTCCTTGATTGGATCCACCATCCTTGACTACATGACTATTGTTGGTAAGGTTGTTTATACTTCCTTTGTTATCATTCCTACTTCAGATCAATTTCATGTTAAGCTTGTAATTCTATGACTTTCCTCCATGTAAGCTATAGAATCTCATATTCATAAGTGAATAAAGTTTCCCCACAAAGGATAATTTATCACCATTAATCATTCCATTTACAAACCTTCACATCCTTGAGATTGTGTTGATATGGATTTCTTTTGGCCATCTCTCCCTTGAAAACTGGCTAGCTATCATGATCATCTCTTTCAATCCTATCAATGTTACAAGGTAGAAAAGATTCTTGAGCTTATCCTTCCTAAGGATTCTATTCTTGAAACTATCTTACCTACCCCACATATTCCTCTGCCTATTATTTGTCAACCTGTAGTTGTTCCCTCTCTGAAACCTATGATTATGGAACCTAATATTTTGATTTTTTCTCATAAACCATTTGTAACCAACATGATCATCAACATTGCAAGAACAGGCTCATGCCCTTACTTCTTGCATGTCTTCCTCTCAAAAGTTTCCTTTGATCAACCCATGCTTGAGCCCTTAAAGGAAGTTAATCAAAATAACAATATGAAAAAGGATAAACATAATGATTTTATTCATATTTTACATTCTATTAATATTGATATGGAAGATACTATTGATTATGATTCTAATACACATGTTAGGGATGAAAAAATATGAGAATATTCATATGGATTATGATTTTCCAAACATGCTTTCTACGCATCTTACAATCAATCATAGTGAAGAGCATAGTGATTCCCACTAGAGTCCTTACTTAGATTTGGCGGTGGTTCTTACTATGTTGGATGTTGTTCCTCTTCTGAGTTTCTCACCCTTCCCTAACATTTTAAATCAAGATGGGGTGGCATGTAGAATGCTTGATGTGGACTTCTCTAGTATGGTATTCTTTGTTTGTTTGTGTTGTGTTTCCCCCATGTTGTGCTTTTTTTAATGTGTTTTGTCTATATTGATTTAGATGATTCTTGACTTCTCCATTGGCACAAGATGATAAAGTAGTCAAACATGTTGTACGGCTATTCTATTTGTATCTCTTTCCTTCTATGTTGTTGTTACATGTTGTGTTGTATATGTTCTATTATTTGTAAATGTTCCCTTTTGTAGTCTACTTGGATTCTTGCAACATAGATACACCGATTCCTTTTGGTCTCTATGTTCCTATCCCAAAAAGACTCTTGTTTGTATATCTTACATGTTTTTCCTCCATTGCGTTGTAGTTATACTTCATTTGGGGAATGATGGCATTTCATACTTGATATAATATTACATATTATCATATGATCATACTAACCCAAAAGTTAGTGGATCCCATCGTGTTCTCTCTTTTGTTATGTGTTCATTTCTCTTGGAATGTTCTCTCCTAGGGGCATTTCCTAGTGGAAACATTCTTTGTGCATACACTTTGCTCAATTTTTCACAGACACACACACACACTGATAGTTTTGTCTCCTCTATTAGACTATTGACAATTCTTGGGGGTTATTTTCTCTTTTGGATCTCTCTTTGGATTACTAATAGTCTAGGAGGCCCGATCCTTGTTTTTGATCCTTCTTCAGAGTATTGATAGTATAGGAAGCCTCATCTCCTTTTGATCCCTTAAGAACTCACACATCCTTATGCCTCTGTCATTTTTTGATTCTTCTTTTTGGGACATGGAGTTCCCTTGAAGTTGAATCATTTGATGAGTTGACTAGCATGTCATACACACTTTCTATACCATTCAATTCATTTTCGATGGGTTGACTAGCATGACACACAAACTTGCTAGACTATTTAATGCCATCCTTTGTTTCACCCCTTTTCTTTTTCTTTTGTTTCATGTAGTTCACAATAAGGAACACAAACCTTAATGGGAAAGTTGGCTACACTTTCTTGTTAGTAAAATCTCTCTTATTTTTGGTCTTTGGATGTGATCAAGACTCAAGTCTCTTGGGGGATTGATAGTTTCTTTGTCTCCTTATCCATAATAAGATCACCTCTTTCTTTTCGATCTACTTTACCATGAGTTTGAGGTAACTCATACTCTCCCTAAAGTGTGGGCTAAATGTACCATCTTAAAATGGACACACTCCTCATTTAAGAGTTTTTAGCTCCCATTCTTTATCAACTTTTTGGAACATGGATGGATTCATGCTCAATGACCTCCTCTTGTTTAGTCCCATATTCTCCCTTTTCAACAATGTAATATCTAAGACCTCGGGGTTAGCTCCTTGTGGGCCAACCCTGGAATAGCTCAACCAAGTTGACCTATTCTGGGAACATGTTGACCTATTCTAGGAACACGTCGACTAATTCTAGGTTTTTTAACCTTGGGCCTGGAGTTGTCTCGAGGATTTAATTCTTAAAATGTGGTGACCCCATCATCTTTCTTTGTTCTCCCACCTAAAAAATTAAATAAAAGGAATCCTAGGCACCTCATTTTGCAAGGCATGGAAAAAAAATACAGACACAAGGAAGAACAAAAAAACCATGAAAAAATCATGACAAATTAATAAAGAAAAGGAGGACAGTTTGAGCATTCAAGCATTCAAGTCTTCAAAGATTCAAGGATCCTTTGTGAGCATCTTTTCTCTTCAGGATATAGCATATTGTTGGCCATCAAGGGAGGAGATCTACATTGAGACATCCATCATCTTCTTCATTTGATGCACACTTACATCCATGGCTCCATGAAGTGATTTTGATAGATCCATAACATTTGTGGAGATTTCCTACATTGTAAGTTCAAGTTCAACATACAAACACAACAAAATCCTTATTAACAAGGTTTTATTCAAGAAAGGCTAATATTTACATTTATCTAGTTTCATTTACACATTTAAATTTTAATTTAAGGTTGATTCCTCAATCTAGGGCTTGACCAAGGTAAGCCCTTATCAACCCCAAGCCCAAAAACCTATTTTTTTGTATGCAGGAGCAGATCTCAGAATTGCAGGTACATATCTAGAAGTTGTAGACAAAGATCTATCAAAAAAACCTAGGTCAACTTCATAAAAGTGCCTTGGAAATATGATGATTTAGGTTGACCTATTCTAGAACAGGGTGACATGGTCGACCAGTTCTTGACAACTTGATATTTTTAGCATTTTTGGGGTTTTCAGTAGTGATCGTAAATTTGCAGTCAGAAATTCTGCTATAGGTCCAGAAAAACAATTTTCAGAGCTAATTGATTACATTTATAGCCTAGATCTCTATTTTATTATCTTGCTAAATCAATTAGTTCAATTTTACAAGTACATTTATACAATCTTAATCAAATCTTACAATTCATGAAAGAGGAGTTACTTGTGTACCTCCTTAGTATAATTTGGGTTTAGCATTGACATCCCTTTATTTTCTTGGATTTTTGCTAATCTAAATTAGGTTATATTGAGAGTTACGCTTGGAAGCCCCTCTTTCTCTTGTATTTTGAATGTTAGCGTGGAAATAGTTAATTAATCAATATATCTCACACAGTTTACATTACTATTCATCAACACCATTTTCCCCCTAACCACAATCAATTACAATATACTCGTAGAATAAACTTCTCATAAGAGTATCACCAATTATAGGTATAGATGTAACTCAATAGATATAAAAATATTACACAAGCCATATATCTCAAGAAGCTAATATATATAAGATATAATACTTGAAACTGTCAAATGGTATTACAAAACCATGGACTAAAAATCACTTGAATTGTGGCATCCATCTGGTCTCCAGCCTAAGATTCCCTATGATGTGTCAACACACACACACACACACAAACACACACACACCATGTACAACTCTCTTTTATAGTTCATTTATTTCAAGAGACCCAACTTTTGGAGGCCACGAATTTTGAACGAGTGTCTAATTGAAAAGCCATTTGAAGCATTGAAAATATTGGGATATTCTCTATCAAGTTATAAAAAGATATTCTATGTAAGGATACTTTTGGGACATTTATCAACCTCTAAGGTGTTTGGAATTGAATTCATTAAATTTAACTTTAATATCTTCATATCTAGACATAATCTTGCAACAAAAATTTACCTGCATCATTATCTATCCCATACAAAGCTTTAGCGAAAGTTTAGGAAAAAATTGTGCTCAAATATTAAATTTTTATAAATAATAACCATAAGTATTAAATTTTGTTAATTATTATCATTAATGTTTTGTCATTGAGTTGGTTAGTCCATCAATCTTATCTCCATTCTTTATCTGGGCTAGACAACGATATTACCAATAGCGTATTACCAATAATTTTTTTGGTCTATTTCATGGTGCAACAATGTTTTTGTCTAGACATATTTTTCACAGTGTGAGAATTTTTTTGATTTGGCCTACATCTCCTACCATTTTTGGTAGCATGGTCACCAGATTTTATCTTCGGTCCAAGATGACATGAAATGATATAGCTTTGGTGCTTGTATATATTGGTAGCAACATCAACATAAGAATATAGATTATTATGTTGATATGATAGATGTGATGCAATATGTACATTTGATCTATTGATTATATAGAAAATTTATATATTTAATTTAGTGACTGTATCGAATGATTTGTGTACTTCAATGAGAGCTATATTTTATGCATTTATAGATGCAACTGCGACAGTTCAATTTTGTATTTCATAATTTGGCTATAAGCTACTTATCATCTATATTAGATAGTTCTTGTAATTTGGATAGTGATCCCCACCAACATTGATCCACATCGGTGGTGAGACACCCCTTGTATTTAGAAATTAGTTACCTAATACTTATGAGTTAACCCTCTGCGTGGTTTTTCCTATCTTGGTTTCCACAATAAAAAAACATGGTGTTATGTGACATTTTTAAATTTTCTTTCTTCTCTTTCTTCGATAAGTTTAAATTGTGTTATGTGCATAACTATTTAAAAAATTTAAAATTTTCAACAGAACATTGATTCACCCTCCCCCCCAGTATTTTGGATGTTCAATAATTGGTATTAGAGCTAGTTACTTTGGAAGAGTCTAACAACTTGAAGGAGATCCAAAAGGTTGAACATTTTATGTCTAGATCTACCATGGATGAGAGAGAGATCATGTCCATATATGAAGATCTTAAATTTGTTGAAGATGAAAATAAGGAACTATTAGAAAATATTCAAATAGGAAATGATTGCATCTGGAAATTAAAAGACTAGATTGATAAATTCAAGCTCAGACATAAAGAATTTAGTAATGAACTGAAGATATAAAATGATACTACCATTGATCTTAGAGATAAAAGTAAAGAAGATGGAAAGACCAAGAAACATCTGAACAATATGATCAATGAAATAAATTAGAAAAGGAGGTTAAGTCTCTCAAATAAAATCTGGAAGAATCAAATAAGAATGAAGATAGGTTCTATTGACACCTAAAATTTCTCTTATGTGTAATGATCTAAGGGAAGCTTTAGTGAATGTGGGACTCTAGTGTTTTTTGCTGAGCAACTTCTGAGATTTTAGAAGCTGGCTCTTCATACTATGTTTTGAGGGAAAGAGTTACAAAATGATGAAATTGGAAAAGGTGATATGCCAAATCTTTTAGAACACTTTAAACAACTAAATAAACATGCTATTCCCAACAAGGAATCTAAAGGAAACTTATGCAATCAGCCAAAATTAGAACATAAGCACACCAAGTCAAAGATTATTTCACAAACATAGAGTAGAGAACACGATAATATATAAGAAATAGAGAAGCTTTAAAATCATAATCTACTTTAAATATTCTATAAAGATGCTATGCTAAAGTTCTAAAAAATACACAAATTTTTAAATGAAAAATGTGTTAGGAATGAATGCAAAGTGTTTTGTCAGTCATTCTGTAGCTGTTGTTGTTGTATTCATGACTTGGATTGTCATTGATGTCAATACAGTGATATTCTGGATATTAGCAAGAAAGCAAGTATAGTTTTATTTTGCACACATGTTTTATTGTAGATTGGCTTTTTAAAAGTTGATGGTATGTTCTTTGGTGTGTTATTAACCAATTTTTAATAGCACAAAAATAAATTTATTCATTTGTAAGAGTTATGAGCATTTTGGTGAAAGCAGTGTTTAGACAGTGTTTCTATGTAGCGATGTTTGGAAATCGGAGGATATCTCTTAGCTGGGATGGAATCTGATTTTGTACAGTTAAAGGGATGTTGGAGACTCATTAATTATGATGTGGTTCATAGTGAAAACTTTGAGGATAGGTTTGGAGAAAGTTACAGTAACTGGAAGCCGACAGTTTTATGTGAATTCTGTGTGTAGCGTGTAGAATTTATTATTTTGTATTTGAGGACTGACTCATTTGTAATTATTTGAGTTTGGTATATAAGAAGGAATTTTTTCCTTATTTTAATGTGTACTATGAAGAGTGAGATGCGAATATATGCATGAAGTGAAGAAAATAGCTAATTCGGTGATGAAGGAAGACTTGTGAGTACAGAGATCTGGAATTGTGATCTTGTGTAGCAGAGAGTCCAGTTTTGGCACAATGTGAAGGAGGTAATATATTTTATATTATTTTGTTGAATAATTCTAAAATCTTTTGGACAGTGGGTTCAGAGATCTTGCCTTGAAGCTGTTTGGGCAGTGGGTCCTTCTGTCTTCCATAAACTCTTAACCGGGTTAGAATCTTTTAACAGGGATTCAAAATCTCCTAATAGGGATTTATATGTACTAAATGTATTTCATAGGACTCCTAAAAGGGTCCATCCTCTAACAAGGAACTTTCATATTAGTGCATCATTTTGTGGGCATCATTCCCACCGGGGTTTACTCTTTTCAAGAGGTTCCCTAGTTAACATATCTTGTGTTATTGTGCAATTGTGTATGATTATCTTTCTATGGTTGATCAATACATTGATTATATTGTTTAAAGTTGTTGAATGGATAAATTATTAGATAACTGATTCACCCCCCCCCCCCCTCTCAGTTATCTTGGGGATCTTTACTTTCTAACAATTGGTATCAGAGCAGCAGGTCATTGAAAGAAAAGTTTAACAACTTAAGGAGATCCATGGTGAATTTCAGAAAAGAAAGCCCTAAGTTTGATGGAGTAAATTTTGACAGCTAGAAAGAAAAGATGAAGACACATCTATTGTGTTTAGGACCAAGTTATTGGTTGATTACAAAGAATGAGAAGACTATCATTAAGGAAGACAATCTAGAGGCAGGAACTAAAGATGAACTAGATCTATTCATGTGTAACATACTTGCAAGAGAAGCACTTTTATCAGCACTACCAGAGAATGAATATAGTCAGGTAAGATGTTTGAAAACATCTCATGCAATTTGGAAAGCTTTACATTCTAATTTTGAAGGTGATGAACAAGCAAAGAAGGCTAGATTACATAATTGGATTTGTGCATTTGAAGATATCAGAATGATGGAAGATGAATCTATTAGAAGTTATATTGGTAGGATGTCTGAGATTGTGACAGGAATAAAGTCTTGTGGAGGTGATAAGATAGAGAATGAAGTGATATGGAAAATTCTAAGAACTTTGACACCAGTATTCAAGAAGACAACGTAGATGATTGAACAAGTGACACCTTGTACATCAAACTTTTCAAGAGAGACTCTTCTTGGAAGATTAGAAATAACAAAGATGAACTTGAGATTATCAGGAGACCTACCTAGAATGGAAACAACATTCAGTGCTCTTAGCATTAGACCTACAAGAAGTACTAGTGTGAATGGAGATTATGCCAGTAGTAGCAGATCTGAGGAAGATAAGAATATTGAAGAAGGTATTGCATTACTTGTAAAAAGAGAACCAGATGGTAAGAAAATCTTTAAATGTTGGACTTGTCAAGAATATGGTCATTTTGCATCTAAATGTCCTAAAAGAGTTAAGAAGTATAGAAGCAACTTTAAACCTAGGAGATCTAAAGAATGTTATTATGCAAATGATGAAGATTTTGAATCAAGAATTGAAAAACATTTAAGTGACATTGATAATGATAACTTTGAGGAAATAGGATTTGTAGCAATTAAAGAAGAAAGTTCTGAATCTGATAAAAGGGAAGAAAAAGCATTAGTTTCACAAGTTGAAAAGAAATCTGATTGGATTATAGATAGTGGTTGTTCACATCATATGACTAGAGATAAAAGAAAGTTTGTTAAGTTAGATAATTATGATGGATGAATTGTTAGGGTTGGTAACAATGCACCTTATTTGATTAAGGGTATAGGATCTATTACTCTTGATGGAAAGACTAACACTGATGATGTTTACTTTGTTGATGGACTAAGACATAATCTACTAAGTGTTGGACAATTGGCTGATAAGGGTTATCAAGTTTGATTTTCAGAGAAAACTTGTGTGATAAAAGATAAAGATGGAAATCTGATTGGAAAAGGATCCAGAACCAGAGGTAATGTATTTTAGTTGAATCCTAATAAGATGACATGTTTGATAACTAGGATTGATGATAGTTGGTTATGGCATAAGAGGTTTTGTCATATAAACTTTGATAATATTGTCAAGGTGAGCACTACACTTGTGGTAAGAGATTTACCTAGAATTATGAAACCTACTAACATGATTTGCAAAGAATGTATGATGGCAAAGTAGAAAAGGAGTTCATTTCCCAATAAGAAGTTCACATCGGCAGAGAAGTTAGAGATTGTTCATACAGACTTGAGTGGTCCTACTAGGACTAGAGGATTCTATGGTGAAAGGTATTTTATGATTCTTGTTGATGATTTTACAAGAATGATGTGGATTGCATTTTTGAAAGAAAAATCTGAAGCATTTGATAAATTTAAGATTATGAAAAGAAAAATTGAGAATGAATCTGGAATGAAGATTAAGTGTCTAAGATCTGATAGAGGTGGTGAATTTACATCTAGAGAGTTTAATACTTTTTGTGAAATGAATGGTATTAAGAGACAACTTTCAGCCCCTAGAACACCAGAACAAAATGGTATTGTAGAAAGAAGGAACAGGTCAATAACTAAAGCAGCAAGAGCTATGTTGTTTGAAAATGATTTGGCTAAAACTTTTTGGAGAGAAGCAGTGAACACAATAGTATACAATATGAACAGAGTACAAATCAGAGAAGATACAAACAAGACACCTTATGAATTATGGTTTGGACATACACCCTCAGTTAAGTATTTTAGAATTTTTGGAAGTAAATGTTATATTAAGAGAGATGATGATATAGGAAAGTTTGATCCTAGAAGTGTTGAAGGAATATTTCATGGATATTCTTTAAAAAGAAAAGCATATAGATGTTATAACAAAAGAACTAAGACTATTGTTGAAAGTGAAAATGTAGAAGTTGATGAGAAGTTTAAAATTCAGGAAAGAATGCTTGATTATGAATCTGATGGAGAAGCACAACCTCGGCCTAACATTGAAAATGCAGAATTATTTTTTGAAACTAATAGTGATTTGCTGAATGAAAGTCATACTGAAGAAGACAGAGAAGAAAATAGAGAAGAAAGAAGAGAAGAATCTACAATCGGAACAAGATCAGTAACTATGACACCTAATAGGTATACTTCAAGACATCACCCTATTGAGCAAGTTATTGGAAGTTTAGATAGATCAGTTTTGACTCGGAATAAGGTACATTTATGTTTGATTTCTCAGATTGAACCTAAGACTACTAATGAAGCTTGTGAAGATGAACATTGGATTAATTCTATGAAAGAAGAAATAGAGCAGATTGAAAAAAACAAGACATGGGAATTGGTCCCTAGACCTGAAGACAAGAATGTGATTGGAACAAAGTGGGTATTCAGACATAAGATGAATGAACAAGGAGAAGTGATAAGAAACAAAGCAATATTGTTATGTAAAGGATATTCACAACAAGAAGGAATTGACTATGAAGAAACTTTTGCACGTGTGGCTAGACTTGAAGCAGTGAGAATGTTTCTAGCATATGCAACTTACAAGAAATTTAGAGTGTATCGAATGGATGTGAAGTCAGCATTTTTGAATGGTGAATTGGAAGAAGAAGTCTACATTGAGCAGCCTGAAGGTTTTCCTTTGACACAAGAAGGAGATATGGTATGTAAGTTAAAGAAAGCTTTATATGGATTAAAAAAAGCACCTAGAACCTAGTATGCAAGATTGGATAAGTATTTATTGAAATTGGGATTTATAAAAGGAACAACAGATAGTAACTTATACATAAAAGAAATTGAGAATGGTTTGTTGGTTATAGTTATATTTGTTGATGATATTATCTTTGGAGGAGAAGATGAAGCTAGTGACAAATTTGCAGATGAAATGAAGACTGAATTTGATGAAAATAGGGATGTAAATCACACTTTTATAGCTAAAAGCTGGTTGGTGAACCCACAAAGAGGAGGTTCACATTTTCCTAAGAAATTTAATAGAACCCATGTCCACCCATATATCATTGATTTAATGGTGATGTTGCATAGAGTAAGGGGGTCTCAAGTAGCTTATCTTTTCTTTGATTGGATTTATTTTTACCTTCAAACCATCCTAGAAGGAAAGCAGCTCCTAGATTTGGCTGAATTAATTGTCATTTCCCTTAGAGAATAGCTCAACACTTCTAAATTGACTGGTAGAGGTTTCTTTATGTCCTCCTATCCCATGTATTTCTTGGTCTACAAGAGACAATGGCATGGAATTCCACACAAACCTTGGGCTACAGATGTGTGTCTATGAATATTACCCAATTCTATAGAAGGACAATGTTGTTGAAAATTACAAAAGGGTGCATGACACATTCATGGATAAATTATGTTTCAAATTAGCTGGTAGCTCTGACAAGAGGATTAGTTTAGATGCCTAGGAGCTAGTAACCAAGTATGGAGTCTATTACATTTAGTTTCCTAGATTTACCTACATTAGGATTGGGAGTTTTGAAGATCCACCAATGAGATTGCCTAGGTATGCATTTGATTATTTCATCCTAGCTGAAATTTGAAGACAAATCACCACTGGCTTGAAAAGATTTCTCCCTGAAGAAGAATGGGAAAAGGCTTTCCCTATATCATTAGGCAAATTCTCATGTAAAACTATGGCAGACACTATTAGTATTGGAAGTTACATTCATCATTTTGATTTCAAATAATATACTGAAAGAGTGGGATTTGATAATAGAAACTATGCCAGTGGCAGTTTAGGACTTAGGTCTCACATGTTTCTTGTACCTCACCTAGAGGATTTCTGGGAGGACGATTGTGATAAATCACAGGTAGAGGAAAGTGCACATAGTAGATTGTGCATATCATAATTTCAATCAATGAGACTTCATATCAATGTAGAAGGGATAACTGATGATGGGTGTAATTTGATTGAACCCAGCTTCAAGAAGTCAATTAAAAAAAGTGATCCTATTATTAATTGGTCCAATGAAGAAGAGGACAATATTGAGAAGAGGACCATATGTGTGGTTCATTTAACTAATGAATGGTTGCAATCAAGAAGAAAGAAGAAAGAATCTAAAATAGGAAAAGAAGTTAGAAGTACTTCTTTACGTTCACCAATTTTTTATTCTAATTAATCTGCACAAATTGGAAATGCAGGGTCTACAGGGAAATCATAGGTCAGGAACACCTGAAAGAAAGTTATAGCTGATCCCCTACCAGTTGGTCCTTCACAAAGAATTACACGGTCCAAGACTAGATCAAGAGTTAAAACAAACATGGTGCAAGAAGATGTTCTAACAATTAATTTGGATGAAGACAAGTTGGAGGATGTAAGGTTCCACATAGTTGAAGATGAATAGGTGGAAAAATATATTTTTGATCTGGATGATGTAATGCTAGAAGTGATTGGTACACTAGCAAAGACTCCTGAACAATCCACCAGGTCCTATGTCACACCAAAATGGTTAGGTTCTTCCGTAAGTAAAAAATGTAGCTTGGTTCTATTCTCAGTCCCTGTGAAGGATATTGTTAGTAAGTATGTACAGAAAACTCCAAAAACCAAAAAGATAAAAAGTGCAGCCTAGATGTTCACAGATGTGAAAAAAAGAAAGTGGACCATAGAGGTAGCCACCTATAGGCCAAATGAAGGAGACCAAGATGTTAGGGCAGAGGCTTTCTAAGTCACCAAACTAAAGCTAGGAACTATGGACCGGGCAGGAAATAATCATTTATTCAAAGAAAAAACTCAATAGATGCAGTATTCTTTAGGGCAGGATGGAAGGGAAAACAAAGAATTAAAATAGACAATCATGACATTGTCATAGTTCATTAACACTTCTTGTAGCTTTGATGCTACCCCACTAGTTTAGTCTCCCCAAATTTTTGACCCAGACTCTACCGAGAGTAAGAATTTCTTGAGTTAGGTTCAACGAGGTCGAGCCCTAGTATCTTCAGTGGATGAATGGATCAATGAATTTATTAACAGTGGATTTAGATATCTCAAGGATGCTCAGGATATTCTTTTTTATACAAATTCTTTCATAGGGGAGTTACAGACATAGAGACAAGTGTGGGATAGAGAAGAGGAAAAATGGTTTACAGCCATGTCCAAGTTTTTGGAAATTGAGAAGTATGAGTTCATGAAGTTCTACATAGATAAATTTGTGAAATCACCTAATGAAGCTACCTTTTTCATTCTTAGGAATAATTTCAGCTGGCACCTCAGCACTATCAGGAGTACCATTTCTAAAAATAAAGACAGTGAGAATGAAATCAAACAACTGCAGAAAACAATGATGAATGAACTGAAAGTGATTAAATTTTCTCATACATATATGACCAGTCATGGAGAGAAGGATGTAAAAGAAGCCCTTGGAGTATTTGAAACTACCATGAGGAAAATTAAAGAAAAGGCTAACCCTAAATCTTTAGATTTCACACAGGTGGCCAGGATTGAATCTATGTTGTATATCTACATAGACCAGCTTCTTGCAATAATTGATAAGATCAAGAAATCTAAGTGGGATAAAGAAATGGTGATGAAAAGGTTAGTGAACATCAAAGTTCCTCATTTGCAGCTCACAAAGGAGCTTATCCAGGCACACAAGCAATGGGAGGAAACACAATCTACTGCAGCTAAAGGGGAGAGTCTCACAGGAGATGAGGAGCATGCTACTAACAAGGAAGCAGATCTTGAAATTTAATTATTTTTCAACTGTCTGAAAAAATCTTAAGGCCATGTATCCCTTTTTCTTTGGTTACTCTTTAAACTATTTTAATTGAGAGGTCAGGTTTTTTGAGAGACCTCTTGGCTTTGCAAAAATAAGTAGTTTAGTAGCATTAAAGAAAGGGTTAGAAAATTTTGGAATAGCACTAGTATTTTCCAGCTTTATAGTTTATTAGAAGAAAATTTTTCCGATATATCAATTTTTCTATAGAAGTACTCATATATATACTTTTCTTGCTTTTGTCTATGTTGCAAAGACAATTAATATATCAATCTTACTATATTTCAAATATGTGTTATTTTGAATGAGTGGATGCACATTCTGTGGTAACATTTTAATCCATTCTCTATTGCATTAAAAATTTCAAATCAGTATCTTGATGTTATCAGTGATCCTTGTTAGATATTCATTTCAGTGGTTTGTTCTTTGACCTACTTTATCTCAAAAATATTATGGAAAGTAAAAAACTATGATTTTTCTACTACTGCATGTCTTGTTTTCTATGGAAAGATTATTTAAAAAGCTAGTCATCTAACAACGATATGGAAACCTTTTGAAGCTTTCAAGTTAAAAGCTGATCTATAAAATAAGATAAATGGAATTCATTGAAAATTAGTTTTACGGAGTTGTACCTAAATTTAAAATTCAGAGGCAATTGATTGTAGTGAACACTTACCCAACTGTTAGTAAATATTTGTCTTTAAAAGGGTAATAGAGAAATTGTCTTGAGAAAGATAAAATATAGGACAAATCTATTTACTAATAGATTTTTGGAAACTCTACTGGGGAGCACAAACAATGTAGATCAATGTGTGTCACTCTGTTAATACATAAATATGGTTCTACTTGCTGATGTTGTACCTAATCAACAAGAACTTCCTCCTGTTGTCCAACCTAACTTGAATTTCCATGATATACAAGAAGATATTAAAGCAAACTTGAATGTCCTTGCCTAGAAAGAGAAAACTAGTAATCAACAATATCAACAAGTTCTTTTGGTCTTGGATGAAGAAGAATACATCGGTGAATGTTTGAGAGGTCTCCCAATTGCCTAATTTGTGAGTAAAGCTATCTAGAGGACTCAGAAACTTGGTGAGTCTAGATTCTCAGTGCTATACAAGGTCCCAAAGAAGGGAGGGTATACCTAATTATTTCTTTGAAGAATTGCAAAACCTTCAACTAAAAAATAATTTTGTTTCTAGACGTAAAGAAAAAAGTAGACCTCCTTCCTCATCTAGAAACACATCTAACATCTCTACATCTAATAGCATTTAGCAAGCCCTCACTTTGTCAGGCATCCAGCCCCATCCACTTGTAACTATCTTTCCAACCGTAATAATGGCTCAACCATAGGGTGCTATAGTAGGCCCTTTAGCCTTACCTAGTCATCATGCTCTTCCTAAAGGAGCCAAAGATGTCCTTCCAAAATTCTCCGGTGATGGAAAAGTATTTGTAGAGGAACATTTTAATTATTTCAATGTAGCTACTAGAATTTTAGCAGTGAAAACTAAAGATGTAGTAGTTAAAATTTTCAATCAAACTCTCATAGAAGGAGAAGCAGAGTAGTTTGGTCACCTTCTTGCAGGATCCATAATTGAGTGGAACTCCATGAAAACCTCTTTTGAAGGCCATTTCAAAAGCATAGATGATGAGAATTCCTTGTTAGCACAACTTACCTAGATGAAAAAGGAAATCCATGAGCCAATAAGAGATTATGTGGTCCGGTATAATAAAGTCATCCATAAGATTCCTACTGATAAAAGGCCGACCCTTAAAAATCAAGAATGGTTTTTTTTTGTAAATTTCATGCCCCCAAGCATTGGTTTTGATCTTAGGAGGAATAGGCCAATGGACTTGGCAACTGCTCAGAGTCAAGCAGTAGAATTAGAAGATGATTTGATCAGAACAAGGAAGTGGAAGAAAGATCTTCAGGCTCCACACTCTCAAGCTTCTACTTCTTGTTCAGATCCAGTGGTTCAAAGGTTAATGAATGATGTGATTGTGCTAAAAAGGTAATTTCCAAAACAAGGATCAACTTACCCTCTTGCATATAAAGATGCTAACAAAAAATAGCCTGGTCAATGGCATGGTAAAACTCCCCTTTTACCCTCAACTTAGCCCAGACTTGTCCTTGAAACTTTGTCTAGAGAGGGGGTTATGTGTTATTTCCATTTTAACAATAGATCATGATGGTGATAGATGTCCAGATATGATGAGACACATGAAAATGGGAGAAACCCTAGATGTATTAGGGGAAGTGAAAGTTGAAGAAATGACTCAAAAGTGACTTGGTGACTCCGGCTCACTTTACCTAGAATATCAATCAGACTCCGAAAGAGGAGATATTTTAGTCACTCTTGAAGATTCAGCATGTGCTATGCTCACTCACAATCAGAACTCTCCTAAACCCAATCCATCCACATCAAATGCTTCTACCAAGACTAAAGAACCTATAAGTAATACACCTTTTTCAAGTGTAAAGTCCCCTAAATTTAAGATATTGCAAAAAGACACACAAGTCCCCTCATTTGAGATTATTGAGTTTTGTCAATCTTATGCTATCCAAATTTCACCCACTGAGTATTTAAGATTAAATCCAAAAGAACTTGACAAGTTAATTAAATATGTTAAGGGTGAATCCCCTGACTCTTCTTCTTCTAGCCAATGTACAACCAATCAATCTAATTCTTTTATCCAACCCCCTTTAGTAGTTCCTCCAAAAAATGTCAACTAGACTAATTCATCCAATGCCTCTACTTTAGAAACTAATTTTGATATTCATTAAACCCAAAAGCCTGATCCTTTTTATATATCCTTGCTCCTTAATAGTCTTAAATTGAGCAATTGTATCATAGACTCAGGGGTATCTAATAACATTATGTTGTCTTTAGTTGCTAAAGCCCTTGGCATGAATCTGACAAAGATTTTTGGGAGATGTTATTCAATGGATGGTAAACAAGTACCTCTAATAGGTCAAGTGAAGGATGCTCAAGCTGTCCTAGCTATCCATCCAGATAAGAGGTTAAAATTAACAATTCTTGTAGTTGATATCCCAACAAGCTATGGAATATTTTTGAGTAGAACCATTTGTAGAGATATGGGAGGGATAATTAAGATGGGCTGGTCTGAAGCAGTGATTCCTGTGGAAAATAAGAAGGTTAAGTTGTAACCGAAGGCAAAGAATAAGTACACAATCTTTCCTTCAAATGACCTGAAAGCTAAGATTTTATATCAAAAGTGTGAATTTGGGAATTATGTAATCATGGCTAATGAAGTTTCTCCTATTTCAAAAGTTTAGGATGAGGTTGCTCAAATTTGGTCAATGGAATTTGATGGTAGTTGTGCAAATGTAGGATCAAGAGCTGGGGTGGTACTTAAAGGCCCTGATGGACAATACTTACCATTTTCTTTTAAGTTAGATTTTAAGAACACCAATAACACCGCTGAGTATGAAGCTTTACTACTAGGCTTACAAGAAGCGAAAGATCATGGGATTAAAATCCTTATTGCCAGAGGAGATGCTCAACATATAGTTAAAAAAGTCAAGGGTCAATTTTCTATGAAGAATGAATGGCTAAGACATTATAGAGATTTGATTTGGAAAGAGATTGAAGCCTTTGATGCCTTTTCAATCGAGGCTATCCTGAGAAGTTTAAATTTAAGGGAGGATTATTTGGTTTTTTCAGCCTCCTTATTGCTTCCTCATCCATATTTCAAGATAGATCTTTATAAAATAGAGAAGATTTACAAACCAGTAGTCCCTGACAATGTTGAACATTTGCAGGTGTTTGAAGATGACACCAGTATTAAAGAATTTATGGCCTGTGTAGAGGTTTTTGCTTCCACTTATTTTGAAGGGGCAAATGAAACATGTGAAGAACTTGATTCTAAAAGCCAGGCGTTAAAAGAGGTGGTTCATTTAAAAGGTAATAAGATTCCTAAAGGTTTGGTTTCACTAGAAAGTTTATTTTCTAGAAGAGATGATAGTTGCTTCTCAGGAAAGGGTAACCCACCTCCTAAAGTACTAAAAGAGTATGAAAAAATCAATATAGAAGATAAGTCACAGCCTAAATGGATATCTGTGTGAGAATCTTTCTTTGTAGGAAAAAGAAATGCTTCAATCATTGCTAATTACCTATACAAATGTTTTTTCCTGGAGTTATAATGACCTTAAGGATTTCAAAGGTGGAATTTTTAGTCACAACATACCCCTCAAACCAGAATGTAAGCCTTTTAGACAAAAGCTGCATAGTTATAATCCCAAAGTTTCAGAAGCTATACTATGAGAGGTAGACAAAATGTTGAAAGAAAGGATTATATACCTGATTCACCACTCTACATTGATTGCGAATATTGTCCTGGTGAGAAAGAAGAATGGTGAAATAAGAATCTACGTGGACTTTCACAACTTGAACCAAGAAAGCTTGAAGGATAACTATGCTTTACCAAAGATGTAACATGTTTTACAGACTGTTGCAGGATCTGAGATTATGTCAAGGCTTGACAGATTCTTAGGATATAACTAGGTCAGTGTGGCATAAAATGATAAGCATAAAATTGCTTTTACTACACCTTGGGGAACATTTGCATATAATAGAATGCCATTCGGTCTGATAAATGTTGGGGCAACCTTCCAGATGGATATGGATTCTTCCTTTGTTGATATGAAGAATAGAATTATTGTTATATATCTTGATGATCTAACAGTCTATTCTCAAAGGTGAAAGCACCATCTCAGGGATCTTCAATCTATTCTTCAAAGATGTCAAGATCATGACATTTCACTCAACCCCAAAAAATCTATCTTTTGTGTAATGGAGGGTAAATTATTGGGCCATATAGTTTCTAAGGGAGGGATAAGAATTGATCCTAAAAGTGTGAAAGTTATTCAACAGCTAAGTCTTCCATCAAGTAGAATTGGGGTAAAATATTTCTTCGGTCAGATTAATTTTCTGCGAGCATTTGTGCCAGATTTTTCTAAGTTGACTAGACACATTGTGGGAATGATGAGTGAAAAACAACATTTCAAATGGACTGAAGATGGTAAAGAAGCTTTCAATGAGATCAAGACACTATAGTAAATGCTCCTTCTTTAGTCCACCCTGATTATAAAAAGGATTTTATTATTTATTGCTATGATACTGAGCATTCCTTATCTATAATTCTTACTCAAAAGAATGATATAGAAAATGAAGCACCAATTTCTTTCATGAGTACTCCCCTTAAAAAGCATGAACTCAAGTATTCAACTATTGAAAAGAAAGCTTTTGTAGTTGTCAAAGCTATCAAATAGTTTAGGTTTTATATTCTTCATTCACACTTTATGGTATTTGTTCCTAATTATTCTATAAAAAGTCTACTTACACAAAAAGAAATAGCCATGAATAAAAGAGAAGTGTGGGTAAAAAAATTACAGGAATATAATTTGACAATAAAACCTATGAAATTGGCTAGAGGACAAGGATTGTGTAAATTCATAGTGGAGAATCCGAAACAGGAAGGAGAGCTTGGAAATGGGGTATCACATGCACTATTGGTAAGCTTGATTGATCCTTGGTTCTATGATATAGCATATTATTTGACTTACAGAGAATGTCCTTCCCCATTAACCCCAAAGGAAAGATGAAATTTGAGGCTGCAAGCAACAAAGTATGTGATATGGCAGGGTGTATTGTTCAAAAGAGGTGTTGACGAAACTTTCCTTACATGTGTGGATAAGGAGAAATAGATGCAACTATTAAGAACCTTTCACAAAGAAGCTTGTGGTGGTCACTTTTCCTCTTTAGTCATTTCTTTCAAGATTCTCCACAATTATTTCTATTGGCCAGGCATGTTCAAAGACTCTTATACATTTGTCAGAAGGTGTGAGAAGTGTCATTTGTTTTCTGGAAAACCTCAATTGGCAGCATTACCCTTGAAACCCATCATTGTCAATGAGCCCTTCATTCAGTGGGGACTAGATTTCGTAGGCCTTTTTAATCCCTCATCTACTGTAGGTGATATCTATATTCTGACAGAAACAAATTATTTCACCAAGTGAGTTGAGGCCATTCCAACCAAGAAAGAAAATTCCCAAGTGGTGTGCGACTTCTTGAATAATAACATCTTGGTGCATTTTGGAGTGCCTCAAAAGATTGTGATAGATAATGCTACCTATTTTTCATCTCAAGAGCTAATTTTATGACCATAGTATTTCCCTATCTCACTCATCTGATTATTTTCCTCAAGGGAATGGGTAGTCGAAATTGAGCAATAAAAACCTAGTAGCCATTATGAAAACACCGGTGGATGATAATGGTAAAAAATGGTACAAAAAGCTCTTTGAAGCCTTCTAGGCAGACAAAATAACACCAAAAAGGGCAATTGACATGGTACCATTTGAGTTAGTATATGGTGTAGGGGCATAAGTGTCTCTTCCTTTGGAATTATCGGCCATTAAACTACAAGCTTCTATTGAAGACCAAGCTTTCAAAGATTCCCTTGAAAAAAGAATCATGTATTTACATAAACTAGAAGCTGAAAGGGAAGTGCTAGTAGATAGAATCACAGAGCATCAACTTAAAGTCAAAAAAATCTTTGACAGGAAAGCCTGGCCTCAAAAATTTATGAAAGGAGATCAAGTACTGCTCTAGGACAAAAGGAAGGAACCAAAGGGGGCTCATAGTAAGTTTGAATTCTTGTGGAAAGGACCTTTTCTCATTGAAGAAGAGTTGGGATCTAATGCTTTTAAGTTAGCTTATCCTGGTGGATCAATCTGGTCGTATTCCTATAATGGGAAAGATTTAAAGTTGTTAAAGTTGTGAGTTTCTCCTTTTGAAGTTTTGTCTTGTACATATTAGGTTAGGTTTCCTTTCCAATTTTTGTTTGGGTGTGTTGTCTTTCCCTTTCATTTTTTTGAAACTAGAGTTCTGAGTTCTCTACCTTTTTCTCAAAAAATAGTCCCCAGTCAGAGCCAATGTTAGTCCCATTTTGATACTAGTCCTTCTTTCTTTTATTTGAGTTTTGTGTTGAATAAACCTTGCTCCTTTTTCAGTTTTTCCTTGTCTTGTGCAACTTAAGCTCGGTCATAATCGATCAAAATTTTGAGGTCATGTTTTGGTTTTTAGTTTCTTGAAATTTTGTAAACCTTATTTTTCTTGAACACGCTTGAACACCTTTGAATAGCCTTGAACGGTGTCCAAGCCCATTCAAGGATGTTCATATTAATTTCACCATTTGAGAAGACATGAAAAGATGATAATAAAATAAAGGACATCTACCTACTACTAAGACTTAAGAAGATTCTAACACATCAGTTATTGGTTTGTGACATACCCTGGCTTTCAAATCAACAATTGGGCTAACTCAGAAGTTCACAAACCTTGAATAGGTTTGAACATATTTGAATAGTGTTGAAAAATCATGAACTTGGTTCTTTCTTATTCGAAGGAATATGGGAGGATTATGAAAGAGAGGAGAATCTGGTGATGGTTAAGAAGCGGGGCCCAGAGGAGAGAAAGCATTTAATGCTAGTTATGGCAAGTGGTTTTTAAAGTACACCCGAGAGATCTGAATAATCATTATTTTTACTGACCTTAGGATTTTCTTAAATGGTAATTATGGATTGCATGCGTAAGATGTCAAATTGAATATTTTCTTCTCTTTCCATGAAAGATTTGTAATAAATGATTAATCCCTTACAGTTCTATTTAAGTTAAGCCTTTTTATTAAAATTCCTAAGTGTTTTATTATTAAGAAGCTAGTGCGTGGAAGTAAGAACTGTGGAGCTCCTGTGATCAAAATCTTCTGCAAAAATAAGGTGAGTTTGGACATTACCCTCATGATATTTTCAAATTTAGTAGTCTAAAAGGTGAATAGAAAATTAAATTTCTACAGTCATGAGGTCAAATTTTCATCTATTTGGGAACACTTCAAGTTTAGTATGTGATGGCCCCATAGTGTCAGATATAGACCTAGAAGATTATAATGTGGAAAACTTGCCTTCCCATCTTCTAAATTCCCTAGAAGGTACTCTAGCTTTGGAGATTCTACACAGTGGTTTATGTTCGGCAATGACATTTCCTCCTACTGCCATTTTCCCTAAATTAATCCTTGACTACATAAGGAACTATGATGCACAAACATAGTCAATTAGAAAGAAAGATGGTAGTGTCCTTATGCCTGTTAATAGAGAAATGGTGACTCAAGCACTACAAATCCCAGAAAATACCTTCTCCACCTTTTCTCCTGCACAATCTATTGTTAAGTTCAATGAAAATAGGGATGCAAATTGCACTTCTATAGCTAAAAGATGGTTGGTGAACCCACAAAGAGGGGGTTCATGTTTGCCCAAGAAATTAAATAGAACCCATGTCCACCCATATATCAGTGATTTAATGGTGATGTTGCATATAGTAAGGGGGTCTCAAGTAGCTTTTATTTTCTATTATTGGATTTATTTTTACATTCAAACCATCCTAGAAGGAACGTAACTCCTAAATTGGGCTGAATTAATTGCCAGTTCCCTTAGAGAATAGCTCAACACTTATAAATTGATTGGTAGCGATTTCTTTATATCCTCCTATCTCATGTATTGATTTTCCTACAATAGATAATGGCATGGAATGCCACACAAACCTTGGGCTATAGACATGTGTGTCTATGAATATTATCCAATTCTATGGAAGGACAATGTTGTTGAAAATTATAGAAGGGTGCATGACACATTCATGGGTAAATTATGTTTTGAATTAGCTAGTATCTCTGACAAGAGGATTAGTTTAGAAGCCCAAGAGTTGGTAAAAAAGTATGGAAGCTCTTACATTCAATTTCCTAGATTTACCTATATCAGGATTGGGGGTTTTGAAGATCCACCAATGAGATTTCCTAGGTATGCATTTGATTATTTCATCCTAGCCAAAATTTGCAGACAACTCACTACTATCTTGAAAAGATTTCTCTCTGAAGAAGAATGGTAAAAGGCTTTCCCTATATCATTAGGAAAATTCTCATGTAAAACTATGGAAGATGTTGTTAGTATTGGAAGTGACATTCATCATTTTGATTTCAAATATTATACTGAAAGAGTGGGATTTGATAATAAAAATTATGCCAGTGGCAGTTTAGGACTTAGGTCTCACATGTTTCCTGTACCTCACCTAGAGGATTTCTGGGAGGAATGTTGTGATGAATTATAGGTAGAAGAAAGGGCACATAGAAGATTGTGTTTATCGCTAATCCAATCAATGAAACTTCAGATCAATGTAGAAGGGATAACTAATTATGGGTCTGATTTGATTGAACCCAGCTTCATGAAGTCAATTGAAAAAAGTGATCCTATTATTGATTGATCCAAGGAAGAAGAGGACAATATTGAGAAGAGGACCTTATGTGTGATTCATTTAACTAATGAATGGTTGCAATCAAGAAGAAAGTAGAAAGAACCTAAAATAGGAAAAGATGAAGTTAGAAGTACTTCTTTACGTTCACCAATTTCTATTTCTAATCCATTTGCACAAATTGAAAATATGGGGTCTACAGGGAAATCATAGGTTAGGAACACTCAAAAGAAAGTTTTATCTAATCCCCTACCAGTTGCTCCTTCATAGTGAATTACATGTGTTGGAATTAGGAGAGATAGGGTAATGAGAGGGGAGGCATGAATCAATGCCCACAAAAACTTTAACACATCAACCTTTCAGATCTAAAACACCATAAAGTAGTAACCTTGCAAAACAACTTGTATCTAATGCATGTATCATTCATCCATTCAACTTGTGATAGTAAATAACATGAAATCAACAATATAAAAATCCCATAACACAAGTATTTTGGTAATGTAGAAACCCTTGTTAGAAGGTAATTTAACTACGGTGGGGATGAAACCCACAAATTCTTCACTACTGCAGATAGAAAAGGTTTTCCTATTAGGGATACAAGTTTTGATCACTTATGGTGATCTTACCCTATTAGGAAAGATCTCAGCTTAATAGAAAATCCCTGGAGGACTATGATACTAATGGGAAGGAGTCAGATGAGCCGTTTATGGAGGAAATAGAAGATGAAGAGGGGGATTCTAAGGATTACTAGGAGGATAGCCCTAAGGAGGAAAAAAGAAAAGAAAGATGGAGGATTCTACTACTGACATGGAATTAGAGGAATAAGAGAGTAGGGAGGAGAGTCCCAAGAAGTAGGGGAAGAAGAGACTGGAACCTACTGGCAATCGTACTAGAACTAAAACTAGGAAGAAGAAAGCGGCGAAGAGGGTCTTCATATCTTCTAATGAGGGTTCCTCTTCCCAGGGAAAGAATGATCAGGAAAACTATGTGGAAAACAATCCTGCTATGGAGGAGAGTGGGGGTATTGGTAAGGATGTTTGGGTTGAGGAAAAAATCTTGCAAGAAGTTGCAAAGGACGTGACTAATATTGAGAAAGAAGAGTATGAGAAGGAAAAGGCCAACCTAGATAAGGAGAAGGTGGACAATCCTAAGGAGAACATGGAGGTAGAAAATAGGGGTCCTAAGATTAATGAGGATTTTGAGAATTTAGGGTGCCTAGCCTTCTTGTCTACCCTTAGCATAATGAAGAATGACATCACCATGATGAAGTCCAACATCCACTAGCTGCAAAAAGAAATGAGGATTCTTAAAAGGATGAACTTGGGGGAGAAAACCTTGGTATAGACTATTGATGAGCTCACTGACATTGTTGCTAGAGCTGAGGGTGTTCCTACCTTTAATGACAGACTTAATGCCATGGAGGAGAAAATACAATGCAATGATGTTTTAACCAGGAAAGTTGAGACTATGGAAAAGAGAATTGACAATCTAGAGAAGACCATGGGGAATATTGCAAAACAAATCTTTGTTGTCCTCAAGACTTCAAATGAGCATGTGAAGATCCTGGTTGACAAGTTTGATAATGGGAAAGGGAACCAAGAGATCATAGAGACTAAAGAGGAATAGGGACCTAGTAAGCGTACGAGAGCCAAGTCCAGGATGGTGGAAGATGGCAACAAGAAAGACATGGAAGAGCTGAAGTTGTCTACTGCAAACATGTAGATTCTTGCCGACTAGGCTACAGAATTGATGAAATGTGTTTAGACAACAGCTTGCTGTCTTGCTTTCCTTTTTTTTGCTGTCCTTTGTCTTTTGGCTGGTCTTTGTGTTTAAGGACTTGTTTGTGTTTCTTTTTTAGGTGCTGATGCACTTCAACTTTTGGAGCTTAAATGTATTATCTATTTTCTCATTGTAAAAGGTTTCAGGTCCTTTCAAAACCTATTTTTACGTAATCAAAACTAGATGTACCTAGTTATAGGATTTTAGGAACACTACTTGAGTGTGCACTCGATTAAGAGATTTACAAAAAGATTGTCAAGTCTACTCTGTTAGGAGACTTTACCAAAAAAACTCTATTACAATGATTAGAAAGAAATAGGTAACTATCTGCTAATGACAACTCAAATTGTCTAATATGGATAAAAAAGTACTGAATATATATCACCTTTACTATGATGAATCTCTGCTCTGAACTGCTCAGTTAGCTTGCTCTGATTCTGCTCAAATTTGATTTCCTCTTAATACTACTCTGCTCTATCAATTGATAATCTTGAAGGTTGGCTAGTGCTTCAAGTGCATCTTTACTCATACATCAGTTCACAAAAAAATGGTGTAAACATACAAATAGATAGCATACTACTTTATGTCGCTTATACAAAATTAGGTTTCAACAACTTACAGAAAAACCATAAGATCTACGGTGTACAAAGATAACCCAGATCTAACATTTACAAATGATCTTCAACAATAAATGATCCTCAAACTTGGTAAAACATTTTTTGATTCTGTTGTAACCATTTACATAGAAGAATGTGCCATTCCTGATTACTATGTCATTTTCTATGATCCTCGATAAACACTATAAATATTGCTCAGTAATTACTCTGATGCTTGGTGTTTACTGTCTCTCGGTGTCGGTGTGTGATGCTTGGTAAACCTATCTAGTGCTCGATATGAAGACTTAACCAACTAGCTTGTATTGCTTATAGTTACCGACTGGGTTCATAAAAGTAACCAACCAATGTCTTTGATAACCTTTGATACTAATGACAATCATTAATTCTCAATAGAGATAAAAATCTCCCCTTTTTGCATTAGTATCAAAACTTAAATGTATATAGACCTTATGTCTCAAAACTTATGTCTTCACCATATACATATACATATCAAAAAAATTTCTAAATACTCCCCCTTAGTGCATGTTTTGGTAATGTGTAGTATACTTAGAAAAATAGTAAAAAGTTACATATTTGGCATAAACATGATATCCTCCTTTAACTTCATCTTCTATATATACATGTTTTCCCCCTTTTTGATATTAATGACAAATAGAAAAAGTGTATACTTACAATTTGTCAAAAATGTATTGATGGGTTTTCTTCAACGACTCCAAGAGGTCTTCCCATTCCTCTTTCAAGTTGGTGAGAGCAATGTGCTCAAGACCAGCTTGTGCATGCATGTCAAATATTTTGTCCAACACAGAAATCTCTGGTGCTGCAACAAGCATTTGTACCCTGACAATATGTTTCTCAAAAAAATTTAGGTATGGAAGGAGTTATGTCTGTAACTCAGTAACCTGATCAATTATCTACTCTTCTTGCTTCTTGAGATCTTCTATCAATTGCATAAGTTCTTGAACTCTGAGTATATGCTTTGAAAAAGATTGTGGCTCAGTTGTAGTTGCATTTGAACTGACTATGATTTCATTCTCAAATTGTTTAATCTTTTCACTAATCTCTACAGTGAATGTTACGACAGTGCATAAATTAAACATGATTGGAAAATAGAATTAGTAATACACTGAATCTTAGTTATTACCTCTGAAAGTTTAACCTTGTTAATAGCCACTTCTTGGCTAATTCTTATGGAAAGTTTATCTTTAATCTCAGACTCTGCCCTTTCCTCTATTCTTTTATCAGCTTCAATATCTAGTTCATCTATCTTCTTGGTAAGTGTTGCAAGTTGATCCATGATCGGAGTATCTTCATCTATGTTCACCTTAGGTACTACCTATTGTAAGATATCCTGAACATTCTCTAATACTTCCCTGTTCTTATTCGCTTGCTTCAACTTCTCTTGTTCTTATCTTCTTGTACATAATTCCCCATATTTTATCAATTCCTCAGGGCTAAGGGTCCTCGGGTCAGAGTCAGGTATCACAATGACTTCTTCTAGAGTGACTGGCCCTTTTCCTTTCTTCTTCTTCTTCTTCTCTAGTGCAAGTGGTGACTTCTTGGCAATGGTGACAATAGCTTTGTCTTCTCCCCGTGGAGTGTTCTTCCTAGTTGACACACTATCTTCCTTCTTCTGCCCCTTGGTAACCTATGTGTCAGTTGAATGAGGCGGAGCCTCAGATGTGGTCTCAGTTGGGGTAGCCTTAGTTGCCTTAGGCTCTTCTTGTGCCTTCATTTCTATTTCAGTAGCCTCTTTTCCTTTAGGCTCATTTGTCTCTGTAGGTATCTTGGTGCTTTGTTCCCCTATTGTATCTTTAGGTTTCTCGGGGTCTAAGCCATCAGGTTGTTCCAGAGATATAATCTATATGGCTTCAACAAGTACAAGAAGCTCACTCGGTAGTGATGAAAATGCACAATTGGTAACTTGTACTTCATCCTGTGTGTTATCTTGTGCATTATTCACATCATCATCTTCATCCCTATTATCAAGATCACCATTTTTGATTTCCTCAATGAGTACATCCTTGTCATTTGTATCCTTAATCTGAATCACTTCTAGATTCAGTGCATCATGTGAACTATTCTTAATTTCTTGACCAATTGTTGTATCAATTACCTCGGTAAGTGATACCTTTGACTCTTTAATCTTCTTTGCTGCATTATCCTCAATGAATATTCCTTTACTTTTTGAATTCTGTCTCTTTTTAGACAAATTTTGAAATGCAACTTTCTCATTGTGCTCTCTAACAGCCAAAAGTGAACTCCAGATAAGTTAACTAGACTCATCAAGATCTTCTAGATTCTCCTCTATTATTTGCATAGCTTGGTGCTTGACTTTGAATCTCTGCACATAAGTATCCATAAGCTCTTTAATCTCATCAAGAGATATGTCCAGTACAATCGATACAAGGGCTTGTTCCCTCATCCTCTTTTCAGTGTCTAAGGCATATGACCACTTTTGATTTATTTGGTCCTCTAATTTCTTGGGCAGTGGTAATTCAAACTCTAGTGGAACTTGTTTGAAGCGTATCATCATCTAGATGATGGCTTCCTCAATTTTGTTTTGGTCTTCATTTGACATACTATCAAACTTACTAAGTTCTAGATCTGCAAGATTACCATTCTCGATTATGTCTATAGAAACCTCATCAATTGACCTATTCTTATTACTGACAACCTTGAATTGATTATTCTCATATTCATCATCCTCAAGGTCTTCTCTATTTCTTATCAATTTTCTCCTTTTCTTCGGTGCCTCTACTACAGCCTTGGGTCCTGTCTTTACATAAGTCTTTATCAGTGTAGCAGCCTTTTGTTTTGCTACCTTCATAGCTACCTTCTTCTGTGGTGGTGAAGCTATAGTTGATGACCTTGTGCGTGCACCTGTTTGCACTGGCAACTGCCTCTTCTTTGGATCTTGAGTGGGAGAAACTGGTATAGGTTCTTGTTCTTCTTCAGACTCAATTTCTTCACTCTCATATGATTTGTTAGCCAAAATTAACTAACCTTCAGCTGCAGTCTCATCCGGTGACTCCTTAGATGAGTCAAATTCATTCCCAAGCTTCTCAGATAAAAAATTCTTCATTTTCTTTTCTTTCCTTGTCATTTTACCGATGACCAGACCTATTTTAATTCTAGTCTTAGTTTCTTCAAAGGTTCCAAACCTTTTGGCCTTTGTGTCTTTTGGTAATGCTCGCAGTGCCTTAATAGATTTTAAACTGAAATCATGATCCATTTCATAGCCCATAGGTGTTAGCCATTTTACTCTCGGCACAACTATTTTAATTATAGTGTGGTCGGTGTTCACTAAGAAATAAATGTCCATCTCATATTTTTTGACCAATGAACTCTGAATTCTACTTCTTAAACTCATCTTTACTTTAAAATCTTTAAAATAACTATCTATTACATTCTCAACATTATCTCCCAGACCTTTCATAATCTCAAAAATTTGTGAAGTGATTGGTGTGTCATCTATCCAGTCAGTGTGACCGACAAAGGGAAAGAATTTATGGAGATAGAATAATAAACATACAAGTAATGATCCAAACTTATAGGTATTGGACTTCTTTTTCTTGATTATTTTCATGTTTTCTTCAACCTGTCTCAATAGCAGCTCGACAAGTTCTATCTTATGACCCTTCTTTATTAATTTGTGAGCCATGTCGACTTCTACATGGTATGTTGTTTAACCTACTTGACTGAAATATCTTGTACCCAATCACATGCACTGTGAACTTAACTTCAAGATCCACAATAGATGAAATTTTCAGTGCTCTACCATCCCATTTTGCAGTAGTATTCTTTTAAACATCATCTCGGGATGAGCTTTGAAATGCTTTGGCTTTATCAGTAGTAGGGTAACCAGTAACCCTACTAATCATTCTTTTTGTAACTTTGATTGGTCTATCTAGCCAGAATGTGCCCTCATGATAGCGGCTCAACACAACCCTGATCCATTCATTCTTAAAATTCTTCAAGAAATTTAGGGCATTAGTAAGACCAAGTGAGTCAATAATTTTGTGCTCTCATTTCAGTTCTATTTTCTCATCACAAAGTTCCTGATATGCAACATACATATCGAAATCACCTATTTCCCCAATTTTATAGTGTATGTATGATCGTATGTCTTCAGTTAACAAAACTATTGGCAATTTGGCTAAGTTGATTACATAGATGTTGTCATTATGGCAACATATGATCCTCATGAAGATCGCACAAGGTAGAGAGCAAGTATGACAGAGTGCATTGCAAATTTGTCTAAGTGTGAGATAGTATTTTACCAGTGACCCTGGATATAGTTTTTGTTTGTGACATTGACTAGAGTAAGTTCAGTGCTTTTACACTTGAACATAGACTCTTTAATGTCTATTGATCACCAATCTCAGAGTGCAAGTTAGTACAACATGTACGGAAGAAGTTATGGCAGTTTTACCGAAGCAGTGTAAAGCTGACAGGATAGAATATGAAGCAATAAATAAATTGAGGTATAACTTTTTGTGATACAATTTTGTGACTCTCCCTACCTTATTTTGTCATTTTTGTCAAAGGGGGAGAGATATATAGAAGAAAATTGATAGTATATGATAAGGGTTATTAATCTTAGGGGGAGTACTATATTAGAGGCAATAATCTTTTGAGGAGTTATAAGGATAGTATATATTTTATACTATGGCCACAGTTTTGAACATTTTGAGATTTTGAGTTGTACACTTAGCCAATTTTCTCATATGTTGCCACCAATGACAAAAGGGGAGATTGTTAGCAATTTGGCTGAGTTTATTACATAGATGTTGTCATTATGGAAACATATGATCCTCATGAAGATCGTACAAGTCAGAGAGAAAGTATGACATAGCGCATTGCAAATTTTTCTAAGTGCGAGATAGTGCTTTACCAGTGAACCTGGATACAGCTTTTGTTTGCGACATTGACTAGAGTAAGTTTAGTGCTTTTGCACTTGAACATAGAATCTATAATGTCTATTGATCACCCATCTTAGAGTGAAAGTTAGTACAGAATGTACGGAAGAAGTTATGATAGTTTTACCGAAAATAATGTAAAGCTGACAGGACAGAATATGAAGACAAAACTAGTAAAGACTTAAGGAATTATTTTTTTTATTAATATAAAGGGATGACATCCTAGATTTTAACTCTTGGATAAATATATTGGTATAAATGTAAATGTAATTGTAATTGTAATTGTAATTTGCAAGAAGTAAATATAGCAAGCAGCGGGAAAAGTATTTGTAGTAGTATGATGCGAAGTATATGAAGCTTATGTAATAGCAATAGTGAAAGAGTAGTGAAGTGATATTGATGAAATTAGTATAAGGTTATGTACCTTAACCTATTTTGTAATCAGTGTATATTGTACATTACTTGTTTGGGCAGTGGGCTCATCTGGTAATCACATTTTGTACTACAACTCCTAACAGGGTTAAGGCTTCTAACAAGGCCTATAGTCCCTTAACCAGGACTGATACACTATATATTTGTAATAGACTTCTAACAAGGTCAACATCTTAACAAGATACTTTGATTAGTGGATCTTTGTGGGTACCATCCCCACCGGGGTTTTCCCTTGGCCATGGTTTCCTTGAGAACAAATAATGTGTTATGAGTTCTTTATTGTTATGGATGTTTTTTAGCTTCTTATGTTATGCATGTATAAAGATAATATGTTATATCCATAATTGGGTGAAAGATAAAGTTTATAGAATATTGATTCACCCCCCCTCTCAGTATTCCCTATTTCTAACAATTGGTATCAGAGCTTAGTTACTCGAAAAAGAATCATTCAAGGAAAGCCTAGTAGCTTGAGTAAGATCTCTATGGATATGGATCAACTACAAAAGAATCTTGAAGAAGCTCTTGAACAAATTGACTTTCTTACTATTGAAAAAGATACTTTGAAAAGGAAGTATGATGATGAGAAGAACCTCATTGAGAAACTGAAAAACAAGTTGGAAGATCTGAGATCTGAAAAGGAATCTAAAGTTCTTATTGAAGATTGTGATGACAATTTGGAAAAAGAAAAAGAAATCCTTAAGCATCAATTGAAGATAGAAAATTTGAAGCTTAGTTTGAAAGATGGAAATGGAAAGAATGAAGCAAATCTAAAATCTGAGAATGAAAGTCTAAAGACTAAAAATGAAGGACTAAAATCTAAACTTTCTAAAGTAACATCTGAACTTGAGAAAGTCAATTTACAGTACGATGAACTTCAGAAATACAACAAGATTGTGAAAGGTGAACTGACTGAATCTAAACAACAACTTGAAAGGCTATATTCAACTAGTGAGAAGATTGATGAACAAATATCTTATCAGAAACCATTCTATGATAAGACTGGTCTTGGATTCAACACTTTCAAAGAAAATGATGAAGTCAAGGAACCAGATCTGAAGATATCTGAAAGCATAGATGAGAAGAAACCTGATGAGATCAACAAATCTGAAGATACACCTAAAGAAGAAGAGTCACTGAAACAAGACGAATCACCCAAAGGTATGCAAAGATAATTCAAAGGTAGATGTTTTTCTTGTAATACTATAGGTCACATGAAGAGAGATTGCACAGGTAAACAATTTAAACCTCTTAATGGTTATTGTTACAAATGTCATGGTTTTGGACATAGAGCTATTGATTGTAGGAAACCTAAATTTATTGAGAATAATGATGTCAGTAGAATGTTTAGGAATAATAACAATGCAGATAGGAAACCTACTGAAGATATGAACAGAAGAAGTGGAATAGTATGTTATAGATGCAACAAGGTTGGACACATTTATAGAAACTACAGATCACAAATCAATCAACCTAGAACAAGATATGGAAACAATGGAATTGTTTGTCAAATATGCAACAAGATTGGACATACAACGAGGTTTTGCAAAATGAACAATAGAGTTTTTCATCCTAATCCTAAGCCCAGGAAACATGCAAGAAGAAATGAAGATGCTATTAATAGTCAGAAAGGATGTTGTAGTAATTCAGATGAAGTGAAGTTTATCAAAAGCACAGATCAAGGAGACATATTCAACATTAAAGGAAATCAGAAAGGTGAAGTATTGAAAGGTAAGAATGAATCTTTACCTGACCTATCTCAAAGTACTTAATTCATGTAAATTGTAGTAGAATAGGAACTTAGATTTAGTATAGAAGTAGATATATGATGAATTGAGTCTTGCATAGTTAATGAAAGGTAGATTATGATGTTCTAATGCTATGGTTAAGAGTGCAAAGAAAAATATTATGTTTTGCAAGATCATAAGAAGTTTTAAGTTTTACAGGTTAGCAAAGATAGATTTTTGGAAAGAAGCGGCAAAAGAATTGAATACGATGTCAGATCTAAGTGAGATTGAATTAATAAAAGGTTATGATCCATATCATTTGATCATCAAAGAGAATTCAGGTGTCAAGGACATCAAAGAGTAGTGATAGAAAGCATTTTGCAAGGATTTGGAGAAGAATTTTGTGTCGAATCTACGCAAGCCCTAAAATCATGAAATTGAGGTATTTTACTTGACAAATCTTGGAATCAGTAAAGGCATTTGAAGAAATCATGGATGTTTCCTTAATACACAATGTCAAAGATAAGAATAGACCTAAATTGAAAAGGGAACTAGTAGAACCATTGGAAGAAGACCCTAGGTTTACACTATCATTCATACCAGATGGAGTTTTACATCTAGAGAATGTCAGAAGTTATCTCAGATGCAAACTAGAGACAGTAAATGATAGTGATTTCATAGATGAATATCAAAAGATTTACAATCAGGATATGACATTGAAACAAGGTTTTGAATATTTGCAACATAATGAAATTGTCAAATATGGATTACAGTATGAATTTGATAATGAAGAATGCACTAAGATTATTTTGAGAAGAATTCATAATGGAAAGTTTTGGTTAGAAGATAGAGTGATAGATATTATAGCTCATTTGATTCATGAAGTCACTAGATTATCTAAGACTAGAGCTATTCCTTTTAATGAGAAAAACATGAGAAAAATAGTCATTGACAACACTAATTCATCTTATAATGGTAGAGGAATTGTGATTAGCAAGATCAAATAAGATGATGTGAGATACATATGCAAGATCCTAACTACTAAGTTTTGTGCTAACTCAAGAGAAGATGACATGGCAGCTAGAATGGTACATGCAGCCTATCTTATCTGTGTTGATAGGGTACCAATTGATATGTGTGAATTTCTTAGAATTCAATTATTTGAGAACTTGGAGAAGATCAAGAAAACTAAGTATACATAGTTTAGGTTTTCATCCCTAATCACATACATGTTCTTTCATCTTTTGAGGAGATTTCCTTACACCATAGAAAATGATTGGAATGATGGACAAACTACAATAGAAAGGATTAATGTAGTATATAGAAGGCATGTTATTGACAGTGTTAATGAGAGTGCAGTACTTGTTATTAAGACATTTCAGAATATTGTGTCTAGTAGATCAAGAATCCCTAAGTCTCTTGTTGAAAAATATAAAGATGATATATGTTTTATGGTGGATACTAAACTTACCTATATTGAAGTAGTAGAGCCTAGAACAGAGTTCATAGACCCTCTTGGCTATGAAATATCTAAGGTAGAAACTGAAGAGTATGTTAGCAGACTACTGAAGTGTAAGTTGGACACTTAGTGTAATAGGTTTGGAACCTTTGAGGAGAACTTCAACTCCGCAAAGATTCTAATTAAAGAAAATCAGTCTAAGAAGAGAGTTGAGGGCACCATTAAGAGAATCTTAAAGGATATAGGAATGATAGAGAGAGAGTGGACAAAAGGAAGTTTTGTCTATCCCTCCTTTATCATCAATTGCAGTGCCATAGGAAGAACCACAAGTGAAGGTGAAAGTGGAAATACCTAAGAAGGACATAGAAGAAAAGATGTCTACTAGATCTACTTCCTCCGCACTGAGAAAAAGATTTAAGGAGAGTGCCACTGGACTAGGAAATAGGCATAAAAATCTAGTGCAACCTATTCCAAGAAAGTTTGCAGAGGTTAAAGATGATGTCACTACAAAGAAGAAAGCTTGGAAACCAAAAGTTGAAAAGCTTGATGAGTAGATTATTGAGAATGGTGACTTTGCAAGAATGAACAAATATTATGATCTTTATGATTATACTAATAGAATTAATCTGGAGAATGCAGTTGTGAAGCATATGATCTTGACTAGCAAGAAGTTTGACACTATTCAAGGATAGATACCTGATGATCTTTACAATAAACTTCTAAACATAAGGAAGAGAGCATCAGAGGAAGAGACAACTATCAGAGAAAAGCTTGTGAGGAAGCTTTGTGAAATAAGAGATGAAGCTTATTTCAACTAGATCATGAAGGTGCTAAGCACTCATTTGAGAACTAAAAGGAGAATAATTCAAATTATGGGAGGCAGGTATGAAGAAGTAAATTCTGAGACTGAATAGGCAATTATCAAGGTTATTGCAGAATATGTTGAAGAATCATCAATTGCAGTAGAGAAAGAAGGTGAGAAGGTACAAGAGGACATTCCCTCTTCTCCAACTATTAATATTGAAGATGAAACAATGAATGTAGAAGGTACAAAAATCACCTTGGATACTGATGAAAATGTATTCAAGAATTTGGAGAACATTGTCGACAATTTGGTCTTTTAGGAACAGGAAGCTACGAAAGAAGAAGAGATGATAGAGACCACTATTGTGGAACCACGAGTTACAGAAGAAAAAATTCCCATTCCCACCAAAGAAGATATCAGTCTTACTCCTAAGATTGGAAAGAACACTCAAATTGGATCTATGATTGAGCATTTGGGAAAAGAAGTAGATGATGATAATCAGTTGGAACTGATTACATCCTTGAACAAAATCATTGGTAAGAATAAGAAGGTGAAGAGTCTTGAAGGGTGTCTGAATGAACTAACTAAGAAGTTACAAAGTACTATGACCACAAATTTTAGAAGAAGACCCTATGGAGAAGGCAAAGAAGGTAATGAGCACCTTTGATAATGAATTCACAAACCTAGTTGATATTGCAAAAGTAAAAGCACAAGCAGACTATGAGGCTAGAATGCTTTTGAACATCAGTCAGTACATCAGCAATGATATCAATACTCTTAATATCTATATCAAGGATTTGAGGAAGCACTTGGAAATAGGAAAATCATTGTACATACAGTGTACAAAATCAGAGACTTTGACAACTGAGGAAGATCAAAAGATAAAGTTGAAGGAAACAGAGATTCTAAATGAAACAAACCTTCTATCTAACCCCAATGTGAAGGTCTGTAATGTTGAGAAGAAAGTTAGAAAACTATATGATGAAATCAGAGTTGTACAAGATGAGAAAGATAGGAAATTGATAAGATATACTCTTTTGAGAGAGCATGTTTCTATGAAGTTGAGAATAATTGAAGAATAGTTGGAAGATTGTCTTTCAGCAAAGACATCTTTTCAGAAATTTAACTTTGAGAACCTCCAAGCATGTGAAATTGCTTCTTATGGACTGAGCACACTACTTAATGTGGCAAATTCCATTAAGAAATCATGGGAGAAGGAGATAGAAGCCATGAAGATAGATTTTTCAGATTGTGTTGCAAGCCTACTAGATTTGCAATAAATAAATTAAGGTATAACTTTTTGTGACTCCCCTACCTTATTTTTTCATTGTTGTCAAAGGGCGAGAGATATATAGAAGAAAATTGATATTATATGATAAGGGTTATTACTCTTAGGGGGATTACTATATTAGAGGCAATAATATTTTGAGGATTTATAAGGATAGTATATATTTTATACTATGGCCATAGTTTTGAACATTTTGAGATTTTGAGTTGTACACTTAGCCAATTTTCTCATATGTTGCCACCAATGACAAAAGGGGAGATTGTTAGCAATTTGGCTGAGTTTATTACATAGATTTTGTCATTATGGAAACATATGATCCTCATGAAGATCATACAAGTCAGAGAGCAAGTATGACATAGCGTATTGCAAATTTTTCTAAGTGCGAGATAGTGTTTTACCAGTGAACCTGGATACAGCTTTTGTTTGCGACATTGACTAGAGTAAGTTTAGTCCTTGTGCACTTGAACATAGACTCTATAATGTCTATTGATCACCCATCTTAGAGTGCAAGTTAGTACAGAATGTATGGAAGAATTTATGATAGTTTTACCGAAAACAATGTAAACCCGACAAGACAGAATATGAAGACAAAACTAGTAAAGACTTAAGGGATTATTTTGTTTATCAAAATAATGACTTAACAATATAAATGGATGAAATCCTAGATGCTAACTCTTGGATAAAGCTATTGGTATAAATGTAAATTTAATTTTAATTATAATTGTAATTTGCAAGAAGTAAATATAGCAAGTAACAAGAAAAGTATTTGTAGTAGTATGAGGCGAAGTATATGAAGCTTATGTAATAGCAATAGTGAAAGAGTAGCAAAGTGATATTGATGCAAGTAGTATAAGGTTATGTACCTTAACCAATTTTTTAATCAGTTTGTATTGTACATTACTTGTTGGGGTAGTGGGCTCATCTGGTAATCACATTTTGTACTACAACTCCTAACAGGGTTGAGGCTTCTAACAAGGCCTATAGTCCCTTAACCAGGATTGATACACTATATGTTTGTAATAGACTCCTAACAAGGTCAACATCCTTAACAAGATACTTTTTATTAGTGGATCTTTTTGGGCACCATCCTGACCGGGGTTTTCCCTTGGCCAGGGTTTCCTCGAGAACAAATAATGTGTTATGAGTTCTTTATTGTTATGCATGTTGTTTAGCTTCTTATGTTATGCATGTATAAAGATAATTTGTTATATCCATAATGGGGCAAAAGATAAAGTTTGTAGAATACTGATTCACCCCCCCCCCTCTCAGTATTCCCTATTTCTAACAAAAACCCTAGGTGGGATGCTTGAAAAAGTGCCCGCTAAATCTATTTTTGAAGCAACTTCAGGGTGCAACTTATAAGGTGGCTCCTTGTAACTTGCTGATACTATTAAATTAACTTCTTCTTCCACAGCTTTAGAAGAACTCATAGTAGGTTCCATTTCAACAAATAAGGTTTTCTGATAAGTACAAGAAATATGCTTGGTAGGGTTTCAAATTACTTATAATGTATCAAAGAGTGTGCTCAATTCGATCTGCATCTGCTTGAATTTTCTTGAAAGATTCTTTCTTAAACTCGCTCTGTGAAATTTTAGCTCTCTGAAATTGTAACGTGAAAAATAAACTTTGTCTTCCACATATTTATAGAATATTCAATATTCCCACTCAAAACTTTATGCAATAAATGCTTGACCTACTTTTCAGTTCATGACAACTGTCAACTTAGTGACAGCTACAATCTTTCATCAGCTCGGTTAACATAAGTTTTCTTTTCTTAGTTGATACCATTATTCAGTTAACCTTGAATAGTGATTACTGACGAGTAACCAATGATTGGTCTAACTTTTACCGAATATGTAACTTTGTTAGCTCAAAAATATAAACCATAATACATCTTTATTCATGAAGATTTGGTATGTCCACAACATATATAAGGAACTATATGTAAAATGTGATCATTTTGAAATGCCAGTCCCATACATACCTATATCTCCTTAGGTGGAGGTACCGATGTCACCCAATCCAATGGATGAGGTTTCACTGACAACATTACTTGACTCAACATTCTCATTAGATTCTTTCTTCCACATGCTATTCCTTATTCTCATGATATTTGCAATAGGGTTTCCACTCTCAAATACATGACCTTCTTCTGGTGCTCGGTCTCTGTAGTCTTTGCTTAAATGATTGACCTTATGACAATGCAAACATGCCATTCCAGTGCTTGTCCAGCTTCTTGATTGTCCATCCCATCTTTTCTTGTTACAATTCACTACAATTTGCCCATATCTACCACATGCAACACAATTAGCCCATGTGTTATAATCCCAAACATAAGAATTACCTTGTCTCTTCGGTCGGTAAGGCTTACATTGTGTCTTTTGCTTAGGATTCCATTCTTGCTTCATTTTTTCCTTACACTCTCATGTAGTGTATCCATGTTTATTAAAAGTATAACATAACTTCTCCATAGTGGTATTGTTAGTCCTCTATTTAGCTCTACATTCATAAGCTTGATGACCATACTTTCCACAATAGTAGAAATATCCATTGAACTTAGGAGTGATAGGAGGTTTACCTTGTGCTTTGCTTCTACACACATTAGATGTATGTCCCAGTTTGCCACAGTGATAACATATCAACACTTTAGGTCTCTGATTTTGATTTTTGTTGACCTGTTCAACTTGTTGTGATTATTCTCCTTCACCAGTATAGCCTAATCCAACTTTTCTTCCAAATCTTCTTTGATTAATCATAAAATCATCAATCTTCTTGGAATTGTTCTCAACTAGCCTCATAATCTCATTATGTTGTTTTTGTGTCTTTATTTCATTTCTCAGTTTCTCATTCTCTTCTTTGAGTATTGCAACATCTTCAAGTCTTCATGACAATTCTCCATTTACTCAGTTGACTTCTTGAGTCACAGTCATCATCTGATTAGATACTTGAAAGTGGCGATTGGTGAGTCATTGTATCTCACTCTCTTTAGCTTGTAGTTTTTCAGTTGTCTATCTTCGATATTCAATAGCTAGATTCCTTTGTTGCTCAGCCTATCTAGCATTGTTCATTATTTCAACAATTCTCACCATCTTAGATTCTTGACTGATTTGCAGTGCTTCCACTTGTTTGGTTAAATGATGATTCTTCTTAGACAAGTTAGAGATTATACTTTCAGATCCATCAAAAATACTCCCTGAACTAGATCCAATGTGGTCAAATATATCATCAATTTCTTCTTCATGGTAGCCAATATCATTTTGCAGAATAGCTAGGTTCTTCCTTTCAACCAGTAATTTCTTTAGTCCTTCTTGGCTTGCTTATACTATTCAACAAACATCTGCATCTAAATCTTCTGATTCTCAATAGATTTATCTAACTTATACCTCTCCATGACTTAGATCTTTACCCTTTAGTGGTTAAACTATCCAATAAGAGAACTGAGCTCTAATACCAATTGTTGGAATTAGGAGAGATAGGGTGCTGAGAGGGGAGGGGTGAATCAGTACCCACAAAAACTTTAACACATCAACCTTTTAGATCTAAATCACCAAATAGTAGTAACCTTGCAAAATAACTTGTATCTAATGCATGTATGATTCATCCATTCAACTTGTGAAAGTAAATAACATGAAATCAACAATATAACAGTCCCATAACACAAGTATTTTGGTAATGCAGAAACACTTGTTAGAAGGTGAAAACTATGGTGGGAATGACACCCATAAATTGTTCACTACTGCACATAGAAAAGGTTTTTCTATTAGGGCTACAAGTTTTGATCACTTCTGGTGATCTTACCCTATTAGAAGTAACATATTAGATTAGCTAAATCTACCTAGTTATAGGATTTTAGCAACGCTACTTGAGTGTGCACTCAATTAAGAGATTTACAAAAAGACTGTCAAGTCTACTCTATTAGGAGATTTTACCAAAAAAAATCTATTCCTATGATTAGAAAGAAATAGGTAACTATCTGCTAATGACAACTCAAATTATCTGATATAGATCAATAAAGTACTCAACATATATCACCTTTACTGTGATGAATCTCTGCTTTGAACTACTCAATTAGCTTGCTCTGATTCTACTCAATATGATTTCCTTTGAATACTGTTCTACTTTGTCAACTAATAATCTTAAAGGTTGTCTAGTGCTTCAAGTGATTCTTCGTTCATACATTAGTTCACAACAAAATGGTGTAAACATACAAATATATAGCATACTACTATATATTTAAAAATAACCTAGATCTAACATTTAAAAATAATCTTCAATAATAAATGATCCTCGATCTTGGTAAAATGGTTTTTGATTTTGTTGTAACCATTTTCATAGAAGAATGTATCATTCCTGATTACTATGTCATTTTATGTGATCCTTGGTAAACACTGTAAATATTGCTCTGTAATTACTCTGATGCTCAGTGTTTACTATCTCTCGGTGTCAGAGTTTGATGCTCTATAAAACTATCTTGTTCTTAGTATAAAGACTTAATCGAGTAGCTTGTATTGCTTACAATTACCAACTGGGTTCATAAAAGTAACTGACTGATGTCTTTGATAACCTTTGATACTAATGACAATCATTAATGCTCAATAGAGATAACAACATAGTCCAAGACTAGATCGAGGGTTAAGAAAAACATGGCTCAAGAAGATGTTCTAAAAATTAATTTGGATGAAGACAAGTTGGAGGATGTAAGGTTCCACATAGTTGAAGATGAATATGTGAAAAAATAAATTTTTTGATCTAGATAATGTAATGCTAGAAGTGATTGGTACACTAGTGAAGACTCCTGAACAATCCATCGGGTCTGATGTCACACCAAAATGGTTAGTTTCTTCCATAAGTAAAAAATGCAGCCTAGTTCTAGTCTACGTCCCCGTGAAGGATATTGTTAGTAAGTATGTATAGAAAACTCCAAAAACCAAAAATGTAAAAAGTACAACTCGGATGTTTGCTGATGCAAAAATGGGAAAGTGGACTACAGAGATAGCCACCTATAGGCCAAAGGAAGGATAAAGAGAGGTTAGGGAAGAGGATTTCAAAGTCACCAAAGTAGAGCTAGGAACTATGGACTGAGCAAGAAAAAATCATTTATTCAAAGAAATAGCTCAACATATGTTGTACTCTTCATGGAAGGATGGAAGGGAAAAGAAAGAATTCAAACAAAAAATCATGACATTGTCATAGTTCATTAACACTTTCTGTATCTTTGATGCTACCCCACTAGTTTAGTCTCCCTAAATTTTTGACCCAGACTCTACCGAGAGTAAGAATTTCTTGAGTTAGGTTCAATGAGGTTGAGCCCTGGCATCTTTAGTGGATGAATGGATCAGTGAAGTTATTAAAAGTGGCCTTAGATATTTCAAGGATCCTTAGGATGTTATTTTTGATACAAAAGCTTTGATAGGGGAGTTACAGACATAGAGACAAGTGTGGGACATAGAAGAGGAAAAATAGTTTACAGCCATGTCCAAGTTTTTGGAAATTGAGAAGTACGGGTTCATGAAGTTCTGTATCAAGAAATATGTGAAATCACCTGATGAAGCTACCTTTTTAATTCTTAGGAAGAATGTCAGATGACATCTTAGCACTGTCAGGAGTACCATTTTCAAAAATAAAGACAATGAGAACAAAATCAAATAGCTGCAGAAAATAATGATGACTAAACTCAAAGTGATTAACTTTTCTCATACATATACGACTAGTCATGGAGAGCAGAATGTAAAAGCAGCCCTCATATTATTTGAAACTACCATGAGGAAAATTAAAGAAAAGGCTAACCCTAAATCTTCAGATTTCACACAGGTGGCCAAGATTGAATCCATGTTGTATATCTGTGTAGACCAGCTTCTTGCAATAATTGATAAGATTAAGAAATCTAAGTGGGCTAAAGAAGCAGTGATGACAAGGCTAGTGAACATCAAAGTTACTCATTTTCAAATCACAAAGGAGCTTATCTAGGTACACAAGTAGTGGGAGGCAAAACAATCCACTGCAGCTAAAGGGGAGAGTCTCGCAGGAGATGAGGAGTGTGCTACTGACAAGGAAGTAGATCTTGAAATTTAGTTATTTTTCAACTATCTAAAAAAATCTTAAGGATATGTGTCCTTTTTTCTTTGGTTACTCTTTAAACTATTTTAACCGAGAGGTTGGGTTTTTCAGGAGATCTCTCAGCTTTGCAAAAATTATAAGTAATTTTGTAGCGTTAAAGAAAGGGTTAGAAAATTTGGGAATAACACTAGTATTTTCCAGCTTTATAGTTTATTAGAAGAAAACTTTTCTAATATATCAAGTTTTCTGTAGAAGTACTCATATATATACTTTTCTTTCTTTTTCCTATGGTGCAAAGACATTTAATATATCAATCTTACTATATTTCAAATCTCTATTATTTGGAATGAGTGGATGCACATTCTGTGGTAACATTTTAATCCATTCTCTATTGCATTAAAAATTTCAAATTAGTATCATGATGTTATCGATGATCCTAGTTAGATTTTCATTTCATTGGTTTTTTCTTTGACCTACTTTATCTCAAAAATATTATGGAAAGTAGAAAACTGTGATTTTTCTACTACTGCATGTCTTGTTTGTTGTGGAAAGATTATTTAAAAAGCTAATCATCTAAGAACGATATGGAAACCTTTCAAAGCTTTCAATCTAAAAGCTAATCTGTGAAATAAGATAAATAGAATTCATTGAAAATTAGTTTCAGGTAGTTGTACCTAAATTTAAAATTAAGAGGGAAGTGATTGTAGTGAACACTTACCCTACCGTTAGTAATTATTTGTCTTTAAAAGGGTAATAGAGAAATTGTCTTGAGAAAGATAAAATAGAGGAAAAATCTATTTACTAACATGATGAAATGGATCAGGTTGTTTGGTGACCATACTTAGGATGTGATCCAGGGCCTGAGGATGTGATAGAGCTTCCTTTTATGTGTTGTCCACGCTAGATGATAGGCCATACACCTCATATTATTGAGAAATTTTTCTTTCGATGAGTGCTATGATAGTATGGTCATACTTAGGGCATGCCACAAGGTGTTGCTATGTATGCCCATGTTGAGGTAGAGAGATCATTATGGGATCCTGTGGTTGATTTTAGGAAAACTTTCTAGGAGGTTCAGGACCTAGGTCACTTGCCATGGGATATGAGAGAGCATATTGTGGATGAATGCATGAATGATGAGTATGGAGATTGGTTCACTCAGAATACTTTTCTGAGATTTATAGATCTAGTTGAGAGGATACTGGGCATTGATGAGGATTCTGATGATGATGGTGGGGATGGGGATGGTGGTAGGGGTTGTGGTAGGATATAGGCTCATCGGGGATGACTGGGTCATCGAGTAACTAGAGCAGGTAGAGTTTTGATTCTAGTTATTGTTGTTTCTCCCATTCCTCCTAGGGGTGGTGGTCGGGTGAGGGGTGTGGATAGAGTTCTACACCAAGTTGTTGTAGTTCTTACAGATAGATAGGCTCATTGCAAAGCCAAATGTCAGAGGTAGTTGGATGCCTAGGTTGCATAGGTGTTGTTAGATCAGGTGTAGGGTAGACTAGCACAGGCTCCTCCACAGGTTATCCTATCAATTGTTCCACAGGCTCCTCCAACACGGGCTCCTACTTCTGCTTACATACCATCTTCTTCAGTTCTTCCATCTTCTTCTTCTTTCATTCCATCTTTATCTATTCCATCTTCTTCCATGCCATCTTCTTCTATGCCATCTTATTCTATGCCATCTTCTTCTATGCCATCTTCTTACATGCCTCCACCATAGACTCCTTCTGCATAGGTTCCCAATTCAAAGGCTCTGGTGGCAGCATCAGAGGTTTGAGCCTTATAGTCAGATGTGTCTCAGATTAGACAACATGTTATCCATCTCAACAGTATGATGCAGACTTTTATGGCCGCTATGAGTTAGCATGGGATAAAGGCTAGTTTGAGCCATCCTCCTGATACTATTCTTGGTCCTAATGGTGGTGATGGTGTTGGTGGCTCAACCAGTTGATTTGAGATGATACATATTCTTTTATTCATTAATGTCTATGATGATCTCATTTTTTATCTCGAGACATTGGACTCTTTGTATTCTTTTGATCAATTTATTCTCTCTTATGTGTTTGATACTTGTTGATACTTTGATGGAATTTGATTTCCTGCTTTTTCATGATGATATTGTAGACTTTGATACTCTGTTGATTTATGATGATGATACCATAGAATTTGATTCTCAGTTTTGATAGATTTACTTTATGTGATGTCATCATGTGTTGGACCTCATGTTCCAGATGTTTTAATATGATATGGAGATCTACATGATTCTATCTTCTATATGATTTTGAGAATTCAGTTTTATGATGGATGCACATGTTCTATTAATGCTTACATGGTTGTCTTATGTATGACATAGAATAAGTGAATGGATGCAATATGAATTTAATGATTCTTGTAATGATTAATGTTATTTTGAATGCTTTAAGGATGGAAATGATAGGTAAATGTGTTAGATGGACAATGCAATGGTTAATGCAATGCAATGTGATGCTTATGGATATATTTATTTGTGGTAATATGGATATATGTAATGGATCTAAATGGAATGGATTTATGGTATGTAAATGTGATGTAAAATGTTATAGACCTATATGATGTAATCTATAATGATTATGGATTTTTAATGATTAATGATGCTAAATGTTACATGTGATATAGATGAATGATGTTAATGAATGTCATGCAATGATAATGTAATGATATACAATATAGGATGAAACTAAATATATGGATTTGAATGAAGAATGCAATATGCAATGTTTTTGAATGAACTAAATGATATGCACCTAATAATGAATTTATGTCTATTTGATTGAAATGACCTAATGGACGCAATGAACATTAATGAATGCAATGATAAATGCACTTAATGGATTTAATGTGAATGATTTAAATAATGTACACTAAATGAGATGAATTGAATGCAACCTAATGCAATGATCTTTATGATAATGAATTTTATGTAAGATATAAATGATGAATGCAATTTAATGCAATTAATGTTTATGAAAATGATGTAAGCTATATGTAATCAACTTAGATGAAATGAATGCAAACTAATGCAATGAATCTATTTGAACGATAGGGTGGAAAATCTTTAAATGAATGCAAGATAACATGAATCTAACATATGTAAGTGAACTAATGGAATGCACCTTTATTTTTTATTGTTTTTTATTTCCAATACACTTGATCACATATAGTTTTTTATGCTCATTTGATTTTTGATCTAACTACACCCCCTTTCTCTTTAAATCCTCTTGTAATTTAGATTTTGAAGCTAAGAAAGGAAAATACTTTAAATGCATTTAATCTAGGATGTATGCAACTAACTGTCACCGTTCAAAAATTTTGAGCTTATATTCATCATTGAGTAGTTTTTAGAATCCTGATTTAGTACAACCATCACTAGTTCAACTATGATGATATGAATACTTTTTGCACATCTTTCATCACTTTCCCATCTCTTTTTTGGTTATGATTCTCACTGATGAAAATCAATCATGAGAGAGTGAATACCGATTTTTTTGGATTCTATGTTACAAGAGGATTTTGGTATTATGATATTGAACTTTAAAATATCCAAGGTATCCTTTTGCGTAAACAAACAAAAATCTCAGTTTCATCATATGTAAAAGTCCTCAATGATTCTTTGATGATCACGTCCTTAGACAAATAATTCATTCTTTAAAACTTTGATCTTAAGACAGTCATTCAAAAATCCATAAAATATCATGATTTCATCATAGCTTGTCTAGTTTAAAAACTTTCATCAATTCTCTAGAAAGACATGATTCCATTAATCAAGTCAACACTTTTAGAAAAAAATTTGCAATGTTTTTCAAATTCATATTTCAAGTATAGGTCCATCCATTTCAAACTTTTAATCCTGATAAAGATAGAGTCATGTAAGATCTTGGATCAAATTTTGCATTTTGTTCAAATTGGATTGGAATTAGGATTTGATTAAGTGTTTCACTTACTTTTTTGATGAATTGATTCGATGAATGATTGAAGTTTTCTTTTGATGAATCCTTCCTCCTTTAGAGTAGATTTCCCCCAGATTTATATGATGATGCTTATAGTGTTTGGGACAATTTATAGATTAGGTGAACAAAATCTTTAGGTATTTGCAAATGCAACTGTGGGGTTTTATTATGCAATATATACAAATGCTGGTGAATGCAATATTTACAAGGATGACTTCTAGGTATGCGATTGACTTAGAATTTCAATGGCACCTGTTTACTAGTTTTTCACCTATTGAATGGATCTTTCTTTCTTTTTCTATTTTTAAAGATTTTAACTTTTTTTTTCTACCAAGGCACCTATTTGGTAGGTTTTCACCAAGGTACTTTTTTTCTGATTTTTTTGTATTTTTTCTTTTTTCAACTTTTTTTTTTCATATCATCAAGGTGCCTATTTGCCAGGTTTTCACCAAGACAACATCTTTTTGAGGATCATATCTAAATGTTTTTGGCTTTCTTCATGCTCAATTTTCTACTATTTTTTATCTTTTCTACTTTTCAAATGTTTTTGGTATTTTCAAGATCTCTTTTGACTATATACAATAAATAGGATGCTTTCCATCTAATTTTCTAATACTCTTTTTCTTTGTCCTCTTCATCTTCTTCTTGTGTAGAATCTTTTTAGATGACTTCTATTGATAGGCTCTTGCAATTATTCTCCATCATAATCAGCTAACTTATAGGTGCCTGTCCCAAAAGATGAAGTGATCACAAAAGGTCCTAACCAGTTTGCTTCCCATTTTCCTTTATTTTATCTTTCTACTTGATTCTTGGGATTTTCTTGCAAAACTAAGGCACCTATTTGGAATGTTCTTGGCTTGATGTGCTTGTTATAGGTTCTTGACATTCTATTTTGATATACTTTCAAGTGATCTAAGGCTTGTTGTTGTTTCTCATCTAGCATTTCTAGTTCATGTAATGTAGAAGCTCTATAATCTTCCTCACTTATCAAACCATGTAGAGATACTCTTAAAGATGGAAGTTCTACCCCCAAAGGTAAAACTACTTATGTTCCAAAGACTAAGGAAAATAGTGTAGCTCTTGTTGGCATTTCGATACTTGTTTTATAAGCCCATAAGGTTGGGTTTATTTTTATATGCTAATATCTACCTGAATTGGTGACAATTATCTTCACTATCTTTAAGATGTTTTTATTCATTTCTTCGGCTTGTCCATTACCTTGGGGGTAACATATTGAAGATGAGTGAAGTATCATTTGAAACTTTGTGCATAACTCCTTTAAATCTTTGTTTTTGAAGTGCTTTGCATTATCCATGATGATGGCATGTGGGACACCATATCTACATATTATATGGTTTAGGATAAACAAGGATATTTTTTTTCTTATAGCAGTTGATAGGGGTATAGATTCCACCCATTTGGTAAGGGTGACCCCACAATAGTGTGTTACACTTTTTTAGACTTGCTGATTTTTGCTGAAATAACACATTTTTAATAAAATATGATGATTTAAAAATTGAATGGTTCCATTTAGATTAATTAATTAGAAATGGTTAGATCAAAGCCTCTTAGATAAGAAAAACATTGATATAACATCTATACTCATTCATACCTATAATGGAGTCTCCTTCGCACCTATTAAAATGCTGACAAAAAATCACTTTGACTTAATTTTTTGGCTGATCAAATGAATCCATTTGACAAACCTATCTATGTAGTAAGGTACTACTGATAAAAATATTTCTAATGAATATAATTTTAATACATAATGAGTTCATTATCACTTTTAAATATTACTTTAACTAAACATAGGTTGTTTGGTCATTCAACAACCTGTCTCTTCAAGACATCAAGAAAAATAGTAAATTACAAAAAAAAATTATGAAAAATATGTAGGAAAATATTATTTGTGTTACCTTTCTATAAAAAAAAAAGAAAAAATGAATTTCGATATACACAAATCAAGTTAGAGCGATCCAAGTGACCTTATGTCTAAATTACAGTTACTGTCACTTTAGAACTTAATAAACTATGAAATATTGACCCAGAATGAATGAAACCAATTGCATCCTTTAGCTATTGAAGTTACAAATATAATTGTGAAAAAATTACATCATTATCATATTTTAAAAAAAGTTATAATGATCCAAGTGATAGTAACTCCTTAAAAAAATAATTTTTTCACACAAATCACTTCTCGAAGAAGGAAAAATGAATTTTAATTTTTTTTAAAAAATATATTTAGAAAATACAAACAAAATTCTAAAAGACTATTTTACATCATCTTCAAATTCCTAATATTTTTGTGGCAATAGGTGTTCGAAAGTGAATTTTTTTCTTAGAATGTTGATCTCTGTGTCAAGGTTGGCCAAAAAGTGTGACACACTATTGTGGGACCACCCGTAAAGTACTCTGTTGCCATGATAATGAATTTTTGACCATTTTAAAATGGTGGATAAATAATTCATATTAAGTATAGATCCCATTAATAAAATGGCCAAGGTGTCGTCATACGATGAAGCTCTTGTGCGGGCACATGAATCAAGTTCCCATGATATTGGCACTTTTTACAAGTTTTAGCAAAGTTACAAGTGTCTTTCTCCATAGTAGGCCAAAAATATCCCATCCAAAGAAGTTTATTAGCTAGGGTTAAACCATTCAAATGTGACCCACAAATCCCCTCGTGAGTTTCTCATAAGGCTATATCTGATTCCTCTTTCTATAGACATCTAAGAAGCATTCCATCTAAACTCTTACAATACGTGTTAGATATTAAGGTATAACAAGAGGCTTGTCAGATAAAGATTTCCTTTTGGTTCCTATTTTGGTCCATGGGTTGGATTTGGTCTTGTAAGTAAGTGTAAATGTCTCCATACCAAGGTGATTCATGGTTGGTTAGCAAAAAAATGGTACGAGGATGGGTAGGGTTAGATGCGGGTTTCTCAACTTCTTCTACCAGGAATTCATATCTGGCGCTTTTATTTGGTCTTTGGAGAAGTGATGCCAAAGTAACCATTGCATCTACTGCTCTATTCTTCTCTCTTAGTACTTGCTCAAATGTGATGAGAGTGAAGTATTTCTTGAGATTCTCAACCATATTCTTGTAAGGTATCATCTTGTCATCTTTCATCTGATATTCATCATTAATTTGATTGATAACTGTTACCCAAATTTTCCTATGCATACAAATTTGGCAAAGACCCATCCCCATGCCTTTGTTTTTATCTTGTCAAACACTTAAAAAAATTTCACAAGTCTACCTCTTTTCCCCTGGTCTCTACAATATCTTTTAGGTCTCTGGCTAGAAGAAAAACCCTTAGAAAAATTCATAAACTAGCCGTTACCCGCAAAACCCTTTGGCCGCGTTATATTTTTATGTTACTTTATCTCAGTCACTTAAGTCATCCCAATTTGCATGTGCATTTTAAAATCCTTTAGTCACCAAGTCTCTGATTCCTGACGATTAACCCCTTAACATTTAACGATCTTGTGAGTGGTTACCATTTCAGTTGGCGGTCTCAGATCAGCGGCCAGATCAAGATTCAAGATCTAAGAGTTGTTGCATGATCTCATGGCCCCAAAAGATTCCATGAGATCTTGCAATGATCATTGATCTTCCTACCTATAGAGTTCATCTTGTCAGTGGGACCGGTGCCACCTCATCTTATTTGGCAGTTCCTGATTCATCCAAGGTGTCTAATTTGGTAGGTTGCCAGTGGGGCCATCTTCTTTGGTGGGTTAAGTTTTGAATTAATTGTGTGGTCATCATTATACCAGGGGCTCAAGATGCGAACTAGTTAATCTAGCAGTATAGTGACAGCCATTGATCCTCCTTTGTCATCAGAGCTTCTGATAGTGGGTCCTATGTTAGGGACAGTTGCAACGTACATCCATTTTGGTGGCTTGTGATTGGCTAAGGTTGAAAATAGGTGGAAGGTTGTCAGTCGTACTAAGTATCTATAGATGTGTCAGAAGGCTAGGATCTATTTTGTTCATATGATCTCATAGAATCTTCTAACCCTATGAGATCATGCCCCCACCATTAGATTGGGATCTTGGAAGGTAGTGGGTCTGATGTCAGAGGTGCCAAGGTGTTTTTGATGAGGTAGTCAAGGTGAATGAATGATTGCAACGTGGCCAATGTCAATGGGCCCGTGGGGTCTAGGGTTTCTAAAGAGGTTAAAGCACGAAAGGATCTCATGGCTATCATTATACCACTTATCCAAAAAGATCCATTGTTATGATGGCAGTATAGCAATAGCCATCTATGGTGTTCTCAGGGATGTGGGTCCAAGGTCTTGTCAGGGATGCTAAATTTCTCGCCGATGATTGGCTACTAACTTCCACAATGGTGTTTGACTTGTCAGAGGGGTTTTAAAGTATTTTTCTAGGTGTATCTCAGCTGCCCAATCTACCGGGAGATAAAATGATCATTGATTGCATTTTAAAATTGACCTATTAGCCGTTCTTTTTCAAATTTAAATATTTCTTCTACTGGCTTTTCTAGGGTTTGTGTTTAGCTGCCATGCATGACAAATGGGTAGCTGAAATTGAATTCCTCAAGATAGGGATCATTGAGGGGATGATAATAGACAATCTAATCATCAGCGCCATGGATTTTATAGGGTACCACATTGTGCTCAAAGCTTTAATGAGATTGGCACCACCTCTTGTAGAGTTAATCATTTTTAAACCTAGATATTAGACTAGGATCAGATTGGATGCATTCATGGCAAGGCCAAGTTGCAGGAGGGTAGATGGTTCAAGTTTGATGTAGTACAAGCATGGGCATGCAACATATCTAATTGGCCTTGATGCTATAGAGATATTTTTATGATCAGATTTGATAGGCAGTTAGGGTTTCCTATTTTATTATAAATCTTGAAACCCTAGTTAGGTTTTTGACTCCTACCAGTGTGCAGTTGAGTATGTATATATTGTATTTTTGGATCTTTTGAGCTCAGAGTTGGACAATTGTAAAAGAGAAATTCACATTTCTTGAGAGTTATCTGTGACATTTTTTCTCCCCTCTAGCTTCTACAGTTGTATTTCTCCCATTGATAAAATCAAACATTGCAGAGGTATTTTTGTGACAATTCTTCATGTCCCTATGCTTCCTTGTCTGAGTTTATCTCTTATTGAATTGAAGTATATGATTTTACCAATGGTATCTTAGGGTTCTTGATCACTCTTACTTTTTGTAACTATGTGTTTTATTGTGTTTGATATAATTTAGATGCTTTTGTGGGTATACTTCACCCCCCTAACAATCTTGTCTCAATCCTATACTAAGTTGCAGAAGTGAATGTCTGCTTGCGGGTCATAAATTGTGTCTTATGTCCAAACCCTTCTATGAAATACTTATGCAAGCCTATTTAGTAAGTTGTGACCTACTAGACCTAAGCCTTTCATTGGTTACATTCCTCTATACTAAGATCCAAACCTTTATTTTGGTGCATCACCTAGTAGGTAGTTTGCTTTCAGTCATTTCCCTTTACAAGCATTCCTTCTATCCCTTTCCCTCAAAAGTTTAATTTCATGTCTAGAAGTAAATTAAGGTGATTATCCAAGAGGAACTAGCCTAGAATCTGGAGGTCTCATCTTAGTTAGCATAGGTCCCACAACCTGGAGATGATTCCCATGTTATACTAGGTTATCAAGACTATGAGAGCTTGAGACAAAGGTGCAAACTTAGTGTATAACAATTTTGGCACGCCCAGTGGGACCACACAAGAAGCTCATTATTTGAAGATTATGTTATCTTTGATATAAAAATTGCATAGTATAGGCTTTTAGAAGTCATTCTATCAAGTATATCTAGCAACTCCACTAATTTCAAGGATCCAGGCTACCTTGTTCAAAGGTTTATGAGAAAGATTGAGACTAGAAGCTCAAAGCCTACCCAATTTGTAGAGTTGCCTTCAAAGAGAAGTCATAAAGGCAGGTCAACTCAAAGAACATCTCCTGTAAGGAGAGTTCAATCAACACCTCTTGATACTTCAAAAAGGACACCTTTTCCCTTTCATTCTAGAAGAAGAGGTAGATCTCTAACCAAAGATCTAGAGGAGGATTCAAATCCAGCAATAAATATAGCTCACATAGTTGTCAATCTTTAGATTCCAACTCCTACAATGGCAAGACCATTTGCCTTTGCACCATTCAACCAAGGGAGTCCATAAGCTTTTTCTCAACATCATGATGTGCCTTTGGTGGCACTTAAGAGTATACTTGATTTCACAGGTGAAGGGTAGACAATTTCTTTTAAACACATAAGAGATGTGACCACCATCTACAACATACACAACATAACCCAAGAAGATGTGGCCACAAAATTATTAGTAGCCTCTCTAAAAGGTAAGGCTCTAGAATGGTTTATAACTTTAACTGTTGGTTCTATTACTTCATGGGATGAGTTAGGGGATGCATTAAGTAATAATTTTGAGGATAAATCAGATAACTTGTCTCTAGTTGAGCAGTTAACAACTATTAAGAGAGACCCTCAAGAACAAATGATAGATTACAATAGTAGATTCCTTAAAACATGGAATAGAATTCTAGTATTAGTAAGACCATCAGCTGACCATTCTTTCCTCTATTATTTACAAAGTCTAAATGGTCAAATCTCTATCATGATCCAGTCTATGGGTTGTACTTCTTTACCCCAAGCTTTTGACATAGCTCTCAGGGCTGAAAATTATTTAAGCCAAGAAAGCATGATTTCTAGAAGGCCTCCAATGCCCATTTTTCATAGCCTTCAACCCATTTCACCTGCCCAAGTACCCCCATTTACCCCTATTCCCACCATATTGACCCCCCAAGCTAGTACCAGTGGTCAAGAGCTAACGACTAGTTTCTCTCAAGTGCTGCATATAATAAAGAATAGCCAACAAAGTAGTTAGTAAGAAATGACCAATTTGTTGCAAACCTTGACTAAAGAGGTCACAAATTTGAAGAAACAAGGTCAAGGAATCAGATCACCATTTCAGCCACAAGGCCAGGGTCCTAATCAAGAATATCAGAATCAAGGACAACCTTATCAACAAAATAGGCCACCATACCAAGGAGGCTATCAAGGACAAAGAAAAAGTTTTAATCAGAGACCATTCCAACCATATAATCCTACACCTCTCAATTTTGCAAATCCAGTGAGGGATATGGTTCCTAGCCAAAATAATATGGCTATGGATAATGAATGGTGTTTTCCTTGTAATCAGCCTCATAATCAGGCCACATGTTCAAATGGATGGATGAACCAAGATCTGATGGTTTAAAGTGCCTCACAAGCTCAATCAAGGGCTTCATCTAGTGGGTCAATGCCTCAACAAGAATCACAAGAGAATGAGACTCCTCTCTTTAATTGGGAACAATCAGACTTTAATGGAGTCAATGATGAAGCTGCTTTTGTCACCTATACAAGAGAAAAGAGAAGAGCTCAAGACATGGAGAGAGTAGCTTCTAATGCCAAATCCACTACATCTATAGAGCCACTACAGAAAGCTACTCCCATCACACCTAAGGAGGTTCTTGTCATTACAAGCAAGGAAGGCCAACATTCCAAAGAGGTGGGGCCCATCATGCCAAAGACACAACAAAGAGTACACACTATGAAACCTTTTAATATTGTAGACAACATGAAGAAGGTGAATGTCACCATGTCCATGTGGGACTCTTTAGCTCTTCCAAGATAGCCTAAAATTTTGAAGAAGGCCATGACGGAGGTGACAACTCCTCAACCTACAAAAGAAGCTTTAAAGCCACTGTTGGTTAACACTGATCAAGAGAAGGAGGCTCCAAGTAACAACTCCAAGGCCAATGCCATCCAAGGTAGGAATTAAAAGCCACCTCGCTTTTATGTATCTTTAGTAATTGGAAAATATTTAGTGCATAATTGTATGGTAGATAGTGGAGCTACTAGCACTGTAATGCCCAAAAAAGTAGCTGACCAATTAGGACTAAAGTATGAACCCTTCCAAAAGAAGGTAACACAACTTGATGGATCCTCAATCAATACTATAGGTGTGGCCAAGGATACCAGTCTAATCCTTCATGCTAGTCCTAATTTTTCCATCCTCCTTGATATATATATCATAGATCTCCCTCCATTATTTTCTATATGTCTTTCAAGGGAGTTTACAGCCAAGATAGGAGGTTATCTATCTTCTGACTAGTCTCACATGTTATTTCATACAAGATATGGGACCAAGGTCACCATTAAATTAGAACCATTAGTAGCACACCATATAGAACCATATGTGTCCAACACCATCAATGTAAACTATCCTATATTTGATGATAGTGACTTCCAAACCATTAGTGAAGCAAGCACAAAGATAGAAAGTATCCCTGATATTTTTCTAGATGAAAGAGCTTCAGAGACCCAAGAAAATCTTATTTGGGATTTTTGTTTGGGAAGTTATTTAATACAAGAGAGTGGAGCCATAGAACCAAGCCTTCTCAAGGAGGATACTAATTTAGAGGATCAAAATAATTAGGTTTGGGAACTATTTTTTGATGGAGCTCAAAATAGACATGGTTCTGGTGGTGGTGCTATGCTAGTGTCCCGAAAAGGAGAAAGGTATTATACTACCTTTAGATTCAGTTTCTCCTGCACTAGCAATAATGTAGAGTATGAAAGCCTAGTCAATGGACTAGAGTGGGCTAGAAAAAGAGGGCTTAAGGCCTTAAAAGTTTATGGTGATAGTGAGTTAGCTATCAGCCAAGTAAGAGGGATAAGTGAAACCAAGAATGACACCATGAAAGCATACAAACATAGAGTTTGGGATGCAATTGAAGATTTCCATGCTTTCAATATTGTTGCTATCCCTAGGAAACTAAACTAAAATGCAGATAGGTTAGCTGTTGTTGGATCTTAGTATGACATTCCAAATAGCATCTCAAAAGAAGGGGATCAACAACATATCAAAGTGATTATCAGACCATCTATTCCTAAAAATGATGTTAATTGGCAAGTGTTTGACAATGATGAACAAATTCTATAGTTCTTGTTTGAAGAAGATATTTTTTCAGAGTACAATCAAGATAGGCTATCACAAAACTATGGTGATCAAGTGATACAACTGAAGTCCAATAAGATTCCTAGAGGTCTTGTCACCATAGAGGCTATCTTCAACAAGGATGATGAACTTAATAAAAACAAAGATGGTCTAGTAGTCCAACAAGAACATTATGTTGAATTAGAGTTGGAATCAGGTAAGAGCTTACAATTTGGAAAGGTAAACACTGAATCAAAAAAGTAAGCCTACACTCAGTTATTCAAATAATTTAGTGATGTTTTTTCATGGAAATATGAAGACCTCAAGGGTTTTGATCCTGCCCTTGCTCAACACACTATTGAATTAGAACCCAATGCCAAACTAGTGAGGCAAAAGCAAAGGCCTATTAATCCCAAGCTTGAGCCACTTATGCATAAAGAAGTACTCAAACTGATAGAAAGTGGTATCATCTACCCCATTAAGCATACTAGTTGGGTTTCCAACCTTGTTCCAGTTAGGAAGAAGAATGGGGAGTTGAGGTTATGTGTTGAATTTAGGGATCTTAATAGAGCTTCTCTAAAGGACCACCATCCATTACCCTATATGGAACAAATCTTACAATGTGTCTCTGGATCTAAGAGATTTTTGTTATTGGATAGCTATTTAGGATACAATCAGATCCTAGTAAGTGAAGAGGATCAATACAATATTGCATTTACAACCAAGTGGGGAACCATGGCTTATCAAAAGATGCCCTTTGGTTTGTCAAATGCAAGTGCTAAATTTCAAAAGGCAATGGATATGGCCTTTAAAAGCCTCATGTACAAATTTGTGTTGGTCTACTTGGATGATATAACTATCTATTCTAAACATGTAGTAGACCATATCAAACATTTGAGGAAGATCTTTGAAAGTTGTAGAGAGTTTGGGATATCTCTTAATCCCAAAAAATGTGTGTTTGCAGTTCATGAAGGAAAACTATTGGGATATGTAGTGTCCAAAGAAGGAATTATAGTGGGTCCTGAGAGAATTGCACCTATCTTAGAGCTACCCCTACCACATCACAAGAAAGGTCTCCAATATTTCATAGGAAAGATTAATTTTGTTAGGAGGTTCTTGCCTAACATTGCAAATTTACTCAAGCCCTTGACAGCCATGTTAAAGAAGAGTTCAACTTTCAGTTGGACCAAAGAAGGGACAGCCAATTTCCAAGCTATCAAAGAGGCCTTAACAGAAGCTCCCACCCTCTTAAACCCAAATTTCAATAAGGATTTCATCCTTTTTGCTTATGGAGGTCATGATGCCATATCTGCAATGTTGACCCAAGAAAATTCAAATGGATTGGAGTAGCCTATTGCTTTCTTTAGCAAAGGTTTAGAAGAGTATGAATAGAGATACTCTTTTGTAGAGAAACATGTACTTGTTGTGGTAAAGAGCCTTAAAAAGTTTAGATATCTAGTAACCCATAGCAAGGTACATTTAAAAGTTACTCATCCAAGTGTCAAAGATTTTTTGCTTTCCAAAGACCTAAATGAGAAAAGAGCTGGTTAGATCACCAAGGTGATGGAATATGACATTGATATTTAGACTACCAGGCTAGTTAGAGGAAGAGGTCTTTGTGAGCATTTGGCAGAGGATGAAAGTTCAAAGAAATTAGAACAAATGGATGCATCTTTGATGGTGCATTCTATAGAAGAACAAGCCAAGGAAACAAGCTGGTTGCCTAATATGATCAATTATTTGAAGACAGGACAATGTCCTACAGATTTGGATTCAGCAAAAAGAAGGTATTATAGGTTACAATCTATTCCTTTTGTGCTGATAGATGAAGTTCTTTTCAGAAAGGATCACAGTGGTGTTCTTTTGAGATGCATAGATTCAGAAAAGGGAGCAGATGTTCTATTTGAATTTCATGATGGACCTTTTGGTGGTCACTTTTCTCCTAGGACTACTGCTTTTAAAATCATGAGGGCTGGATACTATTGGCCATCTATGTTTAAGGATAGTCATGATTATGTCATAAATTTCATCAAGTGTGCTATGTTTGTAGGAAAAGAAAGGCTTGCATCCTTGCCCCTATAGCCAGTCAGAACAGAGCAACCCTTCATGAGGTGGGGTATAGATTTCATTGGCATGATCAATCCTCCATCTAGTGTAGGACATAAATGGATAATTACTGCAATAGATTACTTCACCAAATGGATAGAGGCAATTGCATTAAAAGAGGCCAATGAGAGTGATGTCCTAAGCTTTTATGCTAACTTAATTCATAGGTTTGGCACTCCTGATTCCATAATTTTAGATAATGCCTTAGCATTCACAGGCCTTAAAGTCTTAGAGTGGGTAGTCAAGAATGGCATCTATCTAAATACCAACTCCAATTACTACCCCCAAGGCAATGGCTTGGTAGAATCCACCAATAAGAACTTGATTAGGATAATCAAGAAGACTCTTCAAGAAAATTAGAGAGATTGGCATACTAAGTTGAGGTCTACATTGTGGTTAGACAAAATTACCCCAAAGAAAATCATTGGTAATTCTCCTTATGTGCTAGTGTATGGCAAAGAGGCTAAGTTTTCCATTTCAACTGAATTACCAACTTTGGACCTTGCTACTCAGTATGCCCTATTTGATGAAGGAGGTCCCTTGTAGGTCAGGTATGCTCAGTTGAAGGAATTAGAAGAAATCAGAGACAAATCAATGCAAGATATGGAATTCCATCAGATTTAGACAAAGAGGTTCTTTGATAGAAGAGCCAGAGTCAGAGACTTCAAGGTTGGAGACATAGTCCTCAAGTGGGATGAGTTTAGGTCTAGACTTGGCAGGCACACAAAATTTGACTCCTTTTTGGGTGGACCATTTGTAATCACAGAATGTAGGGGCTCTAATGCTTTTCAACTATCAAATATGGAGGGAGTCCCCTTACCTATCTCTATGAATGATTTCCACTTGAAACCTTGTTTTGAGGTTAACCCCTCTTTGTAAATTTTGTAAAAGTTTCCCTATTTTCTTTCCTTGCTTTCTAGTTTAATTTCCTACTTCTCAAGAAGTGCTCTGAGCACATTTTTTAGTTTTTTCCCTCTCTAGAGAATTTTTGTTCCTGTAATAACCCCATGCCTAATGGATTGTCAAGGTCACTGGTTTCCCATGTCTAGCAGGCTAACATCTAACAAAAATCACCAAAATGTTACCCAAATTTTCCTATGCATACAAACTTGGCAAAGAGCCATCCCTAGGCATCTATTTTTATCTTGTCAAACACCACAAAAAATTTCATGAGTCTACCTCTTTTCCCCTGGTCTCTGCAATATCTTTTAGGTCTCTGGCTAGAAGAAAAACCCTTAGAAAAATTCATAAACTAGTCGTTACCCTACAAAACCCTTTGGCCACGTTATATTTTTATGTTACTTTATCTCAGTCACTTAAGTCATCCCAATTTTCATGTGTGTTTTAAAATCCTTCAGTCACCAAGCCTTTGATTCCTGACAGTTAAACCCTTAACATTTAGCGATCTCACGAGTGGTTACCATTTTAGTTGGCAGTCTTAGATCGGCAGCCAAGTCAAGATTCAAGATTTTATGGTTGTCACATGATCTTATGGCCCTAAAAGATTCCATGAGATCTTGCGATGATTGTCAATCTTCTCACCTGCAGAGTTCATCTTGTTAGTGGGACCAGTACCACGTCATCTTATTTGGCAGTTCCTGATTCATCGGTGGTGTCTAATTTGACATGTTTTTAGTTGGGCCATCTTCTTTTGTGGGTTAAGTTCTAACTTAATCATGTGGTCATCATTATACTAGGGGCTCAATATGCAAACTAGTTAATCTAGTGGTATAGCGACAGCCATTGATCCTCCTTTGTCGTCAGAGCTTTTGACAGTGGGTCCTGTGTTAGGGATAGTTGTAACATGGACCTATTTTAGTGGCTTGTGATTAGCTGAGGTTGAGTACAAGTGGAAGGTTGTTAGTGGGACTAAATATCTACAAATGTGTTAGAAGGCTAGGATCTACAGTGGTCATATGATCTCATAGAATCTTATGACCCTATGAGATCATGCCCCTGCCATTAGATCAAGATCTTGGAAGGTAGTGGGTCCAATATCAAAGGTGCCAAGGTGTTGCTAATGAGGTGGTCAAGGTGAATGTATGATTTCAACATGACCAATGTCAGTGGGCCCATGGGGTCTGGGGTTTCTAAAGAGGTTAAAGCACAAAAGGATCTCATGGCTATCATTATACCATGGATCCAAAAAACTTGATCATTATGATGGCGGTATAGTGATAGTCGTTTGATGGTGTTCTTAGGGACGTGGGTCCAAGGTCTTGTCAGCGACACTAACTTGCTCACTGGTGATTGGCTGTTGACTTCCATGGTGGCATTTGACTTGTGAGAGGGGTTTTAAAGTATTTTTCTAGGCGTATCTAAGCCACCTGATCTGCTAGGAGATAAAATGATCAACAGTTATGTTTTAAAATTGACCTACTAGCCGTTCTTTTTCAAATTTAAATATTTCTTTTGTTGGCTTTGCTAGGGTTTGCATTTTGTGGCCATGCACGAAAAATGGGTAGCTCGAATTGAATTCCTTAGGATAGGGATGGTTGAGGGGATGATAATAGACAATTTGATCATCAACACCATAGATTTTACAGGGTACCATGTTGTACTGAAAGCTTTAATGAGCTTGGCACCACCTTTTATAGGGTTAATCATTTTTAAACCTAGATATCAGACCAGGATCAAATTGGATGCATTCATGGCAAGGCCGAGTTGCAGGAGGGTAGATGGATCAAGTTTGATGTAGTACAGGCATGGGCATGCAACATATCTAATCAGCCTTGATGCTGTAGAGATATTTTTATGATCAGATTTGATAGGCAGTTAGGGTTTGCTATTTTATTGTAAATCTTGAAACCCTAGTTAGGTTTTTCACTCCTGCCTGCGTGCAGTTGAGTATGTATATATTGTATTTTTGGAGCTTTTGAGCTCAAAGTTGGACAATTGTAAAAGAGAAGTTCACCTTTCTTGAGAGTTATCTGTGGCATTTTTTCTGCCCTCTAGCTTGTATAGTTGTATTTCTCCCATTGATAAAATCAAACATTGTAGAGCTATTTTTGTGACAATTCTTCATGTCCCTATGCTTCCTTTTTTGAGTTGATCTCTTATTGAATTGAAGTATATGATGTTATCAGTGGTATCTTAGGGTTCCTGATCCCTCTTACTTTCTGTAACTGTGTGTGTTATTGTGTTTGATCTAATTTAGATGCTTTTGTGGGTATACTTCACCCCCTAACAATCTTGTCTCAATCCTATACCGAGTTGCAGAAGTGAATGTCTGCTTGTGGGTCATAAATTGTGTCTTATGTCTAGACCCTTCTATGAAATACTTATGTAAGCCTATTTAGTAAGTTTTGACCTACTAGACCTAAGCCTTTCATTGGTTACATTCCTCTATACTGAGATCCAAACCTTTATTTTGGTGCATCACCTAGTAGGTAGTTTGCTTTCAGTCATTTCCCTTTATAAGCATTCCTTCTATCCCTTTCCCTCAAAAGTTTAATTTCATGTCTAGAAGCAAATTAAGGTGATTATCCAAGAGGAACCAGCCTAGAACCTAGAGGTCTCATCTCAATTAGCATAGGTCCCACAACCTGGAGATGATTCCCATGTTATACTAGGTTATCAAGACTATGAGAGCTTGAGACGAATGCGCAAAATTAGTGTATAAAAATAACTAATTGTGAATCTCCATAGACTTGTAGTTCTATCACTTTCTATTCTAATGCCAATTTTATCCCAATGACCAATTCTTCATACTTAGCTATATTATTTGTGCATGGAAATAACAATTTTTATGATTTTGGAATTCTAGATCCTTGAGGAGTAATAAAAAATTATGCCTTCTCCTTATCCATGTTTTTTCTTCAACATTCACAATTTCATAATCTAGAAATTCCACCTAAATTAGATGGTCATCTTGTAATTATGATTTTGCTAATTGATCATCTATGACTTGGCCCTTGATAGATTTATGATCCACATATTCTATGTCGAATTCACTTAGCACCATGACCCATTTGGCTAGTCTTCCATTCAATGTTGTTTTGCTAAGAAGTTATTTAAAGGGATCAATCTTTGCAATGAGTCTAATCTTCTGGGACAACATATTGTGGCATAATTTTTGGGAAGAAAAAACTATGACCAAACATTCTCTTTCAATGAAGGTTTAGTTCAAATCATATTTCACCAAAGCCCTGCTTATGTAGTATATGGCCTTTTCTTTTCATGATTCATCTTCTTGTGCCAAGAGTGTCCCTAATGAATGTTCGGTCGCCAAAATGTATAGAATTAAAGGCTTGCCTCTTATAGGTGGCATCAAAGTTGGAGGATTCATTAGATATTTCTTCAACAAGTTGAAAGCTTATTCACATTTCTCATCCCATTTTAAAACTATGTCCTTATGAAGGAGTTGAGTAAAATTATGGCACTTTTTTGTTAATTAAGAGATGAACCTTCGAATGGATTGGATCTTTCCTTGAAGAGATATCATCTGACTTATGTTTCTAGGTACTTCCATTTTCATGATGGCTTTGAATTTAGCTGGGTCTACCTCTATTCCTTTTGATGAAACAATGTACCCTAGTAGCTTCCCTAATTGAACACCAAATGCACACTTCTTTGCATTTAACCTTACTTTGAATTGCTCCAATATTTCAAAAAAAATTTCTAAAATGGGTAGATGTTCTTCTCTTGAGTGAGATTTAGTAAGTATATCATCTACATAGTCCTCCATGAACTTGTGCATCATGTCATGAAAAATTATTTTGGTGGCTCTTTGATAGGTCGCTTCAGCATTCTTTAGACCAAAAGGCATAACATTCCAACAGAATGTCCCCCATACGCATGTAAATATTGTTTTGTCTTGATCTTCAGGTGCTATCTTTATTTGATTATAGCCACTAAACTCATCCATAAGTGAGAATATTGAATGTCATGTTGTCAAATCCATGATGGCATCTATGCTCAGTAACAAAAAGTCATCTTTAGGACATGCAAGATTGAGATGCCTAAAGTTCATGCAAATTCTGATGGACTTGTCTGCTTTTGAAACTAGCACAATGTTTGAAATCCATTGGGCATAATCAATGGCTCTTATAAACCCAACTTTTAGCATTTTTTCTCACTCCACTTTTACAAGCAAAGCTATATGTGGATGCATCTTTCTTAATTTCTTCTTTACTAGCCTTACTCCTTATTCTATGTTCAAATGATGCATGATTAAATTTGGATCCAATCCTAGCATATCATCATATGACCATGAAAAGTTAATTTGTTTTTCCTTGAAAATTTTGATGAAGTCTTTTCTTTCCTCACTAGATAAAGATGTTGCTAAGTGTATGATCCTTGGTTCTGATTCTGATGCAATATTTACTTTTTCTATTGGTTTGATCAAGAAAGGAGATATTTCTTCATAGTGCTTAGGTAAAGTATCCAAACTCCCTTCCTTAGGTGCCTCAATTAGGTTTTCACCTTTGGAATCATTCTTTATTTCTTTCTCTTTTTTATCTAATGTTGCCACAATGTGGTTTTCAACATTATATTCTTTCCATTTTTTATTATTTTTGTTTTTTTCATTTTTTATGTAATTGAGAGTTTGGATACCTTCCTTTGTCACTCCTTCTTGATATTTTGTGGTAGAAGAAGGTTTAACCACATTTAGGTATTGGGAAACCAAGTTATCATTCAAAAATGTAGGTAGTATGCCAGGTTCAATGGAGTCCCATTCGATTAATTCCAGATAGATAAGGGTCAAGGGATCAATGCTTTGGTTTAGTTCAATGGGGTTTAAGGATAGGACTTCATTTGAAGGTTCAAACATTGTATTTCTTAAATCTATAATATGTGCTTCTTCAAGATGCTCTAGAGAACTAGGGTCAAAATATTCCTAACTAGAATCCTCTAAGGTTTCTGTTGGGTAAAAATCTTGTGGATTAAACCTAATATTAGATTCTTCCATAGAAGGTCTCCATGATGTTACGTAGGGTTCTCCTACCCATTGATTTATTTCAATTTCTTGAATTAGGACATTATCTAGGACCACTTGACTAGAACTTGAGGTTTGATTCTGATTTGATCCTGAAATTGATTCTTTTCCCTTGCTAGGAGTGTAGGTGTGGATAACATCAACTTCCTTATCTTGCAATGACTCACTTGACAATGAGTCCCATTCCCAATTGTGGAATCCTCATGACTTTGAGAACCTACTTGTAAAATTTGGTCATAGATCTTAGGATAGTTCTTTTGAGTATACCCTTCTTCTAGGTACCCTAATCTAGTATTTTATTTTCTATCTCTCCATGTCATTTCAATGGGTTCAATGAGTCCTTCATTTCTTGTTCCTAAAGGTCCTTGTCCTTTGTATCCCATTTTCTGCATGATTTGAAATCCTTTCCCATATTGATGTGTGGGAATTCTTACATTTTGGATGTGCTTTTCATGTGCACTTGATTCTTCATCTTTATATAGCCAATTTAGGATTTCATTGTCCTCTTCCTCCATGAATGAAGATGTATTTTCCCTCACAAAGTGATCATTGTAATTATGAGGTAAATTAGATGGCTTTCCATATGATTTTGGAGATAAGTGTGTTGACAATTTGTCTATACTGAAGTATATGATTTGATATAGTGTTGTCATTATGGAAACAAAGTCATATAGTAGTTTGGAGTCAGGGCACTTAGTGTAAAGATCAGAATTTAGTTAAGTGTTGAAGACTGGATAGTGCACAGAGTTCCTGTAGCTCATAGCATCAGCACACGTGTCTACAGATGAGTTATGGTATGTGCCCTTGAAGTTAAGTTTGTTAGACTATACTTATGCTTAGTCTATGATTGCATAAGTATATATGCAAAGATGTGAAAGTTACAGCCAGTTGAAGTTGCACAACCAGTGTGTGCCAGGAGAGAACAGAGCATAGAGCCAACAGTCAGCATTTTGGTTTGTGATTATAATTTAATGTTGTAAAGGCCATCCACCCATTGTATTTAGGTTTTTGACATGTTTATATGTATAATTGTAAGCACGCTTAAGACAATTCATTTGGGAGTGTTGTTTGTAATTAGTTATAGGGCTAACCTAATTGTTTTGTTTGTATGAGCATATAAATATAAGATGTGCCCATTGTATTTGGTATGGAAGGGATAAGAGAATTGTGATAAGTAGACAAGAGGTATGCAAAGACATCATAAGATGTATTAGAGCTTTGCTAGAGGTCAAAGCATCAGTGCACCAAAGGAATTGATCTGACAAGCAGTGTCACAGTGATAGTTCACCTATAGATAAAGTGTGTATCTAAAATTAGAAGGTTGTAGCCTTCACCATTTGAGAAGTGAGCTCTAGGACAATGAGTCCACTCCCCTAATAGGGATCATTGTAAAATACTTCTAATAGGGTCTGACCCTTAACAAGGTCTACTGTACTTAAATCATTGTAAAGCTACTCCTAACAATGTAAAGGATCTTCTAACAAGGATCATAAAACACTAGTGCAGAATATTAGTGGGTATCAAGTCCCACCGGGGTTTTTACCTATTTGGGTTTTCCCATAACCATATTGGTGTCATGTGTTGATTTCATGTTTCATGTTTATGTGAATGTTTATTTCAGTACTTAAGTATTTAAGTTCAAGATAAATATTAAAGGGAAAAGTTAAAATATAGTGAACACTGATTCACCCCCCTTCTCAGTCTTCCCATTCCTAACAATTGGTATCAGAGCTCTAGTCCTCAGAAAAGGAGTTTAACCACTTGAGGAGATCACAGACAAAGTAGAAATGAAACATCTGAAGAAAAATCTTGAAGCCGCTCTTGAAGACCTAGACAATTCAGAAAGAGAAATTGAAGAACTAAAAGAAAAATTTAGTGATTCTCAATTAGTTATCAAAAAACTAAGAAAGGATTTGAAAGGACACTCTAACAGTGATCTTGAAGAAAAAGTCAACAAGTTGAGTGAAGAAAATGCATCCTTATTAAATCAGCTTGAAGAATTTGATGACAAATTGATGAACAATCAAGATGTCTATAATGAACAAGTCAAGGAGAATCTTCAACTCAATGAAGAACTAAGGGAAGCTAACTTAGAAATCTTGGAGCTAAGGAATATCAAAGAAAGCTTGGAATCTAAATTGAAAAATGCAAAGGATCATATTGATAAATTACACACTAGTGCTGATTTGGTAGAATCTCAGTTGTATGCAAGAGCCAAAGGAGACACTAGCTATATTAGATAGAATGAAGCACAAAATCATATTGACAATATGCAAGCAAGAAAGGAAACACAAAAAGACTCTATTGATACTAAGAAGACTGAAGATCAAACCAAAGACAATGGTGGTCCTCCTAAGAATGAGCACAAGCCTATAGAACACACCTATTTTGCATGTAACATGAATGGGCATATTGCAAGGAACTATGCAGAGGTAAGACCTTTTAATGGTTACTGTTATTCATGCAATAGATTTTGTCATAAATCTATAAATTGCAGGACTAGTAAGAAGAATAGGACTCAACATGATCAAAGAAATCAGAATTAGAAAAATGTAAGAAGTTCTCAGAATGTTACATATCAGATATGTAACTATAATGGTCACTCAGCTAGAACATGTAAAATGGTGACTCGTGTCAATGTGCCAAGGAATAATAGACCTCTAATCATTTTTCTCTCCTGTAACAAGGCTGGACATATCTCAAAGTTCTGTAGATCAAGGATGCAAGGTTAGGAAAGCCCTAAAAAGATCGAAGAACTAGTTTTGGATCCTGAAGGAGAAGTCAAGTTTTTGAAAGCCTCAGAGGATGTGAGCTTGATTTGGTTAGAAGGAAAGAAGGAAAAGGATAATGAGAATGTATTGGATGCATCCCTAGTGGACGCACCCTCTACATCTACATGAATGGCCCTTAGGGTCATAGGGGGAGCTAATTTAGCTCTAGACCCCTGCGTGGCTGGTATACTCATCCTCAAAGTATGTTCCTTTCAAATTAAGCTTTTGGAGTGTATAGGAAACTTCATGCAAGAGTGCACATGCTGAATGTTATTAGAACTTGAGCTGCAAATTTTGAAGTGACAGCTTGGTTTATGTGACTTGCATTAATGGCAGAATTTTCACTTTTAAGTACATAGAAAGTTATTTGATTTCTCATTGCATTCAAATTCAGAGTGATAGAGAGTAGAAAGAGACTTAGAAGTTGTTGTGAAGATTTGGAGATTGAACTATCAGTATTTGTAGTGCATTTGGTCAATTGCAGAAACCCTAGCTCGTTGCACCAATTTGGAAGCTGTCAAATTATCTCAAAGTTTAGTTGGAAAGAAATTAACAAGTAAGTCATGGCCACTCCCATTGTTTATGATGTCACTAAGAAGAAAAGATATGATTTCAAGAGGCACCCATTTAAATCAACTCTAGATGATTTAGAGGGAGCTTTCTCCCACATGCCTATGGGTGTCATGCATGTGGAAGAGAAAAGGGCTTACATCTACTGTAAGAAAGAACCTGTTGGACTAGATAGGTTAAGGGCACACATGGATACCATGTTAAAATAGGATAAACATGCATGAATGAATACACCAAATGGAATGATCACCCTATTGTTGAGTATGCTATGACATATGAATTCTATGAGACAGAATGGATAAAGATCTTATTGAGCATAATCCATGATGATCTATTTTGGATTGGAGATATTCTAGTAACAATCACAAGTGATCTGATACATAAGATGATAGACATAAGGGTAAAGAAGATAATACTCCTTCTACACCCAAAGACACTATCGACCTTACCACTCCTCTAGAGTATAAGTCAATAGTCAAGAGGAAGAAAGAAGGTAGCACTAGTCATCCATCCTTGTGAGCTACATGGAGTAGGAAAAACATTCAAGTACCTCCTAAGGCAGGATTTAGATCAAGCCTTAAAGTTTTGAGTACAATAATTATTGATGAGGGAAGAATTGATCAAGTAGGGAAGTATTATGATACATATAGTGAGATTGACAAATCAAAAATACATAGTATGATTGTCAAACATATGATCAAGTTCAAGAAGATAGTCCTTGAGTTGAAAACCTCTATTCCAGATAAAGTATGGGACATTTTAGAATACCAAAAGAGACAAGAAAACAAAGAGGATCTAAGGATCAGAAAAAAGGTATTAGAAGATACTCTACCAGTATGTTCTAAAGAAGAAGAGGCCTTGATATTAAATTTGGTGAAGCCACACTTAAGGACAAAGATGAGAACTCTACACATTATGAACAAAGACTATGAGCTAATAATGAAGGAAATAGAGAAGGCCTTTGAAAAGGTGTTATTATAAAAATACATAAAACCACCTACTTCATCCATCACTCATGCACCTAGTAAGAAAGACAAAGAAGAAGAGACCTTCAATATACCAGTGATAGGTCCTTAGGACTCAACACCATAGCAGAAACTCAAATAGAAGAAAACAAGTCTGCGCCCATCTTAGAATCACATGAAGGTAGGACTATTATCATAGATAATGTGGAGATAGCCATGGTGGTTACTGATAAGGATTTGGAAAAGTTTGAGGAAGCATTTGTTAGTATTGAAGAAGCTGAAATCTTATGCAGCAATACACCTCCCACTCAGCAAGAAGAAGTACTCATAGAAGATGTATCTGATGAGAAAGAAGAAGAAAAGAAATAAGAAGAGAAGAGAAGAAGAGAAGAGGAAAAAGAAAGTAAAGATGAAACTTATGTTGAACTGGTCATAGTGAAACAAGAAGTGATGGAAAGCACTCCCATCACTCCCTTAGCATTTTTGTCAAGCTTGACACCTAATATAAGAAGTTTGGACTCTTGGAAAGAAGAAGACCTGATTAAGTTCATCATTCTGGCTATGGAAAAGGCAAAGGAGAAGAAAGTCATGAGAAATCCTCTCCTTGTGGAATCAGTGAATATTTTGAATAGTTTTCTACCAGAGGATAAGAAAGTTCTAAAACTACATTCGGTTGATGATGTGAGTTCAATCCTCTCACAGTTCAAAAGTAATTTTTCTAGCCTAGAAGAATATGCGTCCATAGTAGCAGAAAAGAAGTACTTAAAGAAGAGACTCAATGAGCTAATGAGAAAATTTGCATTAGACTTATATTCTCTTAAGTCTCATCAAGCATCCTTGAAAGAATTTGTTAATGAAGGAAGAAGGATCATTGCAGTATGCATGGATCAAGACAAGCTCACCAATGCTCACTTCAAGAAGATAAAAGAGGTAGAAGCAATGATTGAGAAGCTAAAGAATTTAGTGTCAAACACATCCACTGATGTGAACATGTGCAACAATGTCTACCAAGGAGAGACAAACAAGATTGAGAAGGAAGAAATAAAGATAACAAGGATAAGGTCCAGAAAGACTCAGCTGAGGAATGGTCTTGTGCCCTCTTTAGACATCCTCAATTAGAATATAAAGGAGATTGATGCCACCATGGTAACTTATGATCATGGTCCCATCAGTGACTTGGAGAAGATGGAGAAGCTTCAATATTCGTTATGCACCCATCTCCAGATAGTTAACTCTCTGATAACCTTTTGGAAGAAGGAGATCCAGAACCTTAAGATTGCATATCCAGATGTTTTCCCTCAATGTGTATGTGTAGATATAGTTTTTTGATGCACCTTTGTCATTAATTTCAAAGGGGGATTAGTGTATAGAATATGGATTATAATATAGGGAGATATAAGATTATGTATAAAAAATGTATAGAAGACAAAAATTTTTTGTGTTAAGGGACAGTTAGCAACTTGGCCATATTCCTTTATTTCCATCAATGAAAAAGGGGGAGATTGTTGGAAAGTTTTCTATACTAAAGTATATGACTTAATATAGTGTTTTCATTATGGAAACAAAGTCATATATTATTTTGGAGTCAGCGCACTTAGTGTAAAGATCAAAATTCAGTTAAGTGTTGAAGACTAGATAGTGCATAGAGTTACTGCAACTTAGAGCATCAATGCACATGTGTATGGATGAATTATGGTATGTGCCCTAGAATTTAAGTTTTCTACACTATACTTATGATTATTCTATGAGCGCATAAGTAGATATGCAAAGATGTGAAAGTTACAGTCAGTTGAAGTTGCACAGCTAGTGTGTGCCAACAAAGAACAAAGCATAGAGTTGACAGTTAGCATTTTGGTTTATGATTATAATTTAATGTTGTAAAGGCCATGTGCCCATTGTATTTAGGTTTCCAACATGTTTATATTTATAATTGTAAGCACGCTTAATCCAATTCATTTGGAAGTGATGTTTGTAATTAGTTAAAGGGCCAACCTAATATTTTTGTTTGTATGAGTGTATAAATATAAGATGTGCCCATTGTATTTGGTATGGAAGAGATAAGAGAGTTGTGATAAGTAGAGAAGAGGTATGCAAAGATAGCATAAGATTTATTAGATCTTTTATAGAGGTCAAAGGATCAGCGCACCAAAGGAATTGATCTGACAAGCAGTGTCACAATGACAGTTCACCTACAGATATAGTGTGTATTTAAAATCAGAAGGTTGTAGCCTTCACCATTTGAGCAGTGAGCTCTAGGACAGTGAGTCCACTCCCCTAATAGGGATCATTGTAAAAGAATCCTAATAGGGTCTGACCTTTAACAAGGTCTATTCTACTTAAAGCATTGTAAAGCTACTCCTAACAGGGTAAAGGATCTTCTAACAAGGATCGCAAAACACTAGTGTAGAATATTAGTGGGTATCAAGTCCCACTAGGGTTTTAACTTATTTGGATTTCCCTGTAACCATATTGGTGTCATTTGTTGATTTCATGTTTCATGTTTATGTGAATTTTTATTTCAGTACTTAAGCATTTAAGTTTAGGATAAAGATTAAAGGGAAAAGTTAAAATACAGTGAACACTGTTTCAAACCCCCCCCCCCCCCCCCTCTTAGTGTTCCCATTCCTAAAAAAGGGTAGGTCCATCATGGATAAGGAGTATTCACCCACTCCCTTTTGTTTAATTTGACATTTCTTTTCAAATTTTCTCATCATATGGTCCATCGTTTGGTAATGAGCATATTTGGTATAAACTTGGATAGATTTAGCTTGGTCTTCTTTCAATTTCTCAGGAGTACTTTCCTCACTAACCTTTTCTTTTCCTTTTGTTGATGTATCTAGGTTAGTAGGACTTTGTATGTTTTCAACAAAAACTTCTTTTTCTTCTTTTTATTTTCCCTTCAAAGATGGAAGATCTTTTGAACTTTGTCCTTGCTCTATTCTTTGAGGAATAGACCCTTCTTCATTATGTATTACTAAGGAATCATTGATAAGCTTCATGTTATTACAATATTGAAATGGGTTTGAGTCCCCACTTACCATGATTTCTTGTCCTAGATAGGGGAATTTGAGACATTGGTGATAAGTAGAAGGCACGGCCTACATTTCATGAATCCACGGTTTCCCTAGTAAGTTATTGTAAGTCAACTTTAGGTTTAGCACATGGCAAATGGTTTCTTTCTGCATTGGGAAAACTCTCATAGGAAGTACTATGACACCCTTAGAAGATCTCTCTTCATCATCGTAGGCTTTTATAGTTATCTTTTTCTTTGGGTCAATATCCTCCTCAAAAAATCCTAAGGCCTTTACCTAGTTTTGGGTACAAATATTCAATACAGCCCCTCCATCAATAAGGACTCTTTTTATCCTATGCTTGTGAATTATAACCTCTATATGCAAAGGAAAGTTTTGTGGTTGGTTTAATGACATGTCATCTTGCTTTGAAAAAGATAGGCAATGAGGTGCAATAAGATTCCCTACCATGTTTTGGAATTAGTTCACATCTAGATTTAGAGGCACATTAGTCTCTACCAAGGCTTTTTCTAGAATCTCCTTGTGAGTTGGTGAGAGCTTGAGAAATTATAAAATAGAGATTTAAGCAGGGCTTCATTGTAATTGGTCTACCAAATTATATTTTTTTGATGATGAAGATGAAGTTTTATTTGGTAGAACAATTCTTGGAGCATTTCTAGGTAGAGTAATTTTTTATGCTTGCCCCCTAGTTACAACATTAGATGTTGCTTCCCTTGGCTTCTCCTTTACCATGATAACATTTATGGTATTTTCATCACTATCTAAAGTATTAATGATGTTATCATGGGTATGGGAAAAGTTGACTTTCTCATTACCTCTTTTATTATTTTGACTGGTGTTTGATGACTCACCATTTTCATGATTTAGGAAAGGATTTTTGAAGGTCGTATGATCTTCATTATTTTGGGATCCTTCAACCTTTATCATCCCATCATCAATTAGGTCTTGCACAAGCTATTTTAATTTCATGCACTCATTAGTTTTATGACACTTATTATGATGATACTCACAATGGTGAGAATTATTCCACCAATTCGGCTTAACTTGGGGTTCATATGGCCTTAATTTAGGTAAAGTGATAATCTTGTTGGCCACTAAATTCCTTAATGCATTTTCCAATGGTTCACCTAAGAATGTCAATTTTCTCTTTTGATAAGTGGAAAAGAAAGGCTTAGGTGCCATTTTGTGTAGTTTAAAAAGTACGTTCATAGGGTTAGTATCATCAATAACTCAAAATAAACACTAAATTACCACAAATAGCAATCTATTTAAGCAAATAATTGACAATTAAGCACTCTATGGATCTCTATTTAGGGATGCTAATGATAAAGCTCTTAGAAATCCTCCATTAGTGACAGTCCTAAAATGAGAATGATAATCAAAGCTAATAACAATGTTAATTCCAAATTGAAATTGTCTAATTAGCTTCTATATTTTCCTTTCTAGCTCTAATTTGTAAGAGTTTTAATGCTATTCTCATATTTGTGGATGATTAATGAGTGAATTATGCCTTGTTTTTATAGATTTTGGCAAGGGTAGGGGGTGTAGTTGAGTTGATCAAGGTTAGGTGAGAGTTGAGTCCATGGTTCCACCTTTGGAGACCATTTAAATATTTTTTCCTCAAAGCTTGGGACAAGAGTACAAAATGAGTGGCCAAGATGCTCTTTCCAAATGAGTGATTGAGATTTGATTTAGACTTGATCCATGTAAGCTTGGTCCTCAATTCTTATTGGTTGATTGATTTTCCTCCCATTTGGTGGTTGAGAGAAAATATGAATTAATTAATTGAATTTATTTAATTTGTTTAGCCATGTGTACTCCTTAAATGGGTTGATTTGATTTAATTTGAACTATGTAATTAATTACATGATTAATTGATTTTTCATGATTTATTAAATTTAAATTGATTTGATGGCTTTTGAATTTCAATTGATTTTGGATTCAAGTTATATAGCAATTTATCTTTGAATTGATCTTCATGATTTGATTTAATTGCATTTAATTGTGTTGATTCTTGCCTTAATTTCTCACTTAAATGATCTTGTCTATTTTCAGGTGATTACAGTTTCTTTCATTTTTCTCAGCTCCTCCTCCTACTTGCCTAACTTGTCTTCTTCACGTAGTTTGAAGACATGACTCTATGTGCTTCTTTGAAAATATCTACCTTATCTTCTAGTTGTACGGAGCTTAGGTCGACCACCTAGTAGGATATCCGATAGTCCTCATCAATCATCTCTTCCTGGAGGATTTATATTTTCAAACAATAGCTACTGATGTTGATAGTTGTGACGCAAGGGCAGGGAGAAAGAGAGGCCAAAAAATGGCTCACCCTAATGATCCAAGCCTTCTCAACACATGCAAAAGAAAACAAACACAATAGTGAGAGAGAGAATGCCAGATCTTTCATATATTTTCATCAAATAGAACCATACATGTCGGGCTATAAGGCCTTTCCAGTTAGGGCCAGATATTACAATGAAATACAAAAGTCCTCAAACATGAGAGGATATATAAAAATCTCTCCTTCTATCTTCTATCAAACTCCTATAAAAAACTACCTTCTAAATTACAACCAAAAAACTACATTTATACAAGAAGCTACCAAAATGATTCGACCTTCAGATCCACAATCAATGGAAGAAATGGTCAGATCTGGGACCACACACCTCCCAATGATGGATTCCAACATTAAATCCATGATCCAATATAAATGCACAAGTCAGCCACAACAAAAACTAAAACTAAACCCGTCAGTGAGCAAGATAACCAAGCAACAGACAAGCAATGTTGAGTGTTAGTGAAGCAACCGACCACCTAGGAGATAATCGACCACACTCAGTAACCAAAGGAAACCAACCAACTACAAACCAACTTAGTCAAAGTAGGAACCAAGCAACATAGACAAACTCCAAATTGTTTTTGGTGACATGGGATTGCCAAGGACTCAAGATGATCCTGCATCATACACCTGGGGTTATTTTGAAATGATTCTCTAAATCATTTGGTAGGTCTAGTCTGAGCTACATCCAACTCAAACTATGAAATCCATGAACTATCTTCCATCTGTCTATTCTTCCACTTTACCAGATATTCCATATATTGTTTTCCTCTTGTACTCTTGCCAACTCTTTCCTTAAAAATCAGTTCAAATTCATCATTCTGCTTCTTAGGATATTCTATCAGTATTGTCACTTCTTAATCAGGTTCATGATACTCATAAAAATTAGCAATGTTAAAAATAGGTGATATGTCCATGTCATTAGGTAACTCAACTTCATATCCATTTCCATTGTCAAATTTCCTCAAAATCTTGCAAGGTCAAAACTTCTTCATCTTCACCTTCCCATATGTTCCAACAGGAAATCGGCCTTTCTTCAAATGAACCATCACTTCATCACCAACATCAAAAGTTTTATGTCTTCTAGATCTATTAGCTCTATCTTTTTATTTCTAATTACTGTCTTCGAGCTTCAACTTCACATCTTCATGTACTCAGCAAATTTTACTCCTTCAACACTTTTCTTAATCTCATCAACAATTTCTCTCAAATAAGATATTCCTCTCAGTTGTGTGCCATTCACAATCTCAAATGGAATCTTTCCAGTACTTCTATTCATTGAATTATTGTATGCAAACTCTTCTTGTGCCAACATAGAATCCCAATTACTCGGTGTGTCTCCAACTAAACATCTCAAAAGATTTTCCAAAATTTTGTTCACAGCTTCAGTTTTTCCATCAGTTTGTGGGTGAAATGTAGAACTATATTTCAACTCAGTGCCAAATTTCTTCCAAAGGGTTTTCCAAAAGTATCCAACAAATTTATTGTCTTGGTCAGAGATAATACTCCTCGATAATCCATGCAATCTGATAATTTCCTTAAAGAAAAGATCTACTACATGTACTACATCTGATGTCTTTTTACATGGTATAAAATGTGCCATCTTAGAAAATCTATCCACAAAAACAAATATAGAATCATTACCTCTTACTATCTATGGTAAGCCAAGAATAAAATCCATACTGATATCAATCCAAGGTTTCTCAGGAATGAAAATTGGTGAATACAATATAGTATTATGACTTACTCCTTTTGTAACTTGACAAATTCCACAACTTTTCACAAATTTCTGAACATCTTTATACAACTGTGGCCAATAGTACTTCTCCTTAAGAAAATTCCATATTTTATCAATACCAAAATGTCCAGCCAAACCACTACTATGTTTCTCCTTTATCAAATTAGATCTCATTATTCCTCTTGCTATACACAATTGAATACCTTTAAAAAACATACATTCATGAATAAAATATTCATCCCATTTAGTATCTTGTTGATCTTGAATAGGTGCTCTGCACTTTCTCCATGGCTTAGAAAAATTAAGGTCAAACTCATAAGAATCTCTCATCCCCTTGAAACCAAGAACTTCAATTTTCATCTCGGTCATCACAGATCTTCTTCTACTCAATGCATCAACAACTCGGTTAGTGACTCCACTCTTATACTTTATCACAAATGTATAACTCTACAAATACTCAACCCATTTCATATGTCTCTAGTTCAACTTATTATGACTACCCAAATACTATAAAGCCTTATGATCAATATACAACACAAATTCACTCAGTATCAAATAATGTCTCCATTTCTTCAGTACTTGAACAATGGCAGAGATTTCTTGATCATACACATAATATTTTCTTCTAGCACCATTCAAATTTTCACTAAAGAAAGCAATAGGTTTACCCTTCTTGACTCAACACAGCTCCAATTGCACTTCCACTTCCATCACATTCTACCTGAAATACCTTACTAAAATCAGGTAATGCCAAAATAGGTAATTCAGCAACCTTCTACTTCAAAGTCTCAAAATTTTTATCAGCTCCATGTGTCCACTTGAATTCTCTTTTGTCTCCTCTCACAGTCTCAGTCGTAGCATTACAAATTGAACTAAAATTCCTTATGAAATTTTGGTAAAAACTTTCCAAACCATGAAATGATCTTACCTCACTAGAATTCATAGGTGTAGGCCAATTCAAAATAGCATCCATCTTCAAACCATTAGCTGAAATAACAAATCCCAAATACACAATCTCCTCCTTCATGTATGAACACTTTTTTAGATTTATCAGCAACTTTTCCTCTTTCAATCTCTGCAAAACTTGTCTAACATGCAACAAATGTTCTTCTCTGGTCTTACTAAATATCAGGATGTCATCAAGATATACAATGACAAAATTGCCCAATAATTTCTTCAAAACTCATTCATCGACCTCATAAAGGTACTCGGTGCATTAGTTAAACCAAAAGGCATAACCAACCACTCATACAAACCTTCTTTTATCTTGAAAGAAGTCTTCCATTCATCACCTTCTCTAATTTTGATACGATGATAACCACTTTTAAAATCATTTTTTATGAAATACTTTGCTCTAGTCAAACTCTCCATTATGTCATCCATTCTCGGTATAGGAAACCTATACTTCACTATTATCTTATTGATTTCTTTGGAATCCATACACATTTTCCATTCTCCATTATTTTTTGATACCAATACAGTAGGTACTACACAAGGACTCAAACTGTCTCTGATCAAACCTTTCTCTAGCAACTCTTGAATCTGTTGATTTAGTTCCCAATTCTCGGTAGGTGTCAATTGATGAGGTGCCTTATTCAGTAAACTAGCTCCAAGGATTAGATCCATGCAATGATCAATGCTTCTTTTTGGTGGAAAACCATTAGGTACATTATCAAAAATGATATCAATGTACTCGGTGAGTAACTCATCAATCTCCTCATGGACATTATCCTCTATTTTCTTACTTGGTTTGTTAGGGATCACAACAAAACATACATCATTCTTCTTCAAATAGTTAACAAACTTTCTTCCCTCCATCAAATAAAATTTCACAGATGGGCAAACATTACTAATAGGTTCTTCCATCAATGGTAACAAGATTCATTTCTTTCCATTAGCCACAATAGTATACTTATGCAATCTCCCATCATATATAGCATGTCTATCATATTGCCAAGGTCTACCCAACAAAATATAACAACAATCCATAGGCATAATATCACATAACACCTTATCATAGTACTTTTCAATCTTCAAATTCACATAACATTGTTCACTTACCAGGACTGTATGCTCATCTTTGATCCATGAAATTTGATAGGGTTGTAGATGTACCAACCTTTCCAACTACAATTTTGTGACCATCTCTTTAGATGCCAAAGTCTTTGAGCTACCACTGTCAATGCTTACCTTCCAAACTTTATCAGAAACTCTACATCTGGTCTTGAATTTTATTTTTTTAACTGTATCTTCCTTCCTACTTTCATTCCATAGTGCTCTCCTTACCATCAAGTTGTTTTCTTTCTCCGGTTCATTCGATGACTCTTCTTGCACCAAAGCATTTCTACTGTTACCAGCCTTCTTACTAGCATGTGTACACACAAAAGATCTATGTCCTTCTTCTCCACAATTGTAACAAGTTCCTCGAAAACTTCCTATGCCATAACTACCTTGGTAGTTACTACCTCTACCTCTAGATGAACTTTCACCTTTCACTCGGTCTTGCCTATGTCCAGATTTGTATTTTTTGATTCATATCTACCATTTTCACCATTAGATCTACCTCTTCCTCTAGGGAATCTACCACCTCTACCTCTTTGTCTTTGCTCATGTCTATTGTTCAATTTCTCCTCAGCCTTTAATGCAAATTGATAAGCCTCTTCAATGTTCTCCAATTTGACCATATTAATTTCCTCTTGGATGGAAAGTCTCAAACCATTCAAGTATCTACCAATTATTTCCACATCATCTTCATAATGTCCAGATCTAATATCTAATCTATAGAATTCCTCAGTATACTCCTTTACCGAGCTATCTTTCTATCTCAAAATTTTCATTCACCGAACTAGGTTAATCTGATAATCATAAGGTAAGAAATTTCCTTTCAATTTTCTCACCATTTTTTTCCATACCTTGATTTTGTCTTTGCATTTCCTCTTCCTATCCAGCTGTAGATGTTCCCACCATAAGGATGCATGACTTTTCAACTTTGTGCTTGCAATATTCACCTTCTTGTCTTCAGGAATGTTTTCATATTCAAAATACTTTTCCATCTCGGTGATCCAGTCCACCAATTCATCAGAATCTATCTTTCCACCATACTCGGGAGGATTGAAATGTGGTGTTGTTTTCAGACTTGTCAAAGTCTTAAAAAATATTTCTTCACCTTGATCCATAATAGGTGTAGGTTATGCATTCACCTGTTCTTCCTCAACCTCATCATCACTAACATCTTCAAGATGTCTGCCTCTTCTCTGGATTGTTTCAAAAACTTCTAATCTAGCAGCAATTTGCCTCAACATATCTGCCAATCCTAGATTTGCATCTCACCTCCCACAAACCATCTTGAAAACCCTCTATAATTGCAGGTCAAATCACAATTTTCTACCCACAGCAATCAACTAGGGCTTTAAGAGGAACCTACAAACCTAGATCCATAGACCTAGATTAAGATCTCACCTCAATTTGATACCACTTAATGCAAGGGCAGGGAGCAAGAGGGGCCAAACAATGGCACACCCTAATGATCCAAGCCTTCTCAACACATGCGGAAGAAAAAAAACACAACAGTGAGAGAGAGAATGTCATATCTTTCATATATTTTCATCAAATGAAACCATACATGTCAAGCTGTAAGGCCTTCTTGGTTAGGGCTAGATATTACAATGAAATATAGAAGTCCTCAAACATGAGAGGATCTGTCAAAATCTCTCCTTCTATCTTCTATCAAACTCTTATCAAAAACTACCTCCTACACTACAACCAAATGACTACATTTATACAAGAAGCTACCGAACTGAGTCAACCTTCAGATCCACAATCAATGGAAGAAACAGTCAGATCTAGGACCACATGCCTCCAAATGATGGATTCCAACATTAACTCTATGATCTAGTATAAATGCACAAGTCAGCCACAAAAAAAACTAAAACTAAACCCGTTGGTGAGCAAGATAATCGAGCAACAAATAGGCAATGTCATGTGCCAGTGAAGTAACTGACTGACCAGGAGATAACCAACCACACTCGGTAACCAAAGGAAACTAACCAACTACTGACCAACTCAGTCAATGTAAGAACTGAGCAACACAAAAAAACTCCAACATGTTTTGGTGACATAGGATTATCAAGGACCTGAGATGCTCTTGCATCAAGTTGAAGAAATACTACACCATATGTGTGGTGAGATTTAGTGCATCTTTTCCCTTCTTTTTTTGTGCTTTCTAAGCTCTTTCCAACTTCATTGTCTCAATTTTTTTTGCCAATCCTCATAGGAAGGGCCATATTGGCCCATGAATGGTGCTTTGAGTAGGAGCACATACAAGATTGTTACTGATGTGGAGGTCTACAAGGGTAAGGAGATTATGGTTGGAGAGAATGGGGGAAAACTTTGGGGATTTTATAGGGGAGGAACAAAAGAGGAAACTGCACTTTATTGGATAAGCAGAATGGAAGAGCTTGAAATGACCACTAGAGTGGTAGAAAAAAATAAGTCTTGAGTAACCTTGGGAAGTGTGAATGGGTTTGGGCCTGAGGTAATCACTTCAAAAGGAGCCACAGTTGATGCCATGGTGGAAGTAGGAATTGTTTCCACACTCATAAGGGTGCTAGGAACAAAAATAGTGGTAGGGGTTATTGGTGGTGTAATCCAAGATGGAATGGTAGGTGGAGTGAAAGTGATGGTGGGTAAAATGGTAGAAACTAAATACTAAGAGTTGATGAGAGGGAGAACTAAACTTACTTGAAGTGTTTTCGATTCATTCCTCAAGCTAGATCCTATATTTTTCCTTTTGGATGGCGGGGGTGGAGGAGAAGCAACAACTGTTTATTGCATTGAGCCAAAGGAAGAATTTGATCACTTCCTTTTATTGGATCTTTTTCCCTCTAAAGTGCCAAACCTTATTTTTTCTTGGGAAGGCTATGAAGGAGGAATGATCTTTTCTCTATGAAAAATTTTCATCATAATTACTCCACCTTCCTCTGCACCAAATGGAGATGAGGGTTGTGTAGGTGCAAAATCCTCATCATCCTCCATAGTTTTCTAAATCACTCATTTTGTGATAAGTTACTAAATATTGTTCATATTTATTGGATATCCTAGTATTATATCAAAAAAATTAGTTTTTTTATCTTCAGACAAACTCTCCTCGTTCATCTTCACCTTGAGTATCCAAGTAATACCCAATGGAAGGCTAATAAAAAGAATTCCATGATGGCCTCACTTCTTATGCTACCTCTTCCATATCAAAGAATAGAGCTGGGTCTGCAACCCTTAGGATCATGCATGTCTCCTAGTAATCTCGGGTCACATGCCTAATACAGCTCTTTTGATTTGAAAGGAAACTATCCAAGTCAAAAATCCATTGTTCATTACTAAGAAGGAGGCCTATTTGAAACAACTTAGATGTGAGTACTACCTCCACCTTGACCTTATTATCTAGTATTATTTTCCCCATGCTCTTCTTTCCCTTAATAATGGTGGCATCGTGCTTCCCATCCGGATCCTTCCTTTGATTGTAGAGGCATTCCTTAGAATCTCTAGGGATAGAGTGTGATTTGAAATGAAAATTAGTAGGAATAAGGGTTCTTTCATAAATCCATGCACTCACACTATTGTGAAGCAAGATCCAAAGATCCACCCAAAACCTAGGCACAAAATTCCTTATCTAGTCCATTTTATTATCTATGAATCATGGGGGAGACACTAGATTCCAGCCTTAGAAATTGAAAGCAATGCAGGATAGGAATCCTTATGATAATTCATAAAAATTATCTATGGAAGACAACATAGTGGTCCACATAGTAACAAGAAATCTCTTTCCTTTAAAATATTTCCTATTTAGATTCATAAAATGTTGAAAGAACTAAATATTTTGGTGCTAGAACATGTGTGCTAGATAGGAAATTTGGTGGAAGAATAAATCCTTCTCAAAGAGGATGAGTTTGGATTTGATCTTCAAGGCCAAGTCCTCAATGAAATTTAAAAAAAATGGCTCCTTATTCTTCTAGATTTTAGAAAGCATAGCCATTTGAAATGGATGCACATTATATTCATTCTAGAAGTTAAAAATAAAGGCAAGCATCTTGCAGATATCTTGCATTTTGTCATGATATAGCCCCTTGATTCCAAAGGGAAGCTTGGAAGGGATGGTGTTTCTCTTGTTTTTGGTAAATAAAAAATTGTAGAAGGGCACCAGGTCCTCCCTGGTGGTCCAGTAACTTTGCATTCATTCCTTGCTAAATTTTTCCACATTAGGCTATGGTGGGGGAATGCAAAGCATGAGCCGAAGATCCATCCCTTCGATGGTTATTTTCTTCTCATTGAAGAATGTGGCATAGCATTGAATGAGTTATAAATAGTGTGGTACTTTTCACATCATGACTTGGTTGAGACCACACTCCCAAAGCCTGATAGGATGCTCAAAAGGTTTTGTCCTTTTTCTATCCTCCAACATCCTTGGGAAAGAACCTCCCTTAGATATTTGGGTGTCTTGTGTAGGCCATGGTCGCAAACCTCTTGCATTAAATCAATTAGTATAGTCACGTGCTTCCTCATGCCTTTCTCTTTTGACTTGGTTTTTTCATAGATACGCTTGGGTAGCATGACATGTCTTGCATAAGAATTATCACCATAGATGTCCAAGAAGCCATGAAAAGATCCTAGGTATGAAGCTCCAGTCCTAGAAGAGGTGCTTGTGATTTCCATATTAGTTTCCATTTATTTCTCTGGAATGATTTTCTTCTCTTAAAGCCTTGCACTCTCTGTGGTTTCTCTTTGTAACAATGCTTCTCAAAGATTAAAAAAATTATTTCTCAAATGCTTTTTGTTAGAGTGCTCAAGGCTCAAGAAAATGCAAAAAATCCTAAGAATTTCTTAGGGAAGAAGCTTTGGAATAAATAAGACTATAAAGATAGGCATTAAAGCTTGAGAGGCATTGTTCATCTTTTCATTTTGAATTATAATCCTAATTAGTAGTTAATATCATAACCTATGTGATATAGTGCAAGTCCAAGAGAATCCCCAAAGGAGATGTCCAAGCCCCCAAGTAAACAACCACACAATGGAATAAAACAAGATCTAAAAAATATGAATTCTTTATTCATAGAATAATTGATTACATGTAATATATTGAGCTGTAAGGCCTTCCTAGTTACAACCAATTACAAAGAAAGTAATATTTATGCAAGACGCAATTAAAAATCTAACCCTAGCTATCCATATCTAAAATAACACATCAATCTGGTAGAAAGATCCAGAAAGATCTAAACTTGTTCTTGCAAGCCACCAAGCAATCTCCTTGTTCCTAAGCCTCATCCACTAGCTTTGCTTACAAATTCATAGCTTTAGATTCCTAACTTGAATCTCTATTCATTTTTCACTCTACCTAAACAACTACCCAACCCATGATTTTATACTACTTTAGCCACAAGTTGGCTAGAAGAAAGAAATAAATCATAAATCCAGTCGGCTTCTAAAACAAATAACTATTAAATGCAACATCAGTCAACTCTCACATAGCCTTACAAATAATTAATTCTCCATGTTGGCCTCCAAATCTATATAGGATAATGAAACACACTCTACACACATTAAATACATCAAGTCAGCCCATCAAATCCAAAAGAACTCCAGTTTGCAAGCCCAAACTATTGAGTATTAGCAAAACTACCGAGGAAGCTAGGTATCATTGAGAAAGAACATCGACTGAGCTCCATAAGCATCACCAAGCATAGGTTCTACTGAGCACCAAAATTTTTACCAAGCTCCTTCAACAACCGAGTCCCTGGTCAACATTGCAAATGAGCAAAAAAACACTCCAACATGTTGGATTGCTAACTTCCCCATGATGCTCCTACATTAGGCACCCCAAGTGAAAAGTATGATTGTAGGGATATGCATGATTGTGTCAAGAATGTGTTTACTATTGAGAAGGGTGGTAGGGAATTTTCACTGATTCCTTTGTGTTTTCAATTGGATTTGTAAGATCCAAATTAGATCATTGTGTTTAGTTCAGAGTTGAAAATGATCACCTTCTTATTGTTGCATTATATGTTGATGATATGTTGCTATTTGGGAAGGGTAAGGGGATGATTTTTTATTTTAAATCTTAGTTGAGAGCACAGTTTGAGATGAAAGATCTTTAGGTAGCTAGGTACATCTTGGGTATGGAAATCAGTAGAGATAGGTCTAACAGAAAACTTTGGTTGAGTTAGAGTAAGTATGTGAAGTCTGTGTTGGACAGGTTCAGCATGGCAGATTGTAGACCACTATATGTTCCTATTTCTTTGGGAACAAAGTTATCTGTAGATGATTGTCCAAAATCTCCTAGTGAGGTGGAGGACATGAGTAGAGTACCTTATGCTAGTGCAGTTGGTAGTCTTATGTATGCTATGGTCTGTACTAGACCAGACATTGCCCAAACAGTGGGAGTCCTAAGTCAGTTTATGGCTAACCCTGGACGGGTACATTGGGATGCAGTTAAGTGAGTATTCAGATATTTGAGGGGTACATTAGATTACTCCATATGTTACCATGGTAACTCTTCTAGATCTCGGCATTCAATTTGTATTCGTGGGTTTGTGGATTTAGATTGGGTAGGTGATATTGACAGTAGGAGGTCCACCAGTGCTTATGTGTTCACTATGTTTGGTGGTGCTATTAGTTGGATGAGTAAGCGAAAACATGTGGTTGCTTTGTCCACTACAGAAGCTGAGTACATGGCTGCTACTCATGCTTTTAAGGAATCCATTTGGCTTAGGAGATTGTGTTCTAATGTTGGTGTTGATGCAGAACATATTACTATTTGGTGTGATAGAGTGCTATTTTCCTTGCGAGGAATCCAACTTTTCATGCCAGAACGAAGCACATTGATGTGCAGTTTCACTTTGTGAGAGATATAGTGGAAGATGGAAAGGTAAATTTGGATAAGGTAGATACTGTGAAGAATGTTGCAGATGCATTAATGAAGCTAGTGGGCATTGAGAAGTTCAAATGGTGTTTAGAGTCTATGGGCCTTTTGGCCTATAGCAGTTAGTTCCTGTTATGTTCCTGTTGCTCTTACAAGGTGTTCGACATGTGGGAGAATGTTAGGAATAAGGTGTCTCAACCTTGGATAATTCCTATTCTTATTATTTGTTTTTTAAAATGTATTTCTTGCAAATAATGTAATTAAGTGTGAGTGTACATGTCTAGTTGGCATGTTGATGTCTCACTCCACTTGATGTGTTGGCATCTTGAATTGTGTGTACAGAGATCATGGTTGAAATGGTTCTGATGGATTCCTATGACACATAAGATCTATGTTTGGAAGATTCAATGATGGGTGAAGACATGTGGCAACTGATAAAATTGAGTACTATACACTCTTCCCCAATCGTGGGGTTTGGGTTCCTATTTTCTCAGAGAATGGTAAAACCCTGATATGGCTATCTTTGGAAGTTTCCCTAAAAAGGAAGCACATGATATAAGAATTTTTTAGGGTTGCGAAGATAGGAGAAGTTAGTGTATTGTTGGAACATTTTATGCTACCTGGATTTGTCTTCAAGAGTTGGAAAAATCTTTTGAAAGAACTTGCATTGCAAGTGTATTGTAAACTGTAATAGTTTTGATTAATACACTGTACAGGTTTTGGAGTGCTAGGGTTTTTACTGAAAGGTTTCCCTAGGGTAAATCATTGTGTCATTCTATATTTTCTATATGCATGGTATATGGCTGCAATATCTTTTTTAAATTAGTTAACAAATCTGAAATTGTAAGGATTTAAAATAATTTGCACAATACTTTCCTTTAGAGATTAGTGTAGGAGGCTATTTCTGCACCTAAGTTTCCTTACAAAAGGATTAGAGATCAATATGGAGATTAGACCTATGGATTGTTGAGGAAAGAATTGAGAAGGAAAAGAAAGAAGTGGATATGGGGTAAGAGTGTTGAAGACTTGGAGGACTTGCATGTGAAGAACTAATTTAGGGTTTATGTGTTTAATCCCATAAGATGTTCTTCCAGCCTTTAAGAACATCTTTTCACACCTGGGGTGTCTAATGCAGGAGCATCCTGGGGAAGATAGCAATCCTGCATATTGGAGTGTTTTGTTGCTTAGTTACAATGTTGATCAAGGGATTCAATCATTGAAGGAGCTTGGTAAAACTTTTGGTGCTTGGAAGAACCTATGCTTGGTGATTCTTGTGGAGCTTATTCGATGTCCTTGCTCAATGATTCCTAGCTTGCTTGATAGTTTTGCTGATGCTCGATAGTTTGGGATTGCCGAGTAGAGCTCTTGTGGATTTTATGGGATGACTGATGTATTTAATGTGTGTAGCATGTGTTGAATTATCCTATGTATATCTAGAGGCCGACATGGAGAATTAATTATTTTTAAGGCTATGTGAGAGCCGAATGA